>OY769905.1:21370455-21970455 GCA_963669185.1 Dyspetes luteomarginatus | reverse complement strand
GTTGGTGCAATTTGCAAATAATCGAAGGATACAGTAGATGAACGAAAATTAATTATTTTGTCATCGATTTAATTTGGAGCTTCGAGCGCAGCTTAAATAAATCATTGTGCACCCAATTGTACCAAATGCACATATATATATATATCTATATATATATGTACGATTTTTGTTCTTCCACGTTGAGAAAATTAATCGTAAATTATTTTGTTAATATCTGGCTATTATTGTAATTGTGATCAAAAGATTGCGAAAGAAACATTCGTTAACTGACGATTTCACGTCTCGTAAACTTTTGATAAGATGTGGTAGCATTTTTTTTTTCCAGGCATTTAAGCTAAAATTTCAATTTTAGATAGAAAAAAATTAGATGCTATTATTTTCGTTTTATACGAGCCACACTTGGCAAGTATAAATTAATTAGTTATCGTATTAAAAAGAATTGATTACATCGCACGGTATTTCCTTACTTTTTTTCCACGAGATCATCTTGTATTTAGAACCTTATATATATTTTTTACATTAATTAACTTTTGCGATTCATCGTCGAGGCGCGAATTTATTAAACGTCAATGTCGAATACGAGAATAATAATGTGAGGCAAAAATTGTATATTTCGAATATTCTCGTCAATTTTATGTGTGCGCCATGGATTTGTGTAACAAAATAACAAGATTTACTGAACAAACAAGAAAATATCTACTTTGTTCAATGGTCGATTTTCTTTTTTCGCCTTTGCTTTATTATTCTTTAATTTGTCTCAGTTGATTATGATAAATTCGTGACATGTGCGACCCGTGTATCGCTCCTTTGGCCAATCGACGCTAAAGGCAAAAGTTGATGCTACAGTGGTTGAATACTTGTTTTTAATCATGCAGTTGATTTTGCCTACAACTTTTTCTTTCAGTATCCTCATTTATCAGTCTACACTCCAGTAATTATTTACTTAATCGTTTACTTATCGTTAGACCAGAAGGCATTATTACAATTTTTTTCCCTCTTTTTCCCATTACATAAATATATATATATATATATATATATATATATATATATATATATATATATATATATACTAAAAAGTCTTTGTAAATGCTTGCGAGAGAATGGGGAAGTGAAGAAAGAAGAAAATAAAAAAACAATTGTAGAACAAGAAACAAGTTATTATACATTTAAGGTCGCGGGCTTTCGGGCATTACACGCATGAAAAACATAAAAATCACACGTGACACGGTTGGCGAAGAAAAGAAAAAAAAAATATAAACTTTAATCACATGTAGCCCGTCTAAATTGCCAATCTTCGAATGTCGATCTGGCGGCAAAATTGTGTAATTCAAAAATCACAGCCTCCCTCTAAAGTTTATAGTAACACTAATTAATAATAATAATAATATATTACTCTCGTATTTAAATCGTGTTCCCTGATCGGCTGATCGACCGGGACAAAAAAATCGAATGTTACGAAACTTTGAGTGAAAATGAAGCGTGACAAGAGATTTCGATTATTTTTCATAATACGAAGAGAAAGGAAAACGAAAAAAATACAGATGCATCTAAATATTGAAAAAAAAAAACAAAGCAAAACAAAAGTCTTAGAAGAAAAATTTAACATTATTTGTGCACACGAAATAAAACAAACAAAAAATTGAGAATTGTTGAGGAGGAGGAGGAGGAGGAGGTTGATCTCAAACTGCTGTCACTAAAAAAAAAGCCTTTTGAAATCTTTTCAATTGGCGAAAAAAAAAAAAAAACCCAAACGAAAGCATCAATTTTTTGCGACGAGCCTCGACCGAATTGTCGATCTAACGAGAGCGTATATTATCCACTTAATGTAGATAGATGTGTTATTCACAATAAAATGGAAAAAAAATAGTATCTCGATAATTGATGTCTTTGAAAATTGATACCTTGCTCGATGTAATTGCTGCACACGAATTTCTAATGCTATTTTTGCAAATTACTTTTTTTTTTTGCTTAAGCTTCCACTTATGTACTTGCTAATCCTTTGAAAACAAAGATTATTGTAAAAAAAAAACTTGAATTATTTTTGAAAATTCGATAATTTTAGTATTACCAAACCAAATTGTGAAAAAATTCATGTTACAAAACATCCGATAAAATGTATTTTTTACTATATATATATATATATATATATATAATACCGAGTACCCGTAAAGAAGATCGTTGAAGTTTAAATCTCATTTGAGATGAGCAAAACCGGAAATAATGCTAATGTTTATTTCTTTAGATCGATAGATTGTATACATGCAATTTGTAGCTACAGGGTACTGTTTAATTGTAACACGTGCTATCGTTGAATTAAACAATAATAATTTTCGTTTAATGAGATGACGAGATTTCTGGGGTTGGAAAATATATAATGCTTTAGTATTTGAAAAAACAAAAAACTGGTGGCAAACATCGGAAAAGGCAACGTATTATCATTTCATTCACTAGTAATCCTGCATCCCACCGATTATTAGTCTCCTCTCTGAGTAATTAGTTTATGGATGTGCAAGAAATTAGTGAAACTCGTGTACATTTTCACAATTTAATATTGTTTACGAATTTTCAAACACGTAATGATTTTTTGAAGGAAAAATAATCATATATTATTATTATTATTACGTTTATGATTTCTTAATAAAACAAAAATCATAAAATATAATCACAATCATAATAATATTGTATGATTCGATATTTGGGCATGTCAACAACAAGATCCAAATGACACATTCATTCGATAAGTGACGATATTGCTCGTAATATTTTCACCATTTCAAGCAGACGAAATTCATAAAGTTTCAAGTGTTAATTCGTAGAAAAAGTCATTGACATATTTAATATTCGTAATATCAGCATTTTTTACTCAGAATCTGCGCTCTACTTATTGATTTTTTTTATTTTTTTTTCATCGAAACGAATATAAAATAATGGAGATTTTACTCACCGGTGGTGCTTCCGGTCTCGGGACATCCCCGCAGTCATTGAATATATCTCGCTTACGATGTAAATTGTTCGGTTGCGGAGACCGCGACGAACGTGTGTCAGGAACTACTACACCGAGGTATTGCGAAAAAGTATTGACAGGAAATTGGTACGAAGATCGAGCAACCGTTGTACGTTCGGGGCGAGACGAATGGATCACCATTTATAACGAAAACTATAAACCTCACGTTAGCAAGAACTTGAATTATGATTTGTACACGATATGGAAGACTAAGGAAAAATTGCAGGTAATGTCAACAACAGTCATTTTATTTTTGTCACTGAGAAAAATTATTGCTCTATTTCCGCAAAAATTACAATCACTCAACCACGGGCAGTGCATACGGAAGGGAATGAAACTGCGTCACGATGACACGAAGAGTCGTGAAAAGTTACTGCTTGACCGTTAAAAATTTGAATTTTGACAGATAAAAATTCACAGCACTCGTAGCGGTGAAAAATGAGACTGCGATGTAGTTAAAGATACGATATATATAGGTAGAGGTTCAAAGCCTCTCAAAGTGACCGCAAGATGTTCATTATTAGCGCGCATATCGAGTATACAAAGAAATAGAACGTTAGCGAAGATAAAAAAATATCAATCGTAGATATTTATTTACGCTAAATCTTATTGAATTTTGTATATAGAATGAAAAACGATCATATTGAAATGAATCCACCTCTGTAGACTTTTCAATAGATTTGATGAATTAATTACATGATTTTCAAGGGTGCCGGAAGTAAACTTTGCGTCGATGGCGACGCTTACTTGGACAATATGACGTCGTCTTACGATTTAAGTTTTAGAATTCTTCCTAAAGGTCTTTGCGGTCCACGAATACGAGTTTACAACGCAAGGTAGCCCTAATATCGAGATTAAATTATAGGTGAAATGATTATATAATTTATTATTTTCTTGAACTCTCGAATAAAATGGACGACTCGACAGGAGCAACACTTGGGTTCCGGAAACGGAACTGATGCTGGCCTACGGGAATCAGACTAAACATGGCCTCGTAGATAGCATCAAATCTAAACAAGATAACATTACAGAAATGTTTTCACCGTTGCAATCAATATATCAAGTCGATTATGTCGAAAGAAGCTCGCCAAAAGATTTAAATGAAAAACGGTATAAAAAGTTTATCATAATTTCTATCCACAATTATTTAATTATTTATCACAAAGTTGAATTTGCATTTCCCATGAGCCACTTGTTCCATTTCTTATCCAAGATTCCCCAGACCCCGCGTGGATATGAATGTTCCGGATCTGCGGCATCTTGGAATAAATTTATCATCCACGTCGAGACCCCCAGCTCGCGAGCCACAATATCGTTCTTCATGTTGCGAGAAAATTTGCACTTGGGTATAAATCATCTAACCCATCATCATCTAAAAAAACAACTTTCCTACGAAGAAAATTAATTTCTTTCATTCATTATGTGTAAGTGTTGATTGTTTATTTCATATTTCACAATTTACCCTCATCCACGAGCTCTCGTAACAAAGTTTAGGAATATTAAATTGACTAAAAAACCATTAACGAAAACATGGTACAGTCTTATTACTTCGTACTAAAAAAAAAAAATGAAAGAAAAAAATATATATGTATATAACAGTAGATGTGGAAGAATTCTGGTTGAAAACAATTTTATATGGTATAAAAAAGAACGATGATGGCGCACTTTTAATCGGATCCGCAATTTCAGAGCTTTCCAACTCTTCAATGTTAAAATATACGACTTGACGTTACGTTTTGCTTTCTTATTATGTTTTGTATCCAAAATGTCGTATAAGGCCATTATATTGAAAACAAATATAGAGCACAGAAAATTCCCTAGGACAGAGTCCGAGACATTTCCAGATTAATTCATAAAAATAATAATAATAACCATTCGGTGCTGTGTCGTAATTCTCAAACGTTTGATGGAATAAATTATAGAATATTACGCCGTTTCGTTGTAACGAGAAAAAAATACACACACGAGTCGAGTAACTATTAATTCATTCATGTGAAGTTATTTTAGCAAGAGGCCAACAAATTATTGAATAAATAATCGAGGATTACTTTTGTTCGATTAATAATTAAGTCGCTCTGTTCATCCTTCGAGTATATTTACACGTCTAATGAACACTCGATACGAATATTGTAATTCGTTGAAAAAAAATCGTAAAATTATGCCCAATTTGTTTTTTTTTTTTTTTTTCATAATTACGATTGGGACTGCATCTGACAAAATCTCGCACTATTCACGATAGCAATAATGCCCATTAAGAAAAAAAAAACTTAAATCGATCACAATGTGGAAGAAATTGGTTTAGTTGTATAGGTTTGCGTGATTAACAATTATAATGGCAGTGAATCGCAAACCTTTTGTTCAAGGATTCAACAATACCCAAAAAAAAAAAGAAAAAAAAAAGTTCTAAACGTGATAGAGCAAAGCAGAGCTTTTCAATTCTCGCCCTGTGACTATTAAAAGAAAATGTACAGCGGCAGTGATTCATAACACGTGCGAGTGTATCTCGAGCACACTCGCCAATTAATGCGATGTGAAACATCCGTCTAATCGTTACAACCACCCTGGATCCACTCCCAACCTTAATATTAGATCTTTGATCAATTTTATTTCGAAGATGCATCGAGATTTTCGCAAAATGCGAAACTTTCTTTTATGCACAGCTGAAAATTGCCTCCAGCGAATATTTGCTTTTTCCAAAATCTCAATGTATCTTCGTAAGAAAATAAATCAGAGTTTTTCTTGCCGACCAAGAAAGTTTCATCTTAACTTGATGTGAAGTAGACTCAGACGGTATAAAAAGCTTTTCGGACAATTATTTTTTGGGGTGTTGGACGTTTTCGCGAAAGAGCAAATTTTTATGGTATCCACAATTCCCTGTAAGAATTTTTCCTCTCATAAGAATGAGCGTTCACTCGAAAGCGTTCAGCATCCTAGAAAAAAAATTGTTCACCAAATTTTTATCCGTCATTCTCGCACTCGTACGATTTCCACATTGCCTAAATAGGGCCCAAAATCAACGTAAAAGTATCGTACAAAAAACTACTATGTTAAAAACGAGGGAACCACAGAGCAAAATTGCCAACCAAAAGTGACTATTTAGTTGATTAGGACAACTATTGTTGCAACTGGAAATTTGTTGATTTTGCGCTATAATGGAAGAATTGAGATTTGAATTTTGCAACGGAAAGCAACGCTCGTAGCAAACATTTGACTCGGGATGTACCGGTGAAAAATGTGTTTGAGAATTTTGTAGAAAGAGAGAATTTGGCATGATTTTAAGTGGTTGATTGTACATGGAATTTTCGCATCCTGCGAATTGAATCGGCGAAACGTGAGCGCAACAAGAATTTATGGAATTTTGGCTATTTGGTCGTGGTGCGTAGCAAAATTGTGTGTTGTCCGAAATAACTGAACATTTGTCAATTTCTTTGGTCACTGAGGGCTCACGGGATGGCCCAAAGTTCGAGCCTGCCGAGCCAAAACCCGAACTTTGACTCGAGGAACGCGAGAGACTCGGTGAATCGACACCGACTTGCCAATATCCACCAGCGACCCACGAAGACTGAGTGACCGATTTTAATTTTGGTGGTGCGAGAATAAATTTTTTTGACGATTTGCTGCTCCGTTGAAATAAATCGGGGCTCGTCGAGCCGTAAACTTTGGTCTTGAAGATGTTTGGAACTCTCGTTGATCGTCCGGAACGCGATTCTCCCAGTGTTAAAGTCTTCAGAGTGCTCAAACTGTCATTCAGTGAGTATTGCTCGAAATTTCCGTCAAATTTCAAAATGTGACGGCGACTCGTGTCCAAATAATCGGGTGTCGGCGAGCTGTTTTCGGAAATTCCGTTGCTGAACAACGAAGGCATTTGTCGATCTTCGCATTTTCTGAAACTGAGAAAAAAAATGAATATTTGCACGTTAACAGTAAATGGCGAATAATCAAGTGTAGGAAAATTAATTAGAAAAAGAGGGGAGAAATTGAAAAAACTTGAGAGAGTCGACGTTGAAATAACACAATTTTTTTTTCAATTATTTCTTGAAATGACTTGCCTCAAGTCGTTCCTGGACGAAAAATTTCGTAACGAAGTTTCAAGATCGAGCGGTGACTGGCGATAATTTGAATAAACTTCCGGTTCGTTTATTTCAGAATTGGAGCCAAAATCTTCGAAACTATCATCGAGAATCGAGGGTGACGTTTTTTTGCCATTTGATGATTCCAATTTTTTAAATGACGCTACGAAACTTCGTGTATTTCGGTATCTCGAAGTTATGTTGGTGAGGCCAATTATTAGCTTCAAAATGATTACCTAAAAAAATATTTTTTGTCAAGAAGTTTCGATTGTGAAATTTTTATGTTTTTTGTAAAATAAGTTGAGAGCTCACAAAATGATATTCCGTAATGGCTTCCAATGATGGCCATGTTTTTGTTGGATAAATTTGGAATAAATTGAGTTCATTCAGTGGACTAATGAGAACAATGCATATCCACAAAAGCGTGATAATTACGTCTGAACTTTTCTGTCCTTGATTGATCATGAGTGCAATTAACTGCAGAAATGCTCCAAAAAATGGCAGTGGCCAGTAATTCGGATAACAAATCAGTGCGGATGTCAGTATCGTCAAGAAAACTCTAATCACTTTGTCCACTCTGTTGGCATTCTGTTGATCAGAAATATATAGATAATTATCATAACAACATTTTTTAAGTTTTGTAAGAATCTGACTAATAATCGAAGATCATAGAAAATTAATAAAATCTATTAAATTTCTGAGTTTCATTGAAAATAAAATCTCTCGATATATTACAGCTTACGTGTATTATCGCATTGACCGATTTTTGTTTGAAAAACAGCATTTTGTATCGAGTCAGCCAGAGGGATTGCTTGTGCAGAACATGTTGAACTAAAATTTTACAATTATCACAGAGTGGATATTTCAATTCCAGCTGTCGTTCAAATTCTTTAAAGCCTGTATTGAAAAATCCCTTCGGCTCGAAAGCTCGTAGTTCGAATATCTTGAGTTCCTCATTAACATTGCAACGCTCACAGAGGCTAGTTCCAGCTTTGCTTTGACCAGATTTCCGACATTTGGGATATGGTTTTGCAAAAGTCTTTGGCTGCTGGGTCTGCTCTGGTATGTTATATGCATAATCTCCATCCTAGAATTATTTATATATTTTTTATGCAAAGAATTTTAAGTACAATATTTTAACTATAGTAAATATTAAATAATGTGATAAAATTATATTACTATTAGCTATATTTAACATTTACGGTATGTAGTGTGATAAATTAATTACATTTAAATAACAATTATTATTTTTTACTATTATTATTATAAATTATATATTACTAGTAATTTAAAAATATTTGAAACATGAAAATCGATTATGAGAAAGTGAAATATTTACCTTTGTAAAACCATTGTACTGCTCACAAGTTGGACACCTCCACCAATTCAGCTCACTGTGATAAATTTTTGTGTCATTGTTGCAGAACCAGCAATTTACTCTGATGGGCCATCGTAATCTGACAAAAAAAAAAGAGAAAAATTTCATTTTTTCATCACTCAACCAATTAAATTATAAATATAAGTGTCTCAATTCATAATTTTAGGGTCAAAATAATCTATTATTATTGTGGTGCACTCACTTGAGTCTGCGAAAAATCGTGATGCTGGCCGCACTTACGAATAGTGAAGCCGCGATTATCGACGCAAAGTTGAATATTAAATTCTGATCGTATTCCATTTTTTTTTTTTTTTTTTTTCATATATTATCGTACAACTTGAATTGAGGATCACAGCGAAGAGAATCGTATCAGAGAAGTGCCGGATCAACTCATTTTTTTCCGATGCAATTATTTATTGCCCCAGTATTGTTAAAAAAAAAACTTTCCTCCCGCCAAGCGAAAATTCGACTGCTACATACCACGATATATAACCTAAATCACCCGAACGCACCGAATTCCCATTCCACATGAGCCCCTCTGAGGTGTGGGGATGTGAAAGGTTTTGGCGAACTCCGATGGTGTCGGCATAGTAGTGAACGGGGCACGCGCAACGAATTACCATCTGTGCGGCGCGCGCCACCGATAGATGGCACTATACGTCATCGGCGATTCGACAGACAAACTATTACCGATCTTCGACTTTTATCTTTCTTTACAATGTTTCTGACTTCCCAGAAATATATATTGTAAATAAAAATATAAGATATGTATTTATAAATCGGCAATTTACAGACAAACCATTAGCGATCTTCGACTTTTGTCTTTCTTTATAATGTTTCTAACTTCCCAGAAATAAATATAAGGGGAATATGCCCCCTTAAGCGGATGTGGAAGCTCTTTTTTACCATCGTAGCAGACCTAAATTTTCGTGCAAATACATTGCAAAACTATCAACCCAAATGAATGGAAATTTTAGTATATAATCCAGTTAGTAATATCCTATAAGGTGACATTCTTAGAATTTTGAAATTCCAAAAAAAAAATTAGAGTTTGCATTACCACCAGTTATCTGTAAAATAAAAATGGATTTACTGACCTTCAAAGCTAGTTATGCAAAAAATCCTTTATGTCACCCTATGCAGTAATAAAAAACTTACTCACTGAGTACTTGTACATTTTTGTAGGTGGAAAACTTCGGCAATACTATTTGCACGAAAATTTTTGTGGTAAGATTACCTGCATACAAGCCGTGGCCGATCAGTTTAGCCCAAATTTGGTTCGCGAACATTCCGCTAACGAATCATATATACTTGAACGCTAGAAAAGTCTACTTTACGAGGGCCGGATGAAAAGTCTACTTTACGAAGGCCGGTCGAAAAGTCTACTTTACGAGGGCCGGTTAAAAAATCTACTTTACGAAAGCCGGTTGAAAAGTCTACTTTACGAGGGCCGGTTGAAAATCTACCCTACGAGGGCCGGTGGAAAAATCTACCTTACGAGGGCCGGTTAAAAAATTTACCTTACGAGGGCTGGTTGAAAAATCTACCTTACGAGGGCCGGTTAAAAAATCTACCTTACGAGGGCCGGTTGAAAAATTTACCTTACGAGGGCCGGTTGAAAAATCTACCTTACGAGGGCCGGTTAAAAAATTGACTTTACGAGGGCCGGTTGAAAAAATGACTATGAGGGCGGGTTGAAAAATTGACCTTACGAGGGCCGGTTGGAAAATCTATCTTACGAGGGCCGGTTGAAAATCTACCTTACGAGGGCCGGTGGAAAAATCTACCTTACGAGGGCCGGTTGAAAAATCTACCTTACGAGGGCCGGTTGAAAAATCTACCTTACGAGGGCCGGTTGAAAAATCTACCTTACGAGAGGCAGTCGAAAAAAAAATCTACCTTACGAGGGCCGGTTGAAAAAAAAATCTACCTTACGAGGGCCGGTTGAAAAATCCACCTTTCCAGGGTCGGTTGAAAAATCTACCTTACGAGAGCCGGTTGAAAAATCTACATTACGAGGTCCGGTTGAAAAATTTACCTTACGAGGGCCGGTTGAAAAATCTACCTTACCAGGGCCGGTTGAAAAATCTACTTAAAGAGGGCCGGTTGAAAAATCTACTTCACGAGGGCAGGTTGGAAAAATACTACACGAGAGCCGAAAAATTTGCCAAAGTTGCTCGCCCAATTCGAAAAATCTTGAAAAAATATTTTTTTAAATGCCAACTTAACGCATCCAGCGGCATTTTAAAGCTTGAACTCTTGGGATTAAAAAAAAAAGAAAAAATCCGCTATCTCTTAAGGGGGCATATTCCCCCTTATATTTATTTTTGGGAAGTTAGAAACATTGTAAAGAAAGATAAAAGTCGAAGATCGCTAATGGTTTGCCTGTCGAATCGCCGATGGCTTATAGTGCCATCTAACGGTGGCGTGCGCCGCACGGATGGTAATTCGTTGCGCGTACCCCGTTCACTACTATGCCGACGCCATCGGAGTTCGCCAAAACCTTTCACATCCTCTTAACACGCGTGATTTTATATTTTTGAAAAAAATATTTATTTATAATGACTCTCTGCCGATACCAGTTTGTAACGCCATTATCGAACGATCAATGTGCACACGGTTTAACAATTAAATTGTTATTTTGCACGCGCGTAAAAAATTACCTCACATGCAAGCCGCGCGCAATGAACGCTGCAGCGTGTGTGGGTTTTTGCGTTCGGTCGTTCGGTGGCGCTCTCTACGTGCCGGCTAGAGAAACTATTGCTTAGTTCGATGATTTGCCGCTACGAACGGTGCGAGCGAACGATCTTCAATTTTAGAACAAGAATATTTCGTTTATCAATATAAATTTTAAATGAAGCTCGTTGCGTTAATAATAAATGATTTTTAGCGAAATGAATGAACAAGATAAAAACAAATTCGATATTTGAATTTTAAGAAAGTATTCTGACATTTTGTACATCGAACATCGTATGAGACAACGACGTGTCATTTCCGTTTTTCTTCCGGTATTCTAGCACAACGAGAGAAAATTGTTACCACGTCTCCTCACTCGTGGCAAGTCGGTCGTGTGTTGAAATAAACGAACAGCGGGACACAATGGATTTCGCACATACATTTCTCTGTTTTCTCTGCATTTTTGCTGTTGCGAATGCCGGTGGACCGACCCTGGTGTTGCTCGATAATTTAGCAATTAAAGAGACACATTCCATATTCTTCAAATCATTGCAAGGTATGTAAAATATACGCTATCGCCATTCTCACGTTCCACTCTCGGCAACCAGGCTTTGACGTTTATTTACTTTTCGATTATTAAAAGAATTTATGACTAAATGATACGAGATTGTTGTTGAGATTTTGCTGTCTATACGATCGATGAAATATTTGTCGCTATTCACCAAGATAGCAAAATGTATCGAGCAATACCGCGCTTAATATGATTAAGACTCGAGTGAATGCTCCAGTAATTGACCGTGTACCGGTTATCGTCCCCTGCACTGTACTCATTAACGAATAAATTATTATTCGAATTTAGGGATAACATCAATTTGATTTATGATTTCATTCATAAGTACTGTAATTATTATTTTTTGTTCACTTGTCCATCTCATAGTTTATTCATTCAATATAAGATTATTTCAATTTTTGTGTTTCAACTCAAGGTGGCCCACTAAAATTTCCATAAAATTTCCCATAAATACATTATTTTTCCCATTAAACAAAAACTAAAAATGACAAACAAAAAAAAAACAGAGAACTTTTAATGATTTTTTTTTTTTCAGATCGAGATTATTCACTCACATTTAAATTGGCGGACGATGCTAGTCTCGTGTTGTCAAAATATGGTGAATTTTCGTACAAACATTTGATCATATTTGCCCCGGGAGTCGAAGAATTTGGTGGAGTATTGAGCATTGATGCAGTGACGGATTTCATAGATGGAGGTGGAAATGTTTTGATCGCGGGTTCGTCACAATGCGGCGATGTATTACGAGAATTGGCCTCAGAATGCGGCTTTGAGGTCGACGAGGAAGGAGCCGGAGTCATCGATCACATGAATTACGATGTCAACGATGCCGGTCAACACACAACGATAGTTGCTGACCCCAAAAATCTAATCGACGCTCCTGTTATTGTTGGTGACAAAAAAGTTGCTCCTCTTCTCTATCGTGGGACAGGATTAATTGCAGATGTCGACAATCCTCTCGTTTTGCGCCTCTTAAGTGCCTCGAGCTCGGCTTACTCTTACAATCCGAATCTTCCGGTCAAAGAATATCCTCATGCGGTTGGAAAAAATACTCTTCTCATTGCTGCGCTTCAAGCTCGTAACAACGCGAGAGTACTATTCTCTGGCTCATTGTACTTTTTCAGTGACGAAGCTTTCACGAGTCCCGTACAAAAAGCTCAAGGTAGTTGATAAAATATCATTTTTATCATATTTCTATTATTATTTTAATCTAATTTTTTATTATTTTATAATAATTTTTATTAATTTTCGTGAAATTTAATACTAAATTTCGCCGATTACTACCTGTGTAAAAAAATTTATTCAGCTCGTGGGTTAAAATTTCGAGAAATCGAAGCTATCTCAATGATTTTTCCAACTAATCAAATTCTCAATCGGTGCATCGATTTTTATGAAAATTATTACTAAAGAGCGATGTTATTGATCCAGATTTTTTTTTTCTTCCAGGCGGTCGACGGTTTGAGAAATCTGGTAACGAGGAGGTCGCTAAATCGATGGCTGAATGGGTTTTCAAGGAAAACGGTGTAATACGCGTCGCATCGGTTCATCATCACAGAGTTGGCGAGCCTCAGCCACCAGCAGCTTATACGATAATCGAGGATGTCGTTTACACGATAGAGGTCGAGAAACTTGCCGGAAACAAGTGGGTTCCATACGAGGCAAACGATTTGCAGCTGGAATTTGTTCGAATCGATCCGTTTGTTCGTATGACGATGAAACATGTTGGAAATGGACGTTATGAGGCTAAATTCAAAATTCCGGATGTCTACGGTGTTTATCAATTCAAAGTCGATTACACGAGAATCGGCCTGACTCATTTGTACAGCTCGACCCAAGTCTCAGTTCGTCCAGTTCAACATACGCAATACGAGAGATTTATACCGAGCGCTTATCCTTATTACGCCAGCGCATTCTCCATGATGGGTGGCGTATTTTTGTTCTCGCTCGTTTTCCTTCATTACAAAGAGAACAAGGAAACGACAAAATCCAAATCCGAGTAAATTTCACACTTTATTGATTAAATCGACCAAATTCCACACATTGTCGTGCTGAGACTGAAAAGCCAGTCATTTAGTATTTAAATATTGAAAGGTAAATTACGATGCGCGCGTGAGAAAAATAATTGTCAAGTACATCAGGATGTAAGTGTAACGATCGTAGGGATTTATTATCTGTACATCGTTTGAATACATGATTAAATTTTCCAGAAATACAGATAGATCTTTTTTCTTGTAAATAAAAAAATACCTTTTAATAATTACCATAGGTCACGATAGAGTATGCAATTTTTCAAAAAATTTGTTTATTACTATTTCTAATTCATCGTGAAATGGGATTGAAAAATAAATTTCTCTGATTTTTCATCAAATGAAATTAGTCAATAAATCACTTTGATCCTTTATAGAATTAGGATTTAACGATAAATGCGTGTTTGCACAGAGCTCGTGTCCTATCTGATTGAGACACTGCTGTATGGCAGCCTTTCTTTTTTTTTTTTGTACTGAGGATGCAATTGATATTTCACATCTGACCTCTGACAAGCAGCGAGATGTAATAATATAAATTTAAAAAAAAAACATTTCGCGGCTTGTAAAATCGTATTTGACACGGAATATTGTACTTTCCGTTTTTTTTTCGTTCGTTTCCACCGAAACGTATTTGCGTTTAGTTTTTTTTTTTCAATTTCTCCGCGAATTTGCTAATTTGTCATAGACACTGGAGGTTTCGAAAAATCGATAAAAAGATGAGAAATAAAATTAAGTTTTGGCAATCGCGATTTTTTCCCTTTATATCAGGTGCTCTTGATCAGATTTCTTCTTTGGATAAATAACGAAGAGTGCAAGTTGAAAACCGGACAAAATGCAACCCAATAAATTTGGCGTTTGTATGAAAGGGTCGTTCAGTAATACTCCATAAACGAACCATTGACAGGATGCGACAAGGGTCGCGACTATTACCGGAAATGGCAAACTTTCGGCACTTCTTACCCTGACAACATGAGCCTGAAATGTAAAAAAAAAAAAAATTACATTTTTTTCACGCGAATTCGTCCTGAATTGTTTTTTTTTTTTTTTAATACAAAAGAATCATTTAATTACCAGCATTATGAGAGGAGATGCGAAAAAAATAATGGTCAGACTGCAACTCAAAAAACCAACTCTCGTCACGGCCATATTTTTGTCGACTTCCATGATACTGTAAGCGTATATCGTGGCTACAAAAATAATCGCGCCGATCAATTGTCTCAGTATTATCGACTTTTTTGTACTGTAATAAATAAATATCAATGTGTACGATAATTCAAGTATCGCGCCAAAAATATTGACGAGTATAACGTATGAGTCTCCTATTAGTTGGCCATATCTCAACCACAGGCTGCATCTGAAATAAAATATTTGCAATCTTCAATATTTTTCGTGTTTACAAATTGATTTGAAAAGTATGAACGTGTAGATAGATCGCACTTTTCGGGAAATATTTCAAAAATTTAATCAAACGATTTTTTTTTTTCACAGAAACAATTTTTTCGGAGGAGATAAGATTTTGTAACAAATGAAAACAATACGGGAATAATTATTTATAAGCCCAAAAATACTCACGACATGAAACATGTTACAAATGCGAAACCGGAAGCGTCGCCGGTATTTCCGTTGGTGATAAATTTCCAACATACTAGTCTGTAAGAAAAAAACACGATTTCGGAGTTTCTTTTGATTTAAAAAAAAACTATCGCGTTGCCGGAAATTCCGGTGTACTAAAATGGCGGATGTAAAGAGACTGCTTTGTTTTTTTTTGTTTCAACGAATACTATAATCGAATTATGTAATAATTATTAGAGTTCTAGAATTATTATTATTAGATGAAAATGTCGAGTAAAAATTGGATTGTACCGGAAGAATCAGGTATTATTTAATGCTTCAAAAATAATTGAATAACGAAAAAATTACCAACAACATGAAAATAATTCGTTTCCATAGTAATAAGGAATTAATAAAAATTTAGAGAGAAATAAAACTCGAATTTCTCGGTATCGACGAAAACCGGAAGTCGAAGGTCCCCCGACGCGAAGATCCATATTAACCGCGACGCACGATCGATTTTTCAAATAAATCATCACTTGAATATGCATTTTTTTTCGAATCAGACAAAACCGCTATCGTAAAAGTTTTCTATCATATTGTTCTTCGATAAGAAACGTTCGTTGCTTATCGCGTTACCGCTTATCTACACGCTAATGCAAGAACAACTGACGTCTTCCGTAGTAAATATACATCGCCACACATACGAAATGTCTCGGAACAAATACAAAATATAAAATTGTACAATATATACTTACATACCGGCTAGAAACTGCGAAACTGTACAGATCGATGCTGTAGTTGCGAGGATATCCTTAAAAGCTGTTAAATCCATGTCGCTCAAGCATTAAATCGTCATTGAGATTCAACTTTGATTATATGGTCGTAAATAAAAACAAGTCGCGTGCGCGAGAGAGCCGGCCCTCTCCGAGAGTCAGCTTAGCACAGTGTCGTACAGATTTTATAAATACATTTCGTAAGCCTAAAACGACGGAGTACACCGGTAATAAAGCTCTTGCAGATTAAAAACGCGAAAAGGTAAAGAAAAGACGAAACAAGAAAGTAATTTTTTTTTTCTGTACGAGAACGTGATTATACGCTCTCGTCCTCCAGCTACAGACGAAGCTTACAAAATTTCGTAAAAAGAAAATAAATAAATAAAAAAACGGAAAAATGGAGCGTTTTTGGTCATTTGTCATAGGTGGCAGCATCATGCAGTCCTGAAAAAATGTTTTTCACGAAGGCGCGGCGCAGTGTATAGTATTTAACGTGCGTGGCTTTCGTACTATCGTGGCGATGCGCGCTGACTAGAATGAGACAGCGTACGGTATATGTGTATACACGTGAATATAGCTCTTAGAAACTTATGCATATAGCTATTACGTTGTTGTGTGAGTTTGTGGTAGTTAGTGCGCACCGACGTCTATATATGTGCCTCTACCTACGTCAGTAGGAGAGGGCGCTCTAACTTTTTCACGTTTCTGTGTGCGTGTGCGTTCATGCCTATATGTGCACTTGTGGCAGTCAGTACGGTTACGGTGGTCCGTCTTTAAGGGGCACACAACTGTGATCGAAAAAAAAATGGATCTTGTGCCGCGTTCGTGTACGATTTCACGAACTTGGATCGTGAAAACGTGCATATAAAATATACAATTCGTACATTTTTTTCCGGGTAAAACGGTGCTCTCTATCTCTCTCTCTCTCTCTCTTTCTCCCACTCTTAAAAAATTTCGCGATAAATCGAGAGGACAAAACATAATCGGAACAGCAAAAAAAAAACGTGATAATACAAAATATATTATCTACTTACGAATAGACCAAGAGACACTATTTCTGTCTATTTCTCTCTCTCTCTCTCTCTCGCTCTCTCTGTTTAATTCTACAGATGGTCATCGCGAGGAAGTCATCCAATTTCCATTGATAGTATTTATAGTTGTGTCTCTTCTCCCTACCCGGTTTATTTTTATACGGAAGATTCCTTTTTTTGGCTTTTTTTTTTTGTTTCATTAAAATATCATATTGCTCGGAAGAAAAAGACATGGATTGTCGTACGTATGATACATATATATGATAGTTTTGGCTTATTTTAACGAAAAAAAATTCCATAGGAAAATTTAACGTTAGTGGAGATTTTTTTTCGTGATTCATGGTGCATGTCCCACTCGCATCTGTCCGGTCGTCTCGTTTACGTGCGCCTGTGTGTGCCTCTGTGTGTGCTTGTGTGGGTAACCAAGAACGATTATATATTACACTCCTTTAATTCCTATATACGTTTTATTTTACCTGACGACTCTTTTGTAAATTATTTTTTAATTTTTTCTCAACTTTGTGAATTGCATTTTACCGGATAATTTGTCAATAACAAGTGTGAACTCATTCAGGTATATACATTTTTGGTATATTCTGGGAACAAGGATAGACTCATTTATTCGGTTTTGTCTCTCTTCCTGCGTTACGTGTTTTACATGCCAAATTTTCTTTCTCTCTCTCTCTCTCTCCCTATCGTTTTCCAGATACATTTTATGACGCGGACTCTATTGCTCGTACAAAATTTACAGTTCAGTTATTTCTTTTGACCTTTTGGACAAATTCCAACGACACGTTATTTGAAAAAAAAAAAAAAAAATTGAATTACTTTTTTTTCTTCTGTAATTCATCTTGTGACGAATTTTATTTGGCTTCAATTTACTTTACGTAAATACAGAATTTCACGTAAATTTTACCTACGGTTTTATTTTATTCCAAAAACAAATATTCAATTATTTAAAAATTTCATACTGTGCTAATATTATTTTCTCTGCTTCAATATTTTTTATCTGTAATTCACTCTAAGCTCGTTTATTTTATCAATTTTTTAACCCCGAAACAAAAAAATTTACTGAAAAAAATGTTACGAAATTTTTAAATTATAAAACTTTGTCTGTTATTCGCGTTGAGATAAAATTCCGTGATCAAATATTCATTTTTGTCTTTATTTTATATTCTCCTTGGTGATGCTTTGTATGAGATATTTTATTCGATAATTTTTTATATGATGTCCGTTCAATATTTCGAAATTTTGTGAATTTTGTATTAAAACTTTTCGCGATAATGAATTTGTTTTTTCTTTCGAGTTTATTTAAATTCGACAATAAGTTAATATTCAGTATTTGTGCTGTCCTCTAGTGTGGTGTTCATATCGTACACTGTGCGGTAAAGGAGTCTCGCAATAGCTATATCAATCCTCCTTCTCAAAACAGCAAAATCACGCTGAAGCACATTTTTTAATAAAAAAAAAAATCAAAAAAAGAAATAAAGAAAAATTAAAAATATAATGGAGTCGACTATAGCGGGACGAAGACGTAACGCTACGAGGCATTCTGCCGAGGATCAGGCACTCGACCAGATAGCCAAAGAGGTATAGCATGCTCATTTCAGTAATGGCTAAAATAAATATTATTGTAATTGTATCTAATTCGGATTAAAATAACAATTAGTTGAAAAAAAAATGTTAACTGGGAATTAAAATATGGAAAGATTCGTGCAAATTAACTTTTTATAACGGTGCTGCTTCAATATCCTTTCCAATGTCCTGCAACCTGAAATGTTTGTTAAGTTTCTCTGTCCAAATGTGTAAATGTAATTGTGGGAAACGTTTTGGAAGAAAATAATGATAATGGATTACTATTTAAAATATTCCCTCGAAAATTTCTGATAAATAAAACTCTTCCTGAAACTTGAGAGCAAATTATTGAATTTCGATAATGAATTCAGGAATAATCGAATAGTATTTTTTATATAAAAAAAAAAAAAAAATTGTACTTTGATTCATGAGTAATGAATCCTGTATCAATTACCTTTCAGTTACGTAATACGTGGGAAATAATTATTCCTCATGGATTGGACTGGAATGTGACTAATATAGAGATAAGATATTGGCAACTGCAATTGCTGAGCTAGGCGAACTCTATTTGCGAAGTACAAACGATTGATCGCTCATTCTTTTTAAGTTTTTAAAAATTATTCTCTCGGCCACAATTATTAAAACAGTTTTTTGAAAATAAATTTGCAAAAAGAAAAAATACGATTCGATTTCTCAATTGTAAAGTAGTGAATTTAACTCTGTTCGATTTTTTATTGAATTAAATATTTTTACCAATAAACAAATTATGATTTCGAACAATTTGTGAGTCAGACTAGAAAAACTTGGTTATAGTTTTATCAAATTCGATCGATTTTAAATTCTGTACAATATAAAATACAATTTTTCTCCGTTTGATAGAATATAAATTGAGAAACAGAAATAATAAAGTTTTTTCATTTGTCATTTTGGTTGAAAATATTGTTTATTACAGGCAGAAGCGAGACTTGCTGCTCGTAGACAGGCAAGAGCTGAAGCTCGTGAAATTCGTATGCGAGAATTAGAGAGACAACAAAAAGAGGCGGAAGAGAATGCTGATAGGGTCTACGATATGTGCTCAGGTGAGAAAATCGGTACAGGTAAGCCAAAATTTGTATTTTATGCAACCAAATGATCAAACAATTATTTAAAAAAATGAGATTAAAATTGATAGCGAATATAAAATTAGATCGTGAATAAGCAAATTTGATTTAATTTCCAGCCGAAGGAAACAGAACGATGAGAGTCACGCCAGATCCTGTGAGAACGTCTCGTCTTCTTGCAAATTCAAATAATTTTCAATCAAGCAGAAGATCGTCCGAGGATTCCTTGGAAGATGCTGGCCTAAGCAGAGATCTTAAAGTAAATACAAAATACATTATAAAATCGCAATAAATGAATTCTTCGTGACTTTTTAAATTTAATCTAATTTAACTGAATTTGTTTAATTCTCGAAAATTTCAGTTAGAGCTCAAAGAATTTGAGGAAAAGTTTAGAAAAGCAATGATAGCAAATGCCCAATTGGACAATGAAAAATCATCATACGGATATCAGGTCGATCTGTTGAAAGACAAATTGGAAGAGTTGGACGAGACAACGGCACAATTGAGACGCGAGCTTAGGGAAAAAAATCGAGAGGCGGAACAGCTGAAACGCATAAGTCAACGATTAAAGGAAGATTTCGATGTATGCAGAGCTCAATTGTTGGAGAGGGACACGCTTATTCAGGTAAAAATAAATTATTAAATTAGAATTAATGAATTAATTAGTTATAATTATATCGACCATACAGCTAAGTGAAAGCAACGATGATCATCTGTGACAAATATATATATATATATATTTTTTTAAGGAAAATGGACTGGTCATAGTAGACGATGAAGGCAGTGGAGAGGAAGATACGGAATTGGCAAATGGATCTTGTTACAGGAAAAGAGTACTAGTCAGCACAGAAGCTGCCGAGCTATTGCAAAATGCTGGTGAAGGCTCGTTAGGTAAAAATGGCAATTATTAAATATAAAAAATTGAATTAATTAAAATTAAATTTAAATGAAGGATATATTTTTTTTTTTGGTTTAATTTTGTACGAAAAAGTTATGAAAAATTTGTCTCTTTTTCAGACGTTCGGTTGAGAAAATTTGCCTCTGAAAAGAAAGAACTCCAAGATGAAATTGGACATTTGAGGTTGGAGCTGGAAGAAGCAAAGAGTCGCCTGAGATCAGAAAAAACTCCAGGTTCCGTATTAGGTATATTTTCGTAATCGAGCAACACTTTTTTGAGACGTTGAGCTGACGGAAAAATGTTGGATATTTTTCATCAGGTGGCCTTTCCGACTCTGAGGATGTGCAGAGAGAAGCGAACAAATTATTGGCGGATTACAAATTTAAATTGCAAAAAGCCGAACAGGACATGTCAACGTTACAGGCGACTGTCGCGAGGCTAGAGAGCCAAGTTATACGTTACAAGTCGGCGGCCGAAGCATCGGAAAAAGCAGAGGATGAGCTCAAAGTCGAGAAGAGAAAATTGCAGAGAGAAGTATGATTTAAATCTTTTGTTATAATTTATTCAAGTTTTTATGAAAAATATACAATTTTTTGAATAATTTTCGTTTAATCCAGGTAAAATCTAGTGGAATTTAAAAGAAAAATACAAACGATCGGAATCTTTTAAATCAAATAAAAAAAAAATAAGCTATCGTATTTTTCTACTATTTGAGATTTTATGGCAAATTTATCTTTTTTGCTAATTTCGTACCAATTGTATTGACAATTTAGAGACGCTTGGCGTTTGAGTAAAATATTTATTTTTAAAAATACAGCTTTTGCAAATTCAGTATTCTCGTTCAATTTTGTGCTAAGAAAAAGTTGAAGCCGAAGACAGCAAAGGGAGAGATAAGCTTATCTTGGTCACATTGAAATCTGACCACAATCTGGTAAACGCTAAACCTCGGAGACGCGATAACGTTTCATGATTAGTCAGCTCATACAATCGACAGTTTTTACATTTTTCAAATTCAGCCCAATAATTTTTATCCCATGAAAATTATTTTTTTGCCACATTTTTGTAATTTTTTTTTTCTCTACAGGTCCGCGAATCGCAGGGTCGTGTCGAGGAGCTAGAAACGGCAAATTCTCACTTACAGAGACGACTGGATAAACTGAAAAATGCCAAGTCTGCGCTCCTTAAGGAGCTCTGACGTGTCAAAGCGTGCCTGGATTTACAAGATGAGATACGCGATGATTCGCATATGCAAGACATGTGATTTTGCAAAAAAGGAAGAAAATATTTAAAAAACAACAAAAAAAAACGTAACTACGATGTTTGTGGCTGCAGAAAGTGAAAGAGCGCGCACACATTTAAAGAATACATTCGAATCTGATCATTTGATTTGCGTCTTCCTCGGTGTGACATCGATTTTTTCTTTTTATTTTCTTCTCCAAAAAATCAGATCGACGATGTCACGAATGCATTTTCCTGCGATTAGTAGAAATTTACAACATATAATTCTCTTATCCATTCAAAGGTCATTCAGTAGGTCATTTTTTCACTTTGTTAATATTTTTTACGTCCAAATGGTTGAACTTATCTTCGATATATAGTCTGAATCACCAGTGCCGAAATTTCGTGATTTTATCCTGAAAAAAAGTCTAATCGCGTTTTACGGTTGCTCGTTTATTAATTGCTTCCGATTGGTCCTGCAATCCATTTTTCTGATTAAATTAATGCCATGCCCGTTTGAGTGTACCGTTTTTTTTTTATTTTGTTAAAAACGCCATTTTTTTTTCGACAAATTTCAACGTTATTGAAGAGTACAGACCGATTTCGGCTGATACACAATTTTTCACGTAGGTCTTTGATATCAATAATGCCAGTTTTGCATGTAAAAGTGAAAAGAAAGTAAAAAAAAAAAGAACAGAAAAATTTTAACGAACTTTTTTTTACCGTGTACGAATAATGATATAAAAATACTCTAAATGTGGGCCAAATTATTTGTCCAATGGGTGGCGAGAAAAATAATACCAGTGATCGAGTGTAATGTCCGAAGTCGAAAGAGAAAATATATAAATATCCGGCCCGAAAGTTTACTTGCGAATTATTTAAAAAAAAAAAAACGGGAGAAAAAAAAGAAAAACAGTCTATTCGGTCCTTGTGTGGTGAATTATTTAATCGGGTATAAAATACGGCAGAAAGGGATATAATTCATGGCCGTATATAATTTTTTTTTTTTTTTATAATCAGTGAAACGTGAAGAGTTTAATGTTAACGACGGACTCTATTATATAAATAACAAGCTGGCTCAGTCGCTATAATGCGTGTCTGATTTAGATTGCAATTTGTATTTATTATTATTATTATTATTATTATTATTATTATTAAAAAAAGATGGTCCAACCGATGACCTGTAGGTATATAATATGCTTCTAAATCTAACACGGAAGAAGAAAAATAAAATTGCCTAATGTAATGTTTGTAATTATTATCAATATTATCATGATTAACGCAATTTCTTAATATTTTTCATTTTTCCCCACATATTCTCCTCTTCTGTGTCCCAAAAGTTTACAAAAGTGCAATTGAAAGAATAATTCAATGTATCAGCAGCCATCTTTGTTTTTTAAATACAAAATTGTAACCACCTAGAAGTAAAAACTCTGGGACAAAATAATGCGATAAACGTAAATTTGTACGATTATTGCACAGAAAAATGCTGAGATTCATTGGTTTCAATATAAATTGCCAGCCTTATAGATAAATTAATTTTTTATAACATAGTTTCGGTACAATCGAACGTGACCAATTCTCAAAAAGTGAGTTTGGGTCTATACGTCGGTCCTTTATTTAGTACTTACGTACAGATAACTGCAATGGATTCTCGATTATATTGAAATACTTCTCGAACGTATTGTTTTTGCTTCTTCAGCAGTAAATATATCAGCAATTTCTCTCCTGAATGAAAAATATACACAAAAGTATTCCCGATTATTCGCAGCAACTATTTAAGTGGCTACTTGCAAGTTTCGCCGTTGAGCGTCGCGTCGATCATTTTCTCGAATGGCGGAAGGGGGGAAAAGCAAATCACTTGTACACCTCTTGATTGATAATTATAAATATTTTAAATTTTCAATATTAACTGTAAACGATCTGCTCTCATAATAAATTCATCTCTAGGACAATTTTCTTAGATCCCTATGTAGCCTTACAAATAGCGTTGAAAAAAAACATACCTGACGATGAGACATACAAAATTATACACTAGCATCCTACTCTAGCTGAGATTGACATTTCTCTGACGACTGCGCAGAGAGTTTCGCTTAAATATATAGTATAGAAAATTATTTTTATTCTCGTTGCTGGTGATCATTCCCTCTATAGTATAGTGAAATAGTTGTTATAACGAAACTATGTACGTTTTCGACGGTTATTCACGGATTATTATCGTATGCAATTTATAAATGCACAATTGGAGCAAATATTCGCCATCAATAAGGTGAGAGAGGGGGGTGACATGACACTTACATATATGTAACTTGTTTAATTTGGTAGTATCTGTCTGTGCATACACGCCAACACGCGAACACGCGCACGTCCTTGTCCCGAGTTTGGGTCTGTCAAAACCTCTTATTTGCGTCATCTCCAGATGTTTATGGATGAGAATTTTATAATTCGACGATATATTCAACCACGACAACGAACAACAAGAGAGACTGAACGATTCGAACGATAATTCATGTGAGAATGTCAATTCCACGAACGTATTGTTATGCTGTATATGACGAGGAAAAATAAAATCTTAATAAAACCATTCTTCGGTTCAATCGCGTTCGAAAAATATAATCTGTGTCACTGACGTGCGATAAATTCTCGTCGTTATTCGTTTCTTGAGTTTTCGGGTTTTTCTCACTTTTTTAAACGACGATAGACTGTGGACAGGTGTATTTTTGTTTGTTTGTTAAATAGTGACATTTCTCTAGTATAGAATTAAGTGGTCGCACCGCGCGTTCGTGTGTAGTATTGATATACAAACCGTGTAACCTTCAAGTTGGAATGCAATCATGTTCATAAAACTGCCTCCGTCCTATTCTACAGGGTTAATGAATATAATAAATATGATCGAACCGATTAAAAATTAATATAGTCTATAATTTCCTTGTTTATCTATAATATGCAATTCCTTGAAAAATTCGTTATGTAAAAAAACATTCAATGGAAAAAAATCAGGGGCTATTTTCCCACAAGCATAAATCATTTTTTTGTTATATTTGTAACTCAAAGTTTGCAAGACTCCAAAATTTGGTATCTGCATTGGCAATATTTTTGTTGCATTTACTAAATTGACTCATCTACATTCAAAATTATTGCAATAATAACCATAAAAGACCATTTCAAAATGGACCCATAAAGATTTTTATGTACACCATTAGAATTGAGTCCTCCAAATTGCCAATTAAATGTAACATATATATACCAAAATTTATATTATAAAAAAATACAATTTCCACAGTTAAAAAAAATTGAAATAATTCACAAGAAATTAAAAACGGGCGAGTTTAAAATGTACTCACATTCAAGCAGAAAAGCTCATAGTGGGCTAGCGTGAAACATAAAAATTGCCTGAAGCTTCAAAAAAAAATGAGTGATGATTGTAAAAAAAAATATTATTATTACTATTTCTTAACGTATAATATATTTAAATGATAAAATTATTTTATTGGTCATAAAAAATTTGCTCTAGTTTTAACTGACTAAAAATTAAATTTAAATAATTGATTATTACTTGAGTATATTGATATTATTGCAAAAATATATAAGTAAATGGATTTATGCTATTGAACGTTTTTTATCGTAATATTTTTAGATTCGTATCAACAAGAAGGATGACTTTGATCGAGGGTGTCGGTGACGAGGTCACCGACTTTTTTATCGTCGTTGGTGTTTTATGCATCGGATGGATAGCCTGGTGTTCAACAAATATTGCGGATCAGCCTTTGATACGCACAGTACTTATTCTCCAACATCGCACGCGCACACGTATAGAAGAATTTCGAGCAAGTAGCCAAACGGTTGCAGCTCAAACGGTTGAAACTATGATAGAAAATCCTCCCGAGACAAATGAAAGTACGCATGATCAGGTGGACGGTAGTTGTCCAGAGCCAAATAATGCTGGTAAAAAAAAAATCAATTTTACAAAATATGAACAAAAAAAAAAAACAAAAAATTTTAACAACTTAACAAAAATAAATTTCAGCCACCGATGAAATTTCGGTTGAATCGGGGAATCCACCGAGCGCAGCAGCGGCTTCGGAGGAAGTTCTCATCGAGGCTATGGACTCATTCAACAACGACGATACGGGATTATTGAGAAGACCCGTTAAAATAAGCACCTCGGAGACAACACCATCGAACATATCGGAAACAGCGGCAATTGTCGCTGAAGAAACGCTGGATGAAAATGTCACGTCCACCGATGAGAATGAAATAACGATAAAATTAAAATTCATGAATGACGATCAGAAATTAGTAACGGGTCGACTCAAAGAGATGCTTGGAGAATTTAAAAGGTTTGTCTCCGCCTCTCGATATTGTCTCGATGACACACACATCGATTTTTTATTTATTTATTATAAAATCTAAGGAAAGTTTGAGAAAAAAAAAGAAAACTTGTTTTTTTTTAAATTTCAGAAGGCATTTCCAAGTAGAGCTTGAGTCACAGAAGCGAATACGTTTAGTATTTAACGGTCAGCTTTTACAGCCAGACAGTCAGACATTGGAACGTTGTGGTCTGTACAATAATTGCGTTGTTCACTGTCTCGTACATCAGCAACGAGTAGTCCCGGGTTCGGCATCACAGCCAGCGACGATGGAAAATTCATCGTCAATTTACTCGAGTCCTCAATCATTTCAAAATTTACCAACGACCACTGGCGTCAGTTCGGTACAAAATGATTGGGATCTTAGCCGTCTGTTAGTCAGTATTCTCACATTGATACTTGCATTTGCCTGGTACTCGAGATATCATTACGCTCAATTGTTCACCGCGACAACGACCGTCGCTCTTTACGCTCTCACAGCAATTTTTACACTCTCGGTCGTTGGCCATTTTTTTCCCGATCAGGACAGCCTGAGAAACATCGAATGAGCTCGATTTCTTAATTTCGCACTATCGAAATATCGAAGATCGAGTCCCAAAAAAATCGCTGGGGAATCGCAACGAGACGCTCAGAGTCCTTTCGTAATCCCTGGGAATGCTGGAAATATTTTTGTTTTTATAAATATTCCCAGTGCATTCAATAAATTTTTCCAAACATGCAACATACATTTTTTTTTTTGCTCATTTTGTACGAGATGTAAACAAAAAGCTGGCTAATCTTTTCGACAATGGGGAGAAGAAATAACTATTCGTTATTCTAATGGTAAAATTATTAACGATATTTAACACTCCCAAAAATTGATGCACGGATGAAATTTTTGCCGAGAATTTGCGCATAAATAATGGCTGGATAAAAATTGCGGCATTTTGCAAATTGGCACGTTGTGTCGTTACTTAATGAACAATACAAATTCGACATTTTTAATTTGGATTATTTACATTACATTATTTGTGGACGAGGTTCGATGCAATTTGGGCAGCGAAAATCGTGTTGATGCTTTTGAAAATTTTCAATAAGAAAAGTGATGAAAATGAGGAACCCAATAATTAGAGGAAAAATATGAAGTGTTGGGTCCGTAACAGCTTGTTACGAATATTGCGAATTTACAATACGATAAAGTTACTACTACGAATGATTTACAACTCTTGTATAATCGTTGTCTTTGAAGAGGAAAAAAAAAGAATCGACGTTTTGTAAAATTGTTCCATCTCATCGCTCTTCTTGTGATCGTTCTGCAAGATTGAAAATTATGGATTGCATTAAGGAAAAAAAAAAAACAAAAAAAAGAAAGAAGTCACGTTTGCATTTGTAAATGTGAAATAATCAATATCAGCGACATCAGCAACATATTGATATGAGGAATGAATTGTTTTTATCTCTTAAAAATGCATTGTTCGTCTGGACAGGCTTGTACATAGCATATTATAGCATATAGTCACACATTTATGATGAAAAACAAAAAAAAATGTTATCAAAGAGAAAGAATGATGATCCTTTCTTTTTTTAAGTTGAAAAATTCAGTAAATTGTATATTTAACGAAAAAAAAAGCGCAATCGTCGAATAAACGAGATCTCGTGATAAGACAACGCTCTTCTGTTTTCTTCAATGGTCAAACCTGGATTTTGTTGTATTTATTTTACGGATCATCATAAATAAATGTTTATTTATTTCATGTTTCAGGATTTTTTTAATATTCGAGGGAAGGATAAATAATTCGATCGACCCAACCGGAAATAATAAATATGTTATGTAAAATATTCATTTTTGTAATATCGCAGATTTATCATTTCCACGTCGGCAATTTTTGCGCAAAGTGTATTTTATTAAGAAATACCGATGAAATCTGTATTTACATCATCGGTTTTTAAACAAAAATGATAATTACGACGTGCCAGGCACAAGATAGTAAAGCTATCGGGAAATGCGATCGCACCATTTTCTTGACGATACAATCGCTTTTCCTGAATCATAAAAAGAAAACTAGAAATAAAATAATTCCATTTTAGCTATATCGGAGAGCTTGTGATCACCTTCAGGATTTTCCACGAGCACGGTGTACCCAAATTTCAATTTCATATTGACCCGTTCGATAAAATCGCAAACGGGAAGTTCACATTCTTTTGTCGTTCGTGGAACTTCATCGCCCTGTTTGATCGCATAAATGCGTTTCTTGTTCAGTCCCAAAAGATTCGTTTTCTCGTCAATTTTTTCCTTTCCGATCCACAAATCATAATGGCAACCATAAATTCCAAAAATTACTTCGATTTCTCGTCTCAATTCTTCATAAGTGATAGTCTCGTGAGTTTTCGTATTTTTCAGTAAAATCGTGCCAACTTTGCTCGTCGCCCCATATCTCGGTTGCAAACCGACAATTTCGACATTTGCAAATTCGGTCAAAGGTTCGACAATTTTTCTATCGCCACTTTTGCCCGTTCCTTGCTTCGCCAAAACGAGTTTCATATCGACGCCTTTGACCTTCTGCATCTCCTCGAGGATAATATTAGCATTTTTCGGCAATTCGCTGATGCTCTTCTGTGGCGTCTTTGTCGTTCCTTCGATGAATTTTTCGTACTCGACAATTATCCTGGCAAGAGAACTTTTCGCATCTACGATCTCCCAATAAACATCAGCCTCGTCCGAGGGCACAAGAAGTGCCTTTTTACGCAATTTTTGGACACGATTTATAATTTCTCTGGCGATTCCCTCGTCCTGCATCGATTCATCGGGAGTCACATCGAGCAATATCAAAACGTTGTCCTCGCTGTGTGCCTCGTAACGTTGTGACAATTGTTCAGCAGCAGGTCCGGTGAAACTGAACATCAGACGAATATCCTGCTCTCCCAATTTGTGTCCCTGAACGGAAATCTCTTTTTTAACAAGAAATTCTTGCAATTCTTGATCCGTAAGTTCTTTAATGGCCTGCATGACCGATTTAAATTCTCCCTTCAATCTAGCACCAAGATTTTTGTGATCGGGCTCAGCACGAAGAGTAACTCCGTATTTTTGTTTGTCAGTCGTGACCGTGAGTTCTCTGATGTTCAATTCCTCGAGAATATAAGATTTGAGCGACTGGATCTCCTCCAAGATGGCCGGATCTTGATGAATAACGACGATTTCCGGCAGAGGATATTTAACAGGAATTGTTTTACGGTCTCTGACGATTCTGCCAAGATCAATTATCGTCTGCATGTAAGAAACGGCTCGCTCGATCTCTTCGTTGATGAGTTTTGGACGGACTTCCGGTATCATCTGGTAATGGACGCTCGCCATATTGTCTCTCGTTGTTGCGATCAATTTTGACAAACGTTGGAACATAAATTCACACAGAAAAGGCGTGAAAGGAGCGTTTATACGTGCCATTGTGTAAACAACGGTAAAAAGTGTGTTTAATGCATGCTCGCAATCACGGACGCCATTATCGCCCTTGATGCGTCGACGATTCATACGAACATACCAATTTGTGAGATTCATGATGAATTTCACGAGACGAGGCACGACAGTATACAATCTGTAGGCTTGCATCTCTCTCATTACAAATTGCAACAAAGTTTGCGTAAATGACAATATCCATTTGTCCATTATATTGTCAGATAAACCGGAAGTCTCTTTGGCCTCATTGTAGACAAATTCGCGTTTCTCCTCGCGCTCAAATCTCTCGATATTCTGCATAAGGAAGCGAAATGCATTGTACCAGGGTAGAAAAACATCCTTGATAACGTCCCTAACTCCATCTTCCTTGAAACGCAAATTTTCAGCTCTCACGACTGGTGAATTTATTAGATAGAGACGAAGAGCATCGGCGCCATATTTGTCAACGACTTCCATCGGATCTGGATAATTTTTCTTCCGTTTTGACATTTTTTGGCCATCAGAGGCGAGAATTAGCCCATTGCAAACGAGATTTTTGAAGGGTGGCTTGCCAAAAAGTGCAGTCGAAATAACGAGGAGGGTATAAAACCATCCACGAGTTTGATCGATTCCCTCGGCAATAAAATCAGCAGGGAAGCTATCCTCAAATTCACGATTATGTTCGAAGGGATAATGCAGCTGGGCATAAGGCATCGAGCCAGATTCGAACCAACAATCGAAAACTTCGCTGACACGACGAAGAGGCGGATGACCCGGACGTTTTGACGGAATTTCCAGATGATCGATGCTCTCACGATGAATATCCGTGATTTTTTCGCCCGTTAATTCTTCAAGTTCGGCAATGCTACCAACACAAACGACTTCCTTTTTGTCCTCGGACATCCACAGTGGCATTGGATTTCCCCAATAACGATTTCTACTAATTGCCCAGTCTCGAGCATCACGAAGCCAATTACCAAATCGTTTCTCCTTGACGTAATCCGGTACCCAATAAGTCTCGGCACTGGCGGCCGAAAGCTTGTCCTTGATGATCTCAACTCGAACAAACCAAGATGGGACAGCTTTGTAAATTAAGGGTGTATCAGATCGCCAGCAGTAAGGATAGCTGTGTTTGGTTTGGCCACTCCATACGAGTTTTCCCTGTCCCTGAAGATTCTTCATGATCTCCTTATCAGCCTGCTTAACATACAAGCCCGCAAAATCTTTGACCTCGTCTTCGAAACATCCGCAACTGTCCACGGGACAAATGACCTCCTGATCTCTCGTAATTATTCCAGCCTCGAGACAACAACGATAATCATCCTCCCCAAAATAGGGTGCTTGGTGAACGATTCCAGTGCCCGTTTCCGATGTCACATAATTATCGTTCAGTACCCTGAAAGCTCCCTTTTCTCGCATTCTCAGAAAATATGGGAAAGGTGGCTCATACTTCAAGCCCTTTAAATCGCTACCCTTTCTCTTGCGACGTATCGTGTAGAGATCTTTCGATTTGTATATCATATCAAGGCTCGATTCGAGAATAATGTAAATTTTACCGGAAGTTGAATCTTGAACATCGAGATATTCAAAATTTGGGTTACAGCAGAGAGCGAGATTGCTCGGTAGAGTCCAGGGTGTCGTTGTCCAGGCTAGGATCGAGACTCCTGGCTCATCGAGCAACGGAAAAGCCACAACGAGCGAGGGATCAACGACCTCTTTGTAATTTTGGCCAGATTCGAAATTTGACAATGGAGTATTGCAGCCTGTTGAGTAAGGCATTACTTTGACTCCCTGATAGACGAGACCCTTGTTGTAGAGTTCTTTAAAAATCCACCATATTGACTCCATGTACCAGGGATAGAGAGTTTTATAATCATTTTTAAAATCTATCCATCGACCAATTCTGGTGACAACTTTTTCCCATTCTCCCGCGTATCGCATTACGATACTGCGACATTCTTTGTTATAATTTGCAATACCCATTTTTGCAACATCCTCAGGACCTTTAATGCCGAGGGCATTGTCGACCTCGTACTCGACCGGAAGTCCATGAGTGTCCCAACCAAAACGACGCTCAACGTGAAAACCCGATTGATGCGCGTAACGTGTTATTATGTCTTTAATCGTACCAGCTAAAATGTGACCGTAATGTGGCAAACCCGTGGCAAAAGGTGGGCCATCGTAGAATGAATACCTGGGTCTTCCCTTGGATTGGCGAAGGCAATTTTGAAAGACGTCGAGCTTCTTCCACAATTCGAGAATCGTTTCCTCTTCCTTCGGGAAACTTATCGTTTCTGGTAACTTTTCTCTCATTTTTACTTTCTCTTCCATTTATTCGATTCTTATTTGGAGATTAAATGTACCGGCTGGAATTTGTGTGATGCAATTACGTGCACACACGTTGTCGACTTCGTCGTATCACTTTTTTTGGTTCACACACACGCATGCGCAATGAAGCTCGACTAAAAACACGTCCGTCACGTACCGCCTTCAAAGAGGTTATGTCGAGGTTGCACGTGTTCACTTGTTTGAACCTATATGAAGTTGACCGGCCGCTTTAACTATTTAACTTCTTTCTTTGTCTACTCGTTAGGGAATCGTTCGGGAATTATTGGGAGTCTAATTAAAACATATGAGCGTCAACCGATCTTTTTTAATCGAGAAATCAAAATTTGAGTGTGAAGTTAGCCGAACACAATTTGACTTTTAACCGGTTCGATGGTATGAGATCTTAATCGACGCGAAATTGTTAGGGGTTGACGAATCATTTAACTAAATCATTAGTTGTTCCGTCAGATCGGAAAAAGCGTTTTCTGATCGGCGAGAAAACGAGTTAATGTGTCGACTGAAGTAAGCTTATAGCTATGTTGTTTTTTCCTCAAATCTAGGAAACTAATGGATTGACCGCTATAAGTCATAAGTAGACTAATTACTGCTAAGTGATTGAAAAAAATAAAACGTTAAGTAATTAAAGTTAATAAAAAATTAAAATTAAATAAATTATCAAATTAATAAAGCCCAAATAAATTAATAAAACCCTTTGTGACATCACTATGACGGCACAAAATCCCTGAGCTTGATGACGTCACTATGACGTTACGAAATTCTTGTTCTTGATTGCGTCACTATGACGTCAGAAAATTCTTGTTCTTGATGACGTCACTATGACGTCACAAATTCTTGTTCTTGATGACGTCATCACTTCCTGGTTTTGCTGATGTCCAAGGGAATTTTTCCCACCACATCTGATTTTCGGATGATACAAACCGGAAAAACCGATTTTTTTATGAACAAATAACTCTTTCACAATCGAAAATGTACTTTTTTATTCTCGAATATGCAGTACAATTATGTACAGATGTAAAAAGGGAGTCTTTTTTTTTAAGGTAATTGCTTGGAGGGTCCACGACATAATTGAAAAATTATGTGACAATTGTAAATATCGATGAGCTACTTATGTTCTAGGAAATGGAATACTTTTAAATTGCACATTGTTCTCGATAAATTAAGTATTATGTCCGCAATATTGGCAGTAAGTAGACGTTTTATATGTATAGGGTAGTAATACTATATGCATCATATATACTGATTTTTTTCTATATCGTATTTACAATCTACAACGTGAAAAAAATTGTACAAATTTTCATTCTTGTTCTAAAGCTCATTTGTTTCGATTTCTTGACGTCATAATATATTAAGATGAAAGATTTTTTTTTTCCATCATACTGAAACTTGAAATAAATCCAAAAAAATGATTTGCTCAATTGTTCATTTTTGTTTGATGGCTCAATTTTCGCGATTCTTAGAGTTTAAATATTATACTAAAGAAAGAAATGGTAACGGATTTTCGCGATTTTTCAACATTTTGCTATTATACTGAAATGGGAAAAAAAAAAAAAAAATGGTACCTGAAGACGTTCTGGCCGCATTTTTTTCGTGTTACATTCTCGTAATTGTTCATTCGGTGACTAGTTCGACGGACACAATAATACGTGCGTGACTTTTTACGTAAATAATGGGAGAGAATTTTTTTAAGATTGTTGCGTTTGCGTTTGATTTTGCAGCCTCTGACGTGACAAACCGACGCATATGACTTGTCGCTGTTCTTCGGGATGGATAAGTTCGTCGGTGTGTTTCCACCGCCATTTTTTCTCATTTTCCCTGACACGACGATGATCTATGTAACTAACTACGCAACTCGCCGGTATCCAAATTATTGCGGTACTTATGATCACAGCACCGACTATGTTGTCCTTCAAAAATCTTATTACTTTATTTATATTTATATCCTCGATTATGTCCCAGAATCTCTCGACAACGTCCTGAATGGTTTTTTCACAGATGCCCTAAAACAAAAATAATGTGAAATTTTAATTTATAGAATACATCATAATTTATAGTAATGAAAACGCAATAATTTTTCTTCTTCACAATGGATCGAAATGGATATTAAAATAATTAGAATGAAAATACGAGTTGACATTTTTTACCGATTCTATAACTTATAGTAATTATAATTACCTTGTTACAAAATCCTTGGATACAGGGAGTACCATCCGGCAGAATATCAGGTGGATCTATCGGAAAACACGTCTCGTTCATGCTCATTCGACAGCATCTTTTGCAAGCATCGCTGACTGCAAAAAATATACAAAAAATACGAAAATAATTAGATATTTCATCTTTAGATCAGAGGAGCAAAAAAAAAAAAGAAAAAAATTTAACTCACTCGTGTCACACATGCAGCTCTGCAATCCCTGAGTCTCGCAGTATGGCACGCATTTTCCAAGTCTGCATTGGCCTCTTTCGAGGCAACCAGTTCCATTTTTCATCGGTGGAGATCTTGGACACTCGCTCGACGCTCCGGTGCATCTTGATTCTTGTTCGCAAGTCGCGTATTGAGCATCGCGACATTTAACGCCCAATCGCATAAACGCGCAATTTTGACAACAGGGCGAATTTTTGTCACTGGCAAAAATAAATGAATTAATTTTTAACCAAAAGAGAGGAAAAAATCGAATTATTTTGAGAAAATTACCTGCAAACAGCGGCTTGATTTCTACGAAGTTTACAATTTTTGTCGCAACAGGCGTCGTTGTCTTCGGTGCCCAAAAGTCCCGCATCGCATTCTTCATCACCCTCAACCCTCAAATTACCGCAGAAAGATTCTTCCGGCTCGGAAAAACACCTGCCCGATTTAGCTTGCAATACTTTTCTAATCGAACGAAGACTGCACGGTGAGAAACGCTGAATATTTTTAGAATAGAAAATATTTTATAAAAGTTTAATTTTGTCTCTGATTTTGGAAAAAAAGGAAAAGAATATTACCTTGTTGTTGACGTCATAACCGCTAACGCTGTATGTGTACATGAGATACGAACCTCCTTGACTTGCACTAGGACTACATTCCTGTTGATTGAACAATTAATCAGATGAATTTCAAATTTTTTGGTAAAAAGATCGAAAGATATCTTAGAAATAAATGATTTACCGTTATATCAGGGTCATGCTCGGATCCCCAATTGTGACCAAATTCGTGAGCAGTAACGAGATCGGCCTCGCGCGTTATGACTCTTTGACCGTAATGATTTCTACTGGAACTCAGTCCCGAGTTTAGATAGAGCGTATAGCCATTTTTAAAATATTCTGTAATTATATTTTTTTCATTAAAAATTAAAAAAAAAAAAGACGAAACTATTTTTGAAATGTTAATAAAATTCTTACCTGGCGTACAAATACCACCTACTGAATTTCTGCGTGGTGAGCCGACATAAGCGAGCCCGAGAATTCCCCCCTCGAATTTAAGATCGGTAAATAAATGAGCAAGGCAAAAATCTTTGTGGCTGTACTCGCGACTGAATACCTGAAAATAAAAATTAGTAATGATGAAATTTAATAAATTATTCATTAAATTATTGGCAGCACGAATTTTACTGAATTTTATTTGTTTTTTTGAATTCGAAATTTTTTATGAGTAAAACACGCACCTCGAGTAAAGTACGAACGTCCCATTTTTCTCGTACCATGTTGTAATGAGTTTCACCACCTCGTACACGTGTCGGTTCGCTGTGAACGACAATTTTTTTTATAACAAACCCCATGCCTTTAAAGCCATCCTGCTCTTGTCGCTCTTGCCAGAGAGTATCATTGTAAATTTTGTGAACTCTGTCGATCAAGCTTATCTGAAAAAAAAACTCACAACTAAATTGATTCGACTCGAAATAATTTTACGTGTACGATTGAATCGTAAAAACCGACCCACCAAATAATTGATGGTTGTTTTCGTGCTGCTAGCTCCCATTTCCTGATAAAAACGATAATCAGCAACGAGCAAAAGTGGGCAGCGAGTTTTAGTCGGTGTGTATTCGTAAGTTTCCGACTGTCGTTTTGTTCTACTGTGAGGAATTTCTTCGTGAACATCGTCAGTTTCATCGATCCCATCTTGAATACCCAAAATGGTCGATTTATTGAAAATTTATTGCACGAATAATTATAAATAAAATAATGCAAATTCTCGATGATTAAATAATTGATCAGAAATAATTTATTTTTTATATTTTTCAAATTAAATTGATGAATTGATAAAATGTGGAAAAATAATAGATATCATTATTTCATTTGATAAATTATTAACCAGGATTTTCCTTGATGTAGCCACAAGTTTTTGGTGCACCATGAGTATGACCTTCTCCATTCTCAAAATGTTCCCAGCTCAATTTAACATCCGATGCTTTGTAAATAATCATACTGTCGTTGTTCAAATGAGACATGTGCCTCCAAGATGGTTCAATGTGATAAGTTTCTTCATCTATCGTTATACTGGCTGTCATGACACCCTCATCAATGTGAACCTGAGCATGAGAATCCAATTCTCCAAATACGCGGCCATGATAAAAATTATCATGATCTGTAAAATAATAAAAATTTAATTCAATAAAATATAAATAAAAATTAAATTTAACAATTTTCTCTCATTGACAAACCTAAATGAACTGTCGTCTCTTCACCATCTCCATTGACCTCGTAAGCTTTGAATTTCGAGTGTATTACTTCTTTTCGGGGTGTGAGAATTAATCGAAAATGCCTGTGAATTTTTATTATCATAAATAATTATAAATTTATAAAAATGAATTTTTAAAAATGTTTCTTTATACGAAATGAAAATTATTCATTTGACAAAAAAATTATAATACATGTTTTTTTTTTTTGTAAAAACAATATCTGCTCCAAAATGTACTTAAAAAATTAATTTACTCCATAATATTTTTTTTCTTTTAATCACTAAAATTTGAGAAAAGGCACGAAAAATCTTCTCACCTTCCATGAGCATAAAATTCAACTTCGCTAATTTTATTGTAAGGGTGACTACTATGCTGTACTCCTCTTTTTACAATTCTGTGCTGAAATTGCGATGATTGCAGACTCTCGTAATATTTCAAATTTCTATGCAGGCCCCCTGAAAAAAATTGCGAAAAACTAGAACAAGGCCCTTTTTCGATATAAATTCGAATCCTCGTAAAAAAAAATTTGAATGACTCACTGGCGCACTGAACGACGATAAAGAGTTGACAGAAAAGCGTAAAAACATCGAATTTGTTCATTATCATTTCGATGCGCGTGTATTTTTGTTGAGCTTTTTTTATGTTTACTATTTTAGCATCTTCGTTTCCACTTGTTCGTTACCGCGCCCTCTTTGCAAATGAAATTGTCATTTTCGAAATATCGCGAGTGTTGCAACAATAATAGAGATCATATGGGAGCATGAATAGGTGTGGGGAGGAGAGAGAGGGCGCATCGATCGGAGTTTTTTTCGTTCGAAAACCACGAAACTGCTGCAACACAGTTTGAACTGTCACACAGAAAGTGAAAATCTATGCCTGTTTATTTCTATGCAACGACGATAGAGCGGCTGATCAATTCCTAGCTAAGCTAGCAGTGTTTTTGCATGTGTCATACTAGAGGTCTATTTACTATGTCAACGAATTCGGCTGAATTCGTTGACTATGTGAAACTAGTAAAACCATGTAAGACTGTGCTATTTAAAAATTGCTAGTTTTTGAGGTTAGTTTTCGGACTTAAAACTCATTGATAATTCTAGAAACCTCTGGTCCATTATTGGGTTCACTCGTTTCAATTTGTATCTATAAGACTCGGGCTCGTTCAAAAAAAAGTTTATCCTCCGCCAATCCAATCGCTTGTATACTTGTCAGAGTTTTTTTTAATCATCGATCAAACGCTTCGTTGACTATTTTTCGAGCAAGCGGTCATCGATTTTTACTTTGCTGCAGAGATTTTTTACGTTGAATAGAAAAAAACATGTCGCAAGCAAAAGCTTTCGTGCCGTGTTACAATCGTGGCTGTGGGCAGAAATTCGACCCCAATGATAACAAGGATGGTAAGTCATCGATCAAGTTTCGATGGCAAAATTTTTTCAAAAGTTTTTACATTGAAAGAGTTTGCATGCCTTCAAGTTTTCAAAACCAAAATTTTTCCACCTTTCCGAAGCAACGTAATTATTCAAGTATTTTCATCAAAATTTTTGATACTTTCAAATTACAAGATTACTCAAATTTTCAAATATATATTTTTTTTTTCAGTTGAAAAAATTAATAACAATTCCGTTTATCATCTAAAAATTTGACAAATTATTCAAATTTTCAATTCTAATTAAAAAAAAATTGGCTACAAAAATAGATTTGAAAAAAAATTGTTTTCATGATTTTTTTCTTGAAATCCAATTTTTATTTTAGGAGATTGTGCCCATCATCCAGGTGTGCCAGTATTTCACGATGCCTACAAGGGCTGGTCGTGTTGCAAAAAAAAGTGCACTGATTTTACAGAATTTTTGAATATAAAAGGATGCACAAAGAGTTGTCACAGCAATGAAAAGCCTCCTGAGCCAGAAAAGCCACCAGTAGACAAATCCTTGACCGATGAAATTGTGGAGGTCAAACCATTGGTTGCTTCGACAATGGAGAGACCTCAGTTTCAAAGTCCAAGAATAACTTTGAAACCGACAATATCGCCAAATTTATTGGAACAAATCAAAGGACTCACTTGTGGTTTGGCGAGTAAACGCGATGAGATGGAAATCGCGATAGGACAAAGTTGCTTCAATAAATCATGCAAAGCGACTTACAGAGGTGTGGATTCTCTCACTGAAGTTTGTACTCATCATCCTGGAGTACCGATATTTCACGAAGGTTTGAAATATTGGTCCTGCTGCCAAAAAAAGAAAACTACCGATTTTTCAGTATTTCTTGCACAGCCCGGATGCACGGAAGGAATCCACGAATGGACGACAAAAGTATGAAAGAATTTCAATAATTTATTAACTGAATCATCTAATTTATTAGTTTTAATGAAAATATCAAATACTTCAATTATACAATGAATAAATAAATCAATTAATTAATCAACTGATCAAATAACTTTGATATTTAATATTTAAGATACAATTTATTCAGGATAAATTCCATAAGAATTCAAAAATTAATAATATTAATTACTTTATTCAGTAATTTGTACAATTCTTTAATTTATGTACGATAAGTTTTGTACAAAAATTAATGCCAATCTTCCCTTTGCACTAATGCCCTCGAATTACCCACTTAATTAATTTTAAATATTGCAGAATACAGATAAAGAAGTAAATTGTCGAATGGACTGGCACCAAACGGGAGCATTCGTCGTAGTTTCGATTTTTGCAAAAAAATATGAACCCAGCAAATCGTCGATAAGATTGAATCCAATCAGATTGTCGGTCGATTTGTTTTTCATAGAAGAGGATTCTAGGTACAATCTCGACATCGAGCTTAGAGGAGTATGTGCTTTCATTTTACATATTTTACCAATAATTTTTGTAATTTCGCGCTAATCGTAAATGTTGTTTTCCATAATTTTAGATTGTAGATGTCGAGAAAAGTTCAGCATCGATGCTGCCCACAAAAGTTGAGATAAAGTTGAAAAAAGCTGAGCCCGGATCTTGGTCTCAATTGAGCTTTCCACGATCATGTGATAAAAAATCCGTGCCCGCGGAGACCGACAACAAGGAGGAAATTAGTAATCGTGTCGAGGCAGTTGATCTCAGCGATCTTTGATCTTAAATCTCTCAATAATTGTTTTTTCTCAATGTAAAAAAAAAAAAAAAAACAAAAAAAAACAAAAAAACACGTCCAAGACGTAATTTAACGAATCCTGCCATACAACTCTTCATTTTGTTTCACAAATGATAATTGTGTTTGAGTAATTGAACGTTTTTTAGTGCTTGTTTGTACACGTGCACAAAAAATATGCACAAACATTGATGGATAATTTTTGTTTTTGGCTAATTCCGTCAAAATGAGTTATTTGCTGATAACTTACAATTTAAACAAAGACAATAAAATAATGATAATCAGCTGATAAGAATTCAATTTTATTTCCTTCCTCTAGAATAAGATTAAAATTATTTTACCCATTTGAATCATAATTGGAGGAAATAAAAAATTAAAGATATTAATTATTGATATTGTTTGGCTTTATCCTCTCTAATCGCATTATGGAAGTAGCCTAGGAAACTCATGGCGGACCTAAATAGGATTTTGGTGCCTAGACTCAGTAATGTGAGGTTACTTCAATATTCACAGTAGTAAATTCGCATTCCAAATTTTCTACATAATTGTTAATGGCTTCTTCGTCAGATTTTTAACGATCAATTATGGCAGTTCCAGAGCAGAAATTACGAGTAAATATAAAGTTAAATAAATATTAGTCAAAAAATTTTACTCCGTTTTCTATCCATTAAACACGATAACTGTCCCAATGCTCTGACACATTCCACTCTCTAGACACTAATCTTCATTAGACTTTATTACGAATATTAATAAAAAAAATAAAAATGAACACTTGGAATAATATTTAGGATTGTTAATTAATGTATGGGTGAAAGTTCTCAATAGTCCATGAATAGATAATAATTCAATTTTTGCATTTTCTTGTAGATAGTTAAAGCTGCGCGTCCTGAAAAGAGCCTGAAAATAGAGGTTATGTTAGCCGGCTTTTCCCGAATATTATCGTATGATTATGTTATTTAGTGAAAGGTTTGATAAATGATTAAGATATTACTCTCGTTGCCAATAATTTGATAAGTGTGAGCAGAAAAACAAAATACGCGAATGTCCAATAATTATGACATATAGTGTCCAAATATAGGGTCATGCCGAAATCAGCCGTTCCAAGACTAGTGCAATTTTCTATCTCGTTTTTTTAATCCTCTGTGTGAACAGTGGGACTTCATAGGCAAAGACAAAACTTCAATTTAGAATTTCTCCAACATGAATGTTTAGAAATAATTCAATTTTTTGGAGCCAACGCGCAAAAACTGTATGTTGTTTTGATAGCTCATATAGTCTTACAATTCTTACAACATTTTACAGATCTTGGGAATTCACGGCTACCGTCAGTCTGAAAATGTTTTCAGAGCAAAGATCGGATCTTTTAGAAAAAGTTTTAAGCAAAAAATAGATTTCGAATTTGTTCGAGCACCTCATTTGGTGCCACCTTTGGAATCTAACGAGCAAGAAGAAACGGTCACTGAAGGTTAACAATTTAAAAAAAATTGAATATTGTGAAATATTTCAATTTGGGATTAATTGACTCAATTGATTAATTAATCAATTAATTATTGCTTAACTTTGGTAATAAATACAAATCACTCAATCATGTTAAATTCGGCAGGATATGGTTGGTGGTTTAATACAGAAGATCATAAATTCCGAGCGACAGAACCGAGTAATTTGTGCTTTGGTTTCGAGGACAGTGTCGCACTGATTGAAAAAACATTTCGAGATTTTGGACCATTTGATGGAATTCTCGGTTTCTCCCAAGGAGCGGCTTTTGTATCAATTTTGTGTGCAATGCAACAGAAAAAATGTAATTAAATTTTGGTATTATCATTTTTGACCTTCCTCATATCTGTGAGATATCGTTATCTCTTATTTATTTACAGTGTCATCTATAAAGTTTGACTTTGCTGTGATGATTTCGGGTTTCAAATCTCTCTGTGAGCCTCACAAGATTTTCTACGACGAGCAATTAAAACTCCCGACCCTCCACGTTTATGGCGAAACCGACAGAATAATTCCAACAGGTAAAAAAAAACGACATAAAGAAATCTTGCTCGTAGCTTGAAATTGAAATAAAGTATTGCATTTGCAGAAATGGCGAAGGATTTATCGGATATCTTTGAGAATAAGAGCGTCGTGACTCACGAAGGTGGCCATTATGTTCCCGGAAAAAAACAAATTTATGTCGATTTTTTCAATCAAATGTACACCAGCAAATACACTGTCGAATAATTGAAAAATACAACACATTGAAAAATTAACTAATCAATTGCTTTTTATTCATCATCTCAAAAATGAATTGGAAACAACACCAAAATTCCGACGATTTAAATAATGTCAACTAATTCATTAATATTACATAAATAGGAATCGTTAAATTGTATTACAAATTAATAACCCTGAGAAATTTCAATGACGTTGAAATTGTTTGAGAAAAATTTATGATTAAAGGTAAAACATAAAAAAAAAATTGTATCACGTAAGAAGGAAAAACATTCGAGGGAAAGGCAATTTTTTTTTTTTGCAAATTTGTTGCAATTAAATCGCACTTGCATTTGCGGATTAATTGAACTATCGATTAATGTACAATGTTTGGAGGTAATTATTAACATACACGTGACCATTTTTTTAAATTTTCAGTGAGAATTGTTTGATCGAGAAACGATTATACAGTAAGTAGCATGAAAGGCACCTTCCCCTTATCGATGTACGAGGCAATTTTATTCACAAGGATAGCCACAAAATTCTCCCTTCTTATCAGAGCATTAAAATATTTTTTTTTTTTTACGATCGGCATAAAATCGAAGATTTGAAAAAAAAAAAAAAAAACCTAAAAGAGATTCTTGGGGTGAACATTCTAGTCTAACTGCGTGTGTCGGAAAAAAAGAAAAAAATCAGTAAGACAACGATAAAAATAAAATTGTCATTGTACAATAATAAATATATTACGTTATCTTGCGAAATTTCTTCGGACTATAAATTCACAATATTTCATAGCGCATTCGTAACAAATGAAACAAATATATCGTCATTATACTCAGCAGGAATGGCCAACGTTATTTCCTTATGTTCACATTTTTTTTTTTTTTTTTTTTTACGTTGAAGCAATTTTTTTAGTATTCAATTTTTCAAAAACATTCCCAGTTAATATTAATTATTCATTGTTATAAACGTCCAGACTCAGCCTTTATTATATAATATTTATTGACCTTATGGATCTACGTGTGTACAAAATTTGCAAAGTTTTATTCGCCTATCTGCTTAAAAACTTTCAGGAAATATGGCATTTGTTTGTGAGAATTTACGATAAAACGCGGCAATTGTTACAAAATTCACAATTTGTGCTTGCAATGTGTGGGATTTAAATCGAGTTTGAGAGCAGCCCCGTTGAATGAGGCAATTGTATCGTCGATGCGCAGCCACGGAAGAGATTTTTTTATTTTTTTTATTCAATTTTCAAAGCAACATTTTTATTTCATGGAGGAAATAAAAAATTTCGCATTTATCAAATGAATATTGAAATGAAGGTAATATAACCAGAAAAGAGACTCTGGTATAAATCACAGCATATTCTCGCTTTGATCAGCAAGAGAGAAAATTATTTTTTAAGATATTTCTGCGACATGGCTTCGATTGTAATTCAACAGTTGCATATTCTTGGGTTAAAACGCGAAGGAAATTTTTTATAATCGATTCGTTCGATTAATTACTTGTTAATTTTTTAATTCCTACATTTTTCGTCATTCCTTCGTGTTTTCGATCACCGAACATTTTATGCAGCCAGTTCTGTGAAGCTTTTGGATACAGGCTGGTAGAACTCGATGATTTATTGCGGACGTTTTTTTTTTTTTATAATGAATATAAATAAGGAATAATTAATGTTATATCTTGAGTGTTAACACAAAATTTTCATAATAATCACTTTTTTTAACTCTCGTTCGTCATACCGGAAATCGATACGACCTATGTAACGGATCGTACATTATCCTCAAGAGACATATCGTCCTAAACTGGCTGTTCTTCAACACAAACGTCATTAATTATTCATTAGGCTAAATTTTGGTTTAAAAAAAAAAAAAAAAAAAAAAACGATCTGCAGGATATCGCAAGTTTTCAAAGACCTCATACTAATTCCAAAGATAGATCGAGCATTTCCTTAGGATAAAACGAAAAATAAAAAAAAATAAAAAACAAAATTACGGAAGTGGAAATTAGTTAGATCGCTGATAACTCAATAAAGTACTTTTTATTAGCAAGAAAAATAGGTTCACATGGAGAACCTCCATTGGAACATGACTTTGTATTTTTTCTCGTCTCTTCTTTTTTTCAAATTTGCATATTCATTCCAATTTAAGCTTCAACGTATAAGAGATGCACGTTGATCGAGCAAAACACAAAATTCGTTTGTTTCAATATCAAATTTAAGAGGAAAAAAAAATACGTTTCGATTATCGTCGTGAATTTTGAAAATCACCCGATACTCGTGACGTTGCGACGATATAAACAATGTGTGTTTTATGCTGTTCTTGTTCTTTTTTTTTTAACGTCATAACTCTAACACAGATTTTTTTTTCATTATAAACGAGTCGGGAGTATTACATTCAAGGAGATTGTTCCTGACCGTTTGCTTCTTGCGATTTCATGACATCGGGAAGATCGGGTGGCAGGGAGAAAGGTGTGAGCTCGAGCGTTTCAAATTGACCATTCTCTTGACGTATGGCGAGTCCTATTAGCGCGGGCGATTGAGCTTTTGCGGTTATCGATGTCAGTCCATAGTCGGAAAGGTATCGGCCATCGTACATTAACGTATCGTCTTTGTTATAGAGCTGTTGATTTATCGGTGGAATCTTCAAGATACCTTCAATAAAAGGTGATAAGAACGTGATAAAAAGTGCATCGAAACTCTCATAGAAAAAAAAGTATATACATATTAAATATATCTTAGGATATGAATCATATCGGGCCTTGAAATATAATATCAAATGTATATCTAAAATATATATTTAATATATTTTCGATATATCTCGACGGTTCAATATAAGGTGATAAGAAGATGATAAAAAGTGCATCAAAACTCTCATAGAAAAAAAAGTATATACATATTAAATGTATCTAAGGATATGATTCATCTGGCATTGAAATGTAATATAAAATGTATATCAAAGATATATTTTAAATATATTCTCGATTTATCTCGACACTTCATGAAACCTCATATGGGGAAACACACAAATAAACATACTACACTATACTTATTATTTATCAATTATGGAAATTACTGTAAATAACATCTGACAATATTTTTTGCTTTGAACTCAATCACAATTGTGTATTTTTTAAAATATTTTTTCGATGAATCTTTTCACTAATGAACGGTTTCTATTTTTCTGGTCTTCAAAATACAAATAAACTTAACTAAGTTGCAATTAAAAGGGGTGCTTCGATGATTGAGGATCAAGTGTGCCATTATTTCGATAAATAATGAAGATGTGAAAAAAAGTAATGATCATTTTTCTTCCTTTCAAGAAGAGCTTATTTCGAAATTTTTGCGATATCTCGATCTGTTTTCGAGATTTATCGAATTAGACAGAAATTGTAATTCAAGAATTGGAATATTAATAATAATTGACCTGGTATATTTTAGAAAAAATAACCAAAATTTTCATATTCCGGAAGTTTATATTTAAACAACGCAATTTGGTTTTTATGTGAAAACAGGAGATGCTTTTGCACCAGGAGAACGAGAAAGTCACAGCATTGGTCTCCCTTTCAAAACGCCAGATATTGTCGTAGAATTCGAATTTTCAAGGATTTTCTTACCTTCGATAATTTTTTTCAGTTCTAAAACGGTCGTGTCATCCTTAGCGTCTGTAAAAATGGTCATTTTCTTTCGCCTGATCATCAGAAAGACGTCCTGAGGATGATTAACAAAGATTTTTTTGAGGTTAAGACGTTTAGAAACGCAAAATCTCGCGATTATGGCAGTTAAGATACCGGTGCAAGCTTTTAATCGATACTCACCATTTTCTGTTTAATTTTGTTTAATAATTGACGCTCGTGACATAAATTTTATATACTTGTGTTTATTTTTCAATGCCCTCGGATTACCAGTGAAAGGTTAAAGTGAGACAGCTTAGCGCCTGTCAGTTATATCAGAGCGATCGAGCTACTGTGCCAATGTGTGGCTTTATCGTGAAGCAGAAATTAGCCGAATGACGAATCTGACGTCGTCTACTGTTAGAGCACAGCATAGGTATGGGGAGAAAATATTCCTGTTGATACCAACGAAGATAGAGACCTCTGACAAGCGGCAGCGCCTCTAGTGGCTGAGTTGGCAAGCTTCTAGTCTACAATTATCGGCCTGCTCAAAATTTCGTATCGTTCGCTAGCTCCAAATGCTCCAAATTCGTCGATTGCAAGTGAACTCGTGGACGAACCTCCTCGTCGAGCCTCTTACCTTTACCTCTTCGTAAAAACGAGAATCTCTTGACGGCAAACGCGCGCGCGGCTGTTTATACATCCTACGAAGCGTCTGCGTCAGTACTTCAGGGTACTGAGAAAAACCGTGTCCGAAAGGCGTCCACATTTCGCCAAGGAAAGTACAGGATAACATGAGAGCGAGGAAGTAACTCACGGTGAGATTTTCGAGCCGGGAACGAGCTAGTTTGCCTCCTCGTTCAGATTATCCCCTGATACTTGGTTAGCCAATGTGGATGACTTTACGTCTTTTGATGGGCAGGTGAGGAGTCTCGGCGAGTGTCAATGCTATATATATACATATGTGACGATATATATATATAAATATATCGTCCCACATGAATTATATATGTATATAGCATTGGCATTATATATGTATATAGCATTGGCATTATATATGTATATAGCATTATATATGTATATAGCAATCGTTCGATAGCGCTTCTATAATCTCGTTATACGCGGCAGAGAGGGGGGGGGGGTGAAATCACCCTCCGCCGCTCCATCTTTAGGGACGCGTCTCTATCGCGGTAACGTGGTCCCAGGCCTCCTCGTCGTCGTCGTCGGTCGTCGTCGTGGTCGACGACGAGAGAGTACACCCTCCGTTCACACGTGATCCGCGTTGACGCCTCCACAAGGACTCCGCATTCCGCGGATTCTTTATCAGGCGGTCATGCGCGTGAAGAAAGTTGCTGCTCTCCGCTTCTCAACGAGAACGTAAATCTCCGAATAATAATAATAGTAATAATAATAATGAGGTTATATCCAACAAATGGGCATCATCGTTGGAGAGATTTTGGGTACTATTAAGTGAAGAAAATTTTGTAAAAGGTTGAGGAGCGGTGCAAGGAATGAAAAGATTTTTGTTTAATTAAGAAATGATTTATCTATATCTCGAATTGAGGAATTACTATTTTTAAAAATTATAACTATTTTTGATTCATTCTCATTGTGGGATAGGCATGTTGGAATGATTCTTTGACCCTGGAATAATGATCATAAAAAATATTCATCGTATATTATCGTAGTATACAATAATTGTTTACTTTTATTGTAGTGTGAACATTTTATGAATCACACGTATGTACGATTCTCGGAATTGTTCGTCATTGACAAATACGAAAAATCACATATCCACGTGCATTCTAAACGTGACTTCTCGTTATTAGGCGTGTATGAGATTGATGGAAGGATTTTTCACCTAAACAATAAAACGGGTTTGCTGTCGAATTTTATTAGCCTAGACAAGGTCTTTTTTCATTACGAGCGACTGAAATGCCTCATCGGAACACGTGGTCGAAGTCATAGGCGAACATAAAGTCGATGGAGTTAACACGCTACCTCCTATGTGACATGCTCCCCTGTTATATGCGCGGGCTCCTTATACGGTTGTAGGTGGACAGAGCATGCTTTCACTCTATTCTCCCCCCACTCTACGTAAACGCATTCTCTCTGCCCCCACGCCTCTCGAACGCATAACCCGCTATTTTATTACCGGCAGAGTTGCGACTGAGAACTGCGGAGATACCGACGCTCGTTTTCCCCCTGCTCTAAAAGTAAATACGTGTAGCTCGGATTGCCGGACGAGCTGAAGCCTCGAACGACGAAATTCCAAGTCGTATTGGATTGTATTCTTGGACTCCATGATTTTTTATCCCCTCCCAGAAGTCCATACAGCTGGTGAGGGGAATTGTCGAGGTATTTTCAGGCCACTTTGCCTACGGGAACATCTAAATCTTGTTGTTAGTCAAGACAAGAATAAAACTTTATTTTTGCTTTGGCAGAACGAATTTTAGTGAATTACAAAACACGTAAATCTGAGATAAATCGACCATGCTGAAGACGCGCACAGTCTAAAATTCTACGTGTCTTAAGGTGAAGTGCTGCTCAGTCAGCAAAACAGATTTTGCGTGAACCATTGTAAGTGGGAGAGAGAAAGCTGCTACTCCGGTACCAAAATTCTCCTAAGCGGTTGATCTTTTAGACAAACGAAGAGAACCACGAAATTGTTTATTTTATAAGATGAAATATATTTTGAATGTTTTTCGATGATCGAGTTCTTTTAATTTTTCAGAAGTTTAGAAGCTTTTGCACGTTGTTTGAAATATTTTAGAACTCACGAAGAATATTTCTTTTTTCTTTGTCTTATTGCGTTTGAGGTTCACAAAGCGATGAAATTTCTGTCACGACTGCTCGGGCACGTACGCCACACTCGACTAAAATTGCCACGCAGTATTCGCGTTAGTTTGTACATAGGAATCAAACATGACGGCGAAGGAAGAAGAGAAGGTGGTGCGTCGCGTTGCGAGATTTTGGTGGGCAAGCGCGCGACGACTGCGCGAGTCATCTGCGGATCGTCGCCAATGTATCGGGATCGCATAAATACGAGATGGTTAAATCGTCATTCAGCTGTGATCAATTTGCCCGGACAGGAAAAAAAAACGTATACGATTGAATTTAAAAATAAATTGGTTGCTAGCAATGTTTTTATTTGAATTTTGGGTCAAATCACTCTGATGGTAAAATAGGGATCTGTAACGGGAAAATTTTATTTTCGGCCGATTCCCCGTCGAAATTAAACACATACAAGATGAATAAAGTGATGTGCTCATCGAAAGCGACTTAACTCAAGAGGTGTAAACCGCGTTTCTGCCTTGTACGCGTAAATTGGAGGCTAGATTACCTCCACGCGTTTTATGACCGCAGGATCTTTTCTGTTCTTTATAACAAGGTTTAAATATACATGAATCTCTTCGTTTTTCAAATGGGAAGGGAATGTTGTGAATGAAGAGCCATTTACTGGAACTAAAATTAGATAAAAAAATGATACAACGATGACTCGGTATGGTCGCCTGCTACCTTACCGTTTGATCGTGAGTTTAACCCTCCCTGGTTGCCTGGGGTCAAAACGACCCAATGCTTTTTTGTAAAATAGTTTCATTAATTTGCAGTATGATATTTATGGTTTCATCACGAATATAAATATCATTTATGTAAATTATGCGAAAAAACGATCATTGCCATGGGTTTTTAAATCGATCAAATCCAAAATTACGATCGCGACATCCGAGGTCAAAAAGAGGCTGACCCCCAAAGCCACGAGAAAGTTTTTTCGTCGTGAAAAAGTGTCGGGTTTCCATATTTTGCAGTATCTCATGAAATTCAATAAATCACCGATGTAGGTCTCAAAAGTTGGTTCCTCATCGGTCGAAGCCATTTCTAATTAAATCTGCAACTTGATTATCATTGATCAATAGTATAAGAAAAGTTGAATTTGTTGTTCGTTAACTTTATCCATTCTGCAAAAAGAACAGGTTTACCTGTTCTATTAATATATTAAGGGAAATGAAAAAAAACCTTATACCATTTATAGTTTAATTAAATAGAATAGATTCGACAACTGTAGAAATTTGAATTAAAATAAATTGATTAAAATTCTTAAAATTCAAATTTTTTCGTCTTTCTATATACGAAAACGAAAATTTCACTTTTTTGTATAAAAACAATATGAACCATGAAGAATTATTTACTGATTTTTTTAATGGTTGGAAAAGATTTAAAATAAAGATTGTTTTTCGTGCTGTGTCTACGTGCCTTGAAATAGGACTCCCTTTATTCTCGTGTTGTTAATAAGAATAATTAGTGTCAATGAATTTTTCATGCAAAAACGTTTTCAATTATTTCAAAAATACTGGTGAGAGCACTTTAAGCTTACGAAGTAACAGGAGACCCCCGCAAAAAGTAATGTATAAACTCTTCGTTCAGAAATGAAGGCAATTTCTACCTCTTGGTACGACATTTCTTGTGGCTTTCTCACGTACGTGTGATCGTTCTTCTCTCGTGAGCGGTAACATCTTATATACAAAATAAAACGATGAGTTTCTTGTGTGCGTGTACTCCACAAATTTGGCTCTTATCTCGCATATTCCCCTGTCTCATGTACTCTCGACAATTACGCGAATTGCGTCATACAGCTTGAAATTTTTACGTACGTGAGGGGTCATATCGTGACTTGAGAATTACCTATCACGCTCTCGGTACTCTTTCGAGGCTCTTGGAGCAACAGTCACAAATTTTTTTTTATGCACCTCCAATCAGATCTTTCGAGGCTTTAGAGCCTCAAAAGCCTCATAATTGAGAAATTTTGTTAAAAATCTCACCATATTAATATAGTAATGAATTTAATGAGCAACTTATTAGGGGATCCATTTGAGGCGAGTTGTTCAAAGTCGTTAGGAATTCTTACTGTCAATAGAAAAATTAATTTTTAACTCTTAATTCTTTTTCAAGACTTTTTTCACATTGTGGATTTATATTAAAAAACTTACTTAGTATCGTCTATATAATTTATTTAACATTCGTCTTTGCGAAATTGAAAACCTACCATCGCTTATGAAGGGAAAATTTCGAGCGAAATTGTTTTAATTTCTATCATATTGAGCTAATTGTTCAAAAAATTTAATAATAATTAAGAGTTTGAATAAAATGATTTTTACTCACATTGAATTAAATAGGAATATTATTTTAATCGTGGGACAAATTTAATTAGAATTAAATTGAAAGTACTTAATTAACCGCAAGAACTTGTCTCAAACACGGCAAGGGACAGTATTGAGAGATGTGAATAAAAGTGAAAAGGGTCGAAGACTGACCCCCACTCGTCATTCGAGGGATGCAAAATGTTTTCATCCCCACCACGAGAATATTCTAAGGCTTGTATTGTTTTGTCATCATCAATAATTATCAGGTCAATTTAATCCGCTGCCGACCCTGTATTTATCGCCAATATATATATATATATATATATATATATATATATACAGGTCCCCTGCAGAGCTTAGACCAGATAGAGTTCCTCTATGATCATTAAGTCTTTGGACTTCCAGAGAGCCTCGCAAATTACAGGTTACCAAAAAAAATCTTTTGTCTCGTCAAATTGCACATTCGTCGACGTCGATAGGAACGTCCGCTCCGTAGGAATTCTTGAAATTTGTCTTTAGCACTGGTGACAATTTGCAGTCGTGCATCGTTCTTGTGTCAATACAGTCCGCGAAATGTAACTTTCTTGATTCTCTTTTCTTTGTAAGGTTTTGTTATTCATATATTTGTTATAAAATTTCTATACATTTTCCTAATCTTACATATATCATTCCAGTAAATACAAATTCAAGTCTAAATTTTACTTGAAGTTCCTGTCTTTAACCTTGGAAAAGTGGATGCCACGCAAAAATTTGTAGAGAATAATAATAAATTCCATCCCTTTAATTAACTTTGACCATGTTTGGGTTAGCATCAAAATGAGTATTTTCATAACTATTTCACGACCTTGTGATCATGCAAGTTCTGTGATATCAATTTAATTTATTTCTCAGCGAAATTAAATTGTACAATTTTTTTTAAATTTATTTTTCGTATATAATATATGAAACTGTTTCATGAGAAAGTTATTTTTTTAATATTTGTTTTGACGAGTAAAATTCCGAAGGGCAAGATTACAATTCGTGTCTGCTTTCACACCATTTGATAGGTTCCTCGAGCGATATGTTCCGTGATAAAAGAGCAGAATGTGTCGCAAACGGCCGTTGGCGTACGATAATATCAGAAAAGCATAACGAAGCTGGAGCCTTCAATGTGAGCGTTTTCAGTGTCGCATTTGCGCGGGAAACACGCGGCGTAGGCAGGAAGTTGAGAAGCTCAAACGAGGAATAAGCCGAGTTACCTGCAAGACGTCAAACAGGAGGAAGATTGGACCATTATCGCTCGGGGTGGCCAGTTTTGTCACTACGATCAGCTGGAGAGAGTCAAATAGACATAGACTTTCGTCTGCTAGAAGAGCATTCTGAAAATTATATAAAATCAGCATCTTATTTTTGCGAGTTTGCATTATTTAAATTACATTCCAACAGGGTTTTCAGTCATTCGTGAAAAAATCTTGGCATATTAAAATATTTTATTCTTATTTTATAAGAAATAAAAGCCCTGATGAAGTCATTGAAGCATACGCTATTTCGAGTACTGACAGTACTTAAGCCACAATCGACTCTGTATGGCTACCTGCACATTGTGAATAAATGTACAATTTTATGTATGAGATTCACAATTTTTTTTACGAGCACACATTTCATGTGATCCTGGCCCAGAGATTTATCAGTCTCCGGTTATATTTGATGCACCATTAGCTTTTAATTATGGTAGGTTAGTTGCATCGCGAGGGTCACAAACTGTTACGTCGTCGATGGTTTCTTTACGTAATAGAGATTACGTCACGAATTTTGAGAAGGAGAAACGCTTCTTTGCTAAATTTCCTCTAGTCTTGTCAAGGAGATGAGTAAGTCTCGAGTTTCTGAGGTCTGTGCTTGGTCTCGCTCTCACTTGTGTAGATTTTTGTTTATTTTTTTTTTGAGATAAGGAACCCAAACGACTAGACATGGGTTATACGACAGATTAGATACGTGAGGATTTTTTTCAAAGAGGATTATTGAGGAACTGACATTGAACTCGCTTACGTCAGCAGATTACATTTTCAATCTTGATAAAAGAAAAAAAAGAAGGTCTCTTTGGTCCTCAAATGGTTCATCAGTTTGGGTTCACCTCACCGTAGTTGCTCGATTCTCGGATCTTCTACGGTCATTCGTGCAGTGTGGACGAATATCGTGCCGACCCAACGAGAGAGAGAGATATGCCAGATAAAGCGGCTGAGCCGAAAGATAGTGGGTAAAGTCGAGAACGAGGATACTTTTGTATCAGAGCAGCAGAATGAGTCAGAAAGTGATGGACTGGTCTCTATGTCGTCATCTTACGACCGTCATGGGCATTCGTGAACTGCAAATTAAGTCTTCAGGTAGCGGTAAAAAATGAGAGTAGGATATCTCGGATTGTTTATCCGTTTGTTTTTACAAGATTATGATTTATCATCGTTGGTGCATTGATCTAGGACGGAGAGGCTTGATGATATCCTGGAAAAATTGATCATCGATACGATGCCCATATTTATTCTGATTAGTATTTTTTTCAGAATTATGGGACCCCCAACCGGAATGATTTATCGTCGTTGGTACATTGATCTAGGACGGAGAGACTTGATGATATCCTGGAAAAATTGATCATTGACGCCCATATTTATTCTGATTAAATTAACTAATCAAAAATTTGTTATCATTGTTATATGCAGCTGTGATATGATCCAAAATTGGTCAAGGCCATCTCATAGCACTTTTTATAACACTTTTTAAATTAAATTCGGACTTCGTTTCCGTCATTACAAAATCATGGGCAACAGGTGTGGGGTTCTCATTTTTACGATTGATAGTATTTTTTGCAGAATTATCGGGACCCCAACCGGAATGATTTGTCGTCGTTGGTACATTGATCTAGGACGGAGAGGCTTGATGAAAATTTGTTATCATTGTTATATGCAGCTGTGATATGATCCAAAATTGGTCAAGGCCACCTCATAGCACTTTTTCTGACACTTTTTAAATTCAATTCGGACTTTGTTTCCGTTATCACTAAATCATGGGCAACAGGTGTGGGGTTACGATTGATAGTATTTTTTGCAGAATTATCGGGACCCCAGCCGGAATGATTTATCATCGTTGGTACATTGATCTAGGACGGAAAGGCTTGATGATATCCTGGAAAAATTGATCATCGATACGATGCCCATATTTATTCTGATTAGTATTTTTTGCAGAATTATGGGACCCCCAACCGGAATGATTTATCGTCGTTGGTACATTGATCTAGGACGGAGAGGCTTGATGATATCCTGGAAAAATTGATGTCCATATTTATTCTGATAAAATTAACTAATCAAAAATTTGTTATCATTGTTATATCCAGCGGTGATATGATCCAAAATTGGTCAAGGCCACCTCATAGTCTTTCATCACGTGATCGAAGACATAAATAATTTTTTTCTGAGTGTTTGTCAGTACTTTGGGTTCAACAGCATCAAAAGATTTCTTCTCTTCCAAATTATCCTTTTTATACTCTGTCGTTGGACTTTTTCTTTATGTTTTTCATTTATTTTATTTTTCGCTATTTTCCCAATGAATGGAATAATTTTCAAGTTCAATTCGGGTAATATAGGACTTTCCCTTTTCATTTACATGACAGTTGTTTTTGCCATTTCTTTTTGTAATATTTTACTGGAAGCTTCACTCACCCCTACAGAACTTTTCTTGTCCAGCGCGGATTGTGCGTCCTCTGGGCTTTCTTCTCTATTAAATTATCCAAATTTAGATTATTCCGCATAGTTTTTCCTTCAATCGTCCCAGGGCTGTACCTCTTCATTCTCATCGAGTCCCTCTCGCTCTTGCCCGATTTAATCGATCCCTTTGACGCTCTGTCCAAGGTGCCTTTCCCCTTCGTATTTTCCCGTGGAAAAGCGAGGAGAGCAGCTTTGCCGATTCCTTGTTCTCTACTCTATTTCGCTTTTTTATTTCACTTGGAACGAGTTATCAGGCTCAGCTTGTCTCAACTTTTCGGTGTGAATGTGTCGATTTTTTCAATTTTTCCACCATTTTGTTAAACTCTTATCTCGATGCTTATAGTTTGGATCTTTTGACACGTTGAGAACTGACGGGCCTTCCCTCTCTCGTGCGAGTCTGTCTCGCTTCCATTGCTATATTGTGCTATATTGTGCTATATTGTGCTATCTTTTTCCCAGCTAGTTTTGAGAGTTTCTTACGCAAAAGGCTCATTTCCCTGTGAAAATCTCAAAAAATCGGTTCAACAATGTTTTCACGGTTTCTTCGATGACTCTTTACCCTCCCATTTTTATCAGTTCCTGCTTCTCTCTTCTGAGGCTCAATGATCCTTCTGCTATCTCCCAACTCCGTCCACGACGAATCCTTCATCCATCCTGTCTTCTTGTTACGTGACTCCTTTTTCAAGTTGGTATCCATCAGGTTGTCCCTCTTCCTTATTCTGATTCGTGAATCGCCATTTTCATCCAGGACTTGTCATTTTGACTTCGTTAACTACCAAAATTTGAGAAAAAATAATAATCTATTATTAACAACCCTGACTATTCGAACTTGGAACTAAGCTCAGCCTGTGAGTGTCAATAAGAAATAAGACATAATCGTTTTTCCTTTTTTTTGCTAATCGTAAAGCCTCCACTTTCCCATGGGACATTGAATATTCTTCATTTTATATTCACCCGTAGAATTTTCCAATGACTGGATCACTTCCGGTGTCGCAGTCCTTGAGGTCAACATATATACTTTTTCTTTGTTTTATTAGTTGAATCAAATTAAATTTCAAATTTGGCTTGGAAAGCTTGGAAAGCTTGGAATTCAAATTGGATAAAAATTAAACAAACGGAGATAGATATGCGGTCGATTAGAGCACTGGGCAGGGTCAGTACTTGGATCGGTGACCTCTTACGATTAGCAGCCATGCACTTTGGCAGGCGGAACAAAAAACACGAGCAGGAGGTCATATTTGGTAATTCTGCAGAATGATTTTCTCAGCAATTATAATTGTTCGTTTTTTTTTACACCCAATTAATTTCAACCAAGTATTTTTTGAATATTTTTCGTTGAAAAATTGCAAGCCTCGAGTTATTTTTTTTTTTGAAATTTAGGAATTTTTGCACGTTGGTTGAAATATTTTAGAATGCATGAAGAATATTCGTTTTTCTTTTGTCTTATCGAGTTTGAGGTTCACAAAGCGATGAAAATTCTATCACGACTGCTCGGACACGTACGCCACGCTCGATTATAATTTCCACGTAATATTCGTGTTAGTTTGTACATAGGAATCAAATATGACGGCGAAGAAAGAACAGAAGGTGGTGCGTCGCGTCGCGATGCTTTTGGTGAGCAAGCGCGCGACGACTGCGCGATTCATCTGCGGATCGTCGCCAATCTATCGGGATCCCATGAATTCGAAATAAGTCTTATCGTCATGCACCTTCACCATTCAACAAAGGCTGCCTCACGTTATTTTGTCCATCATCCGAATTGGTTGAATAAGGTCTTAACTCTTACAGAATAGACACATTTGTTAAAACATTTATCCAATGCATACTCTGTTAGGAGACTGAAAATTTACGAATACCGTTTAAAATCAAATGTGTGTTACTAATCTATTGTGCAATCAATTGTGGTCAGTTGGAACAGTTCTTATAATTTATTGCAAATTTTTAAGACAGACTCCACTCCAGGTAGGTCCTGTGACAGATCAGGCTTCTGGCATATATGACCTCGTTCTCTCCCATATTTATGGATAGGTATGGGCAGACTCATAATTGTCAAAAATACAAATTTTCGATTACATTTATCCAATGTATATTCTGTTAGGAAACTGAAAGTTTACGAATACCGTTTAAAATCAAATGTGTGTTACTAATCTACTGTGCAATCAATTGTGGTCAGTTGGAACAGTTCTTATAATTTATTGCAAATTTTTAAGACAGACTCCACTCCAGGTAGGTCCTGTGACAGATCAGGCTTCTGGCATATATGACTTCCTGTTCTCCCATATTTATGGATAGGTATGGGCAGACTCATAATTGTCAAAAATACAAATTTTCGATCACATTTATCCAATGCATACATAGTGCAATCTATTGTGGTCAGTTGGAACAGTTCTTATAATTTATTGCAAATTTTTACCTCGTTCTCTCCCATATTTATGGATAGGTATGGGCAGACTCATAATTGTCAAAAATACAAATTTTCGATCACATTTATCCAATGCATACATAGTGCAATCTATTGTGGTCAGTTGGAACAGTTCTTATAATTTATTGCAAATTTTTACCTCGTTCTCTCCCATATTTATGGATAGGTATGGGCAGACTCATAATTGTCAAAAATACAAATTTTCGATTACCAGGAATATGTGTATCAGCAGCTGCTGCTCGCGGCTTCTCACGCGTTGAATCATTGTAAAAACATTTTACCCCTTTTTACCCCTTAGGTTCACCCAGAGAGTTTTTTCACCTCCAAATTATGAAGGTGAACATTTAATTATTCAATTTTTGCGGATAATTTAACTAAAATCGATGAAACGTTATCAAGAGTTTCATTAAAATGATATTTGGCACTGGAATCTGATCGATTTAACGATTGGAATACAAACTAGATTTATTACTGTTATTTATCTTTTAACATATTTGGAATACTTGTAAGTCAGGATTCATCTTGTACGACCTGACGAAGTATCACTGAATTCGACATGGCGATTCCGACGACCTGCAATCAATTTTAAATGATACATTTGTTTTTAAAATCATAACAGAATTGTTAATAACGATCAAAAAATTTTACGAACTAATTGAATAATTGTTAGAAACGATGGAATTTTTTTTAAATTAATTAAACATTAATTCACTCACTGATTTGAAAGTCTCTAGAGAAAGCACGTAAAAAGGACCACCAGTGAGAAGAATCGCTCTTTGTGCACGCATTATAAATATCTGTACTAAAAAATTGATCCTTCGAATAGCTCGTTCGTCATTGCTATTTCTTCCAATATTTCTACAGGTTAATTGTTCCCAACTGCACAGATAGACCGAATCTGCAATTTGCAAACCCTGAAAATTGAATTTAAAAAATTCTCTTACTTCGTTATTTGTACTTGGAAATTGTCATTGAATCGATAATGATAAATTTGAGCTGACCAATGTCTGAATTTTCGTGGCGTAATAACAGTAGACAAACAGTTGGACAATAACACTGAGAAAATATTCGAGCATGCTCCACAATTTCATAATTGTCATCAGATTCGTCTAGCGTGTAGGGAAAAAAATTATCAAATAAAAAAAAAACTTATTTTATAATCAATTAATTATTACAGAAAAATAAATATAGTAAAAAAAATAAAAATTACTACTTTTTCAAATAATTTTGTATAATTTTCAATATTTATACTTTCATCACCAAATATAAATATCATTTATGACAATTTTTCGTTAAAAAATTCTTTCAAATTGCAAAAAATATAATTAAATAAAAATAATTACGTTAACTTCGACAGTTGAGGCCTCGAATGAGACCATGCAAAGAACAATAATATTCTCGAAGCATTGCACGAACATAGCTGGACTAGCGAGAACCTCCAAGGCATTCAAAAATCTATAAAAAGTTTAAATATACCAAATAAATAAATTTTTTATATATTCAATTTATAATTTACTTGAAAAGATTCAAAAAAAATAGTAATAATAATATACTTACACCAGAATCTCCGAATGATGAACAATGCAATGTTTCAATTTCATCTCAAAATCCAAACTCGCTGTTACTGTTCTGCAAAATTTCAGAATAAATGAAAATGGATTTTTTTTTTAATCCTCTGTTTGATTTTATTTTTGATAATTTTTTTTTTATCATATGTATATTATGAAAAATACCTCAAAATCGCTTCGGCGTCTCTTTCGTCGATCAGCGAATCATTCAAATAACGCAAATGGGAGCAAACAATCATCAAAGAGGATATGTAAAAAACGTCGTAGGTTACAGAACCAATTGCGGAACCAAGTCCACCAATGAATTGTACAAGGAACATGCAAACGTAACCGAAATTAGCATTAACGCTCCAAGGGTGCCATCCGAGATAGGGAAGGTGTCTTATTCTCCTATTTGTCTCGTTAAAATCATTTTCGAGCGATTCTTTCGTAAAACCATTTTCCGTGAGCTCGAGGATGAGCGGATTTGAGCACCAGTGTAAAATACCGTAGATACATAACCATAACCACCCGTAGATAAATTTCAAATAATGCATTCGAGTACTTTTCATTTCGTCTTTATATTTTTTCCAACCTGCTAGTTTGGGGGATGAAAAAACGTAGACGAAAAAAAAAAAAGTTCAGGGTGACTTAGAATTCGTAGTGCTCTACAATCCATATGTATTTAATTTTCATATTACCAATAATAATAATAATGATGATAATAATTTAAAAAATTATGATTGAAATGAATCAATTTTTTTTCGGTGTATTATTTTTTGTTTAAATAAATTCTAGGAGATTCACCTGCCTGAATCATTCTTGTTGATTTTCATTGAAAGATAATGACAGCTCTTTAAAGTATCGATAAGTTGAGCTATCTCTTCGACCTTCCAGATGCAGTAACTCCACTTCATAAGACCAATGCATTGCAAGCAAAGTGGGCCAGCATAAGCAGCCAAACTCGTCAGATCATTGCTAACATTTATGAAATCAATGAAACCGGAGATTATGATCGCGACATCCGAGGTCAAAAATAAACCGACTGTCAAAGCCACGAGAAGGTTTTTTCCCTTTGAAAAAAAGTCGGGTTTCCATATTTTGCAGTATCTCATGAAATTCAACAAATCACCGATGTAGATCTCAAATGTCGGTTCCTCATCGGCTGTAGTCATTTCTAATCAAATCTGCAATTATTTTCAATCACCAATAGAACCGAAAAATTTGATCTTCTTGTTCCTTAACTTTATCCAATTTCCAAAAAAAGTATATTAAAAAGAATGTGACAAAAAATCTGATACAATTTATAGTTTCATTAAATCGAATTTATTCGACAAGTAAAGAAATTAAAGCTCAATTCAATTTAATTTAGATAATATGATTAAAATCCAATAAACCCGGCGAATTATTTGGTCTTTATATAAAAATGAAAATTTACAATGTACTATTCATTGGATTTCTTTTTCATTATCGAAAAAGATATTGATATGAAAAATAAAAATTTCATGACCTGTCATGTGCCTAAAAATACGGTTGTTAGGGGTGGAATATGAATAATTTTCTTCAATGAATTTGTCACGCAAAAACGTTTTAGATTATTTAAAAAATACAGGTGGGAGGACTTTAAGTACACGAAGTACACAGGAGACCCCTCAATAGGTAATGTATAAACTCCTCGTTCAGAAAATAAGTCAATTTCTACCTCTTCGTACGACATTTCTTGTGGCTTTCTCATGTACGTGATCGTTCTCCTCTCGCGAGCAGTAATATCTTATATAGAAAATAAAATCTGCAATTATTTCCAATCACCAATAGAACCGAAAAATTTGATCTTCTTGTTCCTTAACTTTATCTAATTTCCAAAAAAAATATATTAAAAAGAATGTAACAAAAAATCTGATACAATTTATAGTTTCATTAAATCGAATTAATTCGACAAGTAAAGAAATTAAAGCTCAATTCAATTTAATTTAATTTAGATAATATGATTTAAATCCAATAAACCCGGCGAATTATTTGGTCTTTATATAAAAATGAAAATTTACAATGTACTATTCATTGGATTTCTTTTTCATTATCGAAAAAGATATTGATATGAAAAATAAAAATTTCATGACCTGTCATGTGCCTAAAAATACGGTTGTTAGGGGTGGAATATGAATAATTTTCTTCAATAAATTTGTCACGCAAAAACGTTTTAGATTATTTAAAAAATACAGGTGGGAGGACTTTAAGTACACGAAGTACACAGGAGACCCCTCAATAGGTAATGTATAAACTCCTCGTTCAGAAAGTAAGTCAATTTCTACCTCTTCGTACGACATTTCTTGTGGCTTTTTCATGTACGTGATCGTTCTCCTCTCGCGAGCAGTAATATCTTATATACAAAATAAAACGATGAGATACTTGTGTGCGTGTACTCGCACTTACCGATCCACAATTCTGGCTCTTATATCGCATATTCCCCTGTCTCATGTACTCTCGACAATTACGTGAGTTGCGTCAGACAGCTTGAAAATGTTAGGTACGTGTGGGGTCACATCGTGACTCGAATATTATCGGGCTCTTGGTACTCTTTCGAGGCTACCAGCCATGAAGGTTTTTCTTATGCGCGTTTATGCCATGCTTATGCTTATGTTTCGAGGCTCTCGTAAATTTAATAATAATGTCGAAAAAAAATAATAAAAATTTCATAATAATAATAGTTATATATTATGTAAATAATTGAACATTTAATTATCAACAGGCCCTTTTGAGGCCATTAAGTCAAAGTCTTTAGGAATGTTCACCGGCAATAGAAAAATACATTATTAGATGCATTGACAAAGATATTATTATTGTTTTTTTAATCTCCAAAAGGAGTAAATATTGATTACTAATTGTCCTATAATTAATTAATGGTGGGAAGAAAATTATAATCGTGAAAATAAGTTGATCAAGTTACTATGATAAGTTATTTAATATTTGTATTCTGCAAAATTAAAAACCTATCATCTCTAACTAACCGAAATTCCCGAGTGGAATTTTTTAAATTTCTGTCATATTGAGCTTAATTATTTAAAAAATTGAACGACACTTATCGAATAAAATGATTTTTACTCACATTGAATTAAATCCGAATGTTATTATCGAGAACTTGACTCAAATACAACAAGGGATGGTATTGAGAGATGTGAATAAAAGTGAAGAGGGTTGAAGACTGATCCCCACTCCTCATTCGAAGGATGCGAAACGTTTTCATCCCCACCATAAGAATATTCTGAGGCTTGTATTATTGCCATCATCAATAATTTACATGTCAGTTTAATTAAGTCAATTTAATAATACAGTACAGTCCCTGTATTTATCGCCAACAATGAGCCATTCCACGATATATTCTCTTCACGATCAGAGAACACCCCGAATCAAATATATCAGAGATAAGGCACAACTATACGCAGTAGCCTCTCATTTTAAGCTTTCGAGCCTGTTGGCACTTAATATCGAGCTATCTAAAATATAAATGAAATGTGACAAATTCTCGTATATCCTCTGGGGAAAACTTTATTCCAACCGCAGAGAAATTAAACTGCCATGAACAGCTGGAGTACTCGTGAATAATATATATATGTGTCCCCTGCAGAGCTTAGACCAAATAGAGTTCCTCTATGATCATTAAGTCTTTGGACTTTCAGAGAGCCTCGCAAATTACATGTTACGAAAAAAAAAAATCTTTTCTCTCATCAAATTGCACGTTTGTCGACGTTTTCAGGAACGCCCGCTCAGTAGGAATTCTTGAAAATTCGTCTTTAGCACTGGTGACAATTCTCAGTCGTACTTGTGTCTTCGCAGTCGTACTTGTATCTTCGCAGTAGTTCTTGTATCAGTACAGTCAGCAAAATATAACTTTCTTGATTCTCTCTTCTTTATTCATATATCGCTCGTTATTCATATATTTATTATAAACTTTTTACATTTTCCTAATGTTACATTTATCGTTTCAGTGAAATTAAATTCAAGTTAAATTTTACTTGAAGTTCCCTTGGAAAAGTGGACGCCTCGTAAAAATGATTATTTTTATACAGAATAATAATAATAATAAGAATAAATTTCATCCCTTTACTTAACTTTGACCATGTTGACTATAATGTTAGCATCGAAATGAGTATTTTCATAACTATTTCACGACGCTGTGATCATGCAAGTTTTATGATATCAATTTAATTTATTAGTCAGTGAAATTAAATTGTACAATTTTTTAAAAATTTATTTTTCGTATCTAATGTATGTCAAATTATGTGATGTGTTTCATTCGAAAACTGATTCGTAAGAAAGTTACTTTTATTTGTTATTTTTTTTACAATTACTTTTTTTCATACGTTAAATGATTTTGGACGCTTACAATTTTTTTTAACATTTTAACATTTAACATTTGCTCGTATCTAATGTATGTTAAATTATGTGATGTGTTTCATTCGAAAACTGATTCGTGAGAAAGTTACTTTTATTTGTTTATTTTTTTACAATTTCTTTTTTTCATACGTTAAATGATTTTGGACGCTTATAATTTTTTTTTAACATTTTAACATTTAACATTTGCTCGTGTCTAATGTATGTTAAATTACGTGATGTGTTTCATTTGAAAACTGTTTCGTGAGAAAGTTACTTTTATTTGTTTATTTTTTTACAATTTCTTTTTTTCATACGTTAAATGATTTTGGACGCTTATACATTTTTTTTTAACATTTTAACATTTAACATTTGCTCGTATCTAATGTATGTTAAATTACGTGATGTGTTTCATTTGAAAACTGTTTCCTGAGAAAGTTACTTTTATTTGTTTATTTTTTTACAATTTCTTTTTTTCCTACGTTAAATGATTTTGGATGCTTATACATTTTTTTTAAACACATTTGCGGTTACTGTTTTACATATAGTGCGAATACATTCGCACTATATGTACCTTCACCAGAAATAGGTACCAGCTGGTGCACGATGTATATATATAGCACCGAGTTGCCGAAAGCCTTTTATACCGAGGCCCGGCTGTTTTCGGACGTATATATACATAACGAACGTGAGATAGAGAGAGAGAGAGAGAGAGAGAGAGAGAGAGAGAGAGTTGAACATCCTCCCCACCCCCAGGTCTCTTGTTGCTTTCGTCGACCTCCCTTCCTCTCCGCGAGTGAAATTCCGGAGCGCGCGGTGGACCAGACCGGAGAACTCTGCTTTGGTGATGGTGCCCTGCCGCCCGCGTTGTCCAACGCGTTGCCAAAATTCGGCAATGATTGATGGCTATTAGCCCGGGCCAACCTCATCCCTCTCATTCGACCCTAAACGAGGGGGTTAAACCAAATCACTCTTCTGTTTCGATGCGCATGAGTACGCCCGAGTTTTGATAGCATTTCGATAAAAAGCTCCGTGTAACGGGGCGAAACTAAACCAGGAGTGTAGACATTAGAATTTGGAGCCCTGGCTGATCGGACAAGAAAATTCTTCCGTTACTACTGCGACAATATTTTGGGTATTTTTTTCGTAATTTTTTTCGGCGGATGATTTTAATGGGACAATGGATTTAATTACGCCATAAAATGCATTACAAAAATCGCTCAACACAATTGCAATTATTGAAATTCCTCTGTGTAAAAGGATCAGCTATAATTTCCAAGTAGATTTTTAAATTTCAGTGATCGAGTGATATTTCTTTATCGTTCATGAATGTTTTGCACATTTCAGCGCACAGTAGCTTATTATCGGGAGCGTCGAGTGAGACGATTTTCGAGGTTTTGTTGATTGAAAACTTTTTTTTTCTCGTTAATAAAATAAGACAAAGTTTTTTTTATAGTGGATCAATTATAATTTCGCAGTCGATCGTTATACTTCAGCGATCCAGTGATGTTTCTTTATCGTCCATGAATGTCTGCATTTTTCAGCGCGCAATAAGTTCTTATCGAGAGTGTCGAGCCAGTCGATTCTCGAGGCTCCTTTATCAGCTACTGCAAGCCAACGTGTGGCTCTCTTGCTACCACACGAGTCTGCGTGAACGACAAAAGAGAGGTTCTGGTATCGTACATTGCAACGCAGAGAGGGAGAGAGATAGGAGCAATATAATATATATATAGATGTATATGGAGGAGAGCGAGGGAGGGGCATCGCGGGAGGTATTGCAGATTTTGCAGGTGAGCTTGCATCTCTCGAGAGAGGCGAGAGAGAGAGAGAGAGAGTGAGGAGAGAGAGAGAGGAGTGAGAGAGAGAGAGAGACTGAACGAGTACAGTTGGTACAGAGGCAAGTCCAACGCTCTGCCTCTTCGCTTCTCTGTTCGCCGTTGCCGAAGCAACATGCAACGCTCTTTATTAACAACAATTAACATTCATACATTGTTTATCCATCGCTACTTTTCGCTATAATCGCGTAATTTTCAATTAAAACGACGATCATGCAAAACGATTTAGCTTAGAGAGGGAGAGAGATAGGAAAAGTTTCATACGTCGTTGGGGCCGAGAACGCGTGGCCGGATTTACGAGATACGAAGATTCGTACGGAACTCGGGGAACTCCATCAGGAAATCATATGAGCACAGTCGGTATATTCTCTCCTGGGAGAAAGATAGAGCGAAAGAGGGGTGGGGGGGGGGGAGAAAGAGAGAGAGAGAGAGAGACAGACCGATGGCTACTCTAGCCTACTACTGCGCTGGTGCAACACTCGTGAGAGGATCAACCTCGTGCTGCAGCAGCAGCAGCAAAACAGCCACCTATATAGTATACGTGGCTGTTTCTACTGAGGAGAACTCGAGCTGTGCGCAAACTCTGGCAATTGTATCTATTCACCGCGAGATATATATTATATTCAACGGCTTCGTGTTTATACATATATAAAATGAAACACGACAGTGGCAATGGAGAACAGGATTACAGCATGTGAGAATAAACCGTAGCATCCGTTCCAATATAATAAAGGTAGAAGTATATATTTTATAAACACAGTATACACATGTTGGGTTAATGAAAAGTACTTCTAGCATTGCGACTGTTTTTTGTTTTTTTTAAATCTGTCATAGGTCAATTCAATGCATTTGGATCGATTGTGAAACGAATTGGAATGAGAATGGATTATGAAAATGTATTTACGTAAATGCAAAATTTAAAAAAATTGCAAAATTAGCAGGTTTCGCAAACACCTATAAATGTCTGTAATTGGTGGTGAGTTGGTTTTTTTTTTTGCCACGAGCCTTGTACTGCAGGCTTCGTGACGTGTGTACAGCCTGCATCGCTTACGTATGCAGTTTTAATGCAATGTAGGACGAATTCATACACACATTCGGGGCTCTGCAGTGCCAGCTCGTGCCACCGTTCACAGAGAAAATGCGCCATGTGTTGCGTGAAAAGAGCACGATGTGTCGCAAACGGCCGGCCGTTGGCGTACGCCAAGATTAGGAGAGCATAACAAAGCTGGAGCCTTGAACGCGAACGTTTTCAGTGTCGCATTTGCGCGGGAAACACGCGGCATAAGCAGGGAGTTGAGGAGCTCAACGAAGGATTGAGTCATGTATAGATATACAATTTTACGTATGAGATTCACAAAAAATTTAACCAGCATGATACTCCTGTGATCCTGGCCCAAAGATTTACCAGTCTCCGGTTATGTTTGATGCACATTATGCCTTTGATTACGGTAGGTTAGTTGCATCGCAAGCGTCACGAGATGATACGTCCTCGAAGATTTGTCTACGTAATAAAGATCTCCATACGTCACTAATTTCGAGAGCGAGAGAAGCTGATTTGCTGTCTCTTTTCTCGTCTTGGCAAGGAGAAAGAGTAAGTTTCGAGTTTGTGAGGCCTGTTCTTGGGTCTCGCTTCTACCACTTGCGTTGAATTCGTTTTTTTGGAGATAAGGAAAGAACGACTAGACTTTGGTAACGAGAGATTAGAGTCGTTATGATTTTTTTTAAATAAGATTTTTATAGGAACTGCGATTGGACTCGCTTACGTCAGGTTTTATATTTTAGATGTTGAAAAAAAAAACAAAAAAAAAATATCTCTTTGTTCCTCAAATGCTTCTTTGGTTCACCTCACGTAGTTTCTCGATTCTCTGATCTTCTATGGTCATTTGTCCAGTGTGGACGAATATCGTACCAACTCGACGAGAGGGACACGTACCAGATAAAGCGGCTGAACCGAAAGATAGTGGGTAAAGTCGAGAACGAGGATACTTTTGTATCAGAGCAGCAGAATGAGTCAGAAAGTGCTGGTTTGGTCTCAACGACGTCATCTTTCGACCGTGTTGGGCATTCGTGATATGCAAACTAAGACTTCAGGTAGCAGTAAAATATCAGGATAGGATATTTCGCTCTTCTCTTTTATACATTTCTATTTACAAGATTATAATTCAACATCGTTGATACATTGATCCAGGCCGGAGAGAATTGCTGATATCGTGGAAAAATTGGTAATCGATACGTCGTCCTCTTTGATTTCCGATTAAATTGACAAATTGATTTTTTTTTTTAAATTCTTTGGACGGCAATGACGAACATTTATCATTCATACTTTCTCAGATGACATTTAGAAGAAAAAAAAACTTGCCTAGAAAACATACTCACTGCTTGTACATTCGTTACACTTTGGCATAGAAAAAACTTGAAAATCAATTGAGCTATGAGACAATGCGCTAAAAATGGAACAAGATTCTTTATTTTTATTGATAAAAAACAGGAAACAGGGATGAGAAAATTTGATATGTTCTAGAAATATTTAAGACGGTGGTGTCGTACTGTCTGATCGAAGTTGCGAAGGTGCAGCCTCGCTGTAAGCTATGTCGAAAACGCTCTTTTTCTCCAAGAGTTGTCCATGACGAAGTTTGTTGCCTCCTTGCTGTTGCTGATGAACTATACCAGATTCGTAGCGTTCATTGGGACATCTCGAGTCCGTGGGAAGACTCGAATATTGTTCAGGATGGATGTCCTCGAAATGATGAGGCGATATTTGAGGTGATATGTGAGGAACCGATGGAGGATGAAGATAAAATGGCGTTGGTGGCATTTTCTCGTATTTGTATTCCGAGTGTTGGACAAGATGATGTTGATGATGATAACGTGAATTGGTAGGAATAGAGGATAATGGAGTCGGTGGCTTTTCCGGTGCAAAAATTTCAATCTGTGGCTCGTCACCTTTTTCACCCTGAGCTTTACGTAACTTTCGACCCTGACGAACGATAGCTTTCAATTGTTCAGACTCGACGTTCACTAGAGGTTTGATTTTTCTTCTTTTCGATGGTGTGATATCAGCCATTTTAGGATCAAAGATTTTCCTCTCATCGGGTCCACCTTTGAACCATCTTTGTCTCGTGCTCTTTCGCAACCATTTTGGTCTATCCTCTTCCTCATCCCCGGCTTTTCTCTCTTGTCTCTTCCGTTCCATCTCTTCGCGCTTTAATTTGTACCATTCCATGTAACGTGATTGGCTCTCGATGACAACCATCTCGCTTTCTTTTCGAATTTTCCCGGCTTTAGATGGACTAGACGCTTTTTCACTCGTAACGGCAGTTGCTGGAGATTTCTCCTCAATTAATTCTCTTCTTCTATCTTCGTCGTCGTCGTCCTGTTTTTCTTCCATTATTGCTTTATGCTCTGCTGCCGCACTCTCCGATTCTTCTTTGTCCGGTGGGACATTGACCATCACCATCTCTTGCCCACTCATTTCTCTTGCGTTAGGCTCTTTGAATATTTCAGCTGGCTGACTTAGAGCTGCAGACTCTACTATTTCTTTTGCCAACGCTGAATCTTCTTCCCCGGTCTCTTTAGCGAGGTGTTCTATTTTTTTTGTTTCAACTCTTCGTTCTATGGAGCTCGGAACTTCCGACCCCATTTTTCTTGAAAGTTCTGTAATTTCTTCCAGCGATGCCTTTTCTTCTGAGATTTTTTCTTCGCCATCTCCCAACTTTGCAGAACTTTGATCGATGGTTGGGACTATTGATTCATCATTTACAACAAGCAGTGACATTTCCATATTGTCTTTTGATGAATCGACGATTCCTTCAACGTCTTTTCTGCCATGATCATCAACATCTTCAACTGTTTCTCGCTGATTTATTTCTTCAAATTCCTTTTTTCCAAAAGCCTCAAGATCTTTAACTGTCTCTTGTTGATCAATTTCTTCCACTTGTACAGATTCTTCAACTTTTTTTACAGGGATGCTTTTCTTTATTCCCATCTTTCCAGTTTTCTCCTGAATCTTTACGCGAGAGTCCTTGAGCTTTTCTCGCTTGGCACGAGCCTCAGTTGGTCGTGTACCGATGGATTTTTCATCGTCGCGACTGGGCGGGATTTTCTTCATCTTTTCCATCTTCGCTTTCTCCTCTTCCTGCACATCTTTGTCAGGACGATCGGTTTTCCTCCACGTTCGTCTAACTCGATCAGCTCGAGAAAGCGTATCTGCTACTTCTTCCATTTTCGGTTGTGCTGGACGTGCATGTCGCCGGGAATCTCTAGAACGCGCAAGATTTTCAACAACTGTCGTTTGTTTAGCAATTTTTGTAGATTCTTCCTTGAGCGTTTTCACTTTTTGCTCCTTCTTCGGTAAAGGCGTTTTCACTAACGCAGTAGACACTTTTGTAACACCTTTCGGTGCATCTTTTTTCGATGGATCCCTCTTTCTCAGCATTCCTTTCGTTTGTTTCCTCGCAGGTGGCGGAAACTTCGCTCCAGTGTCCGATTCCTTAATAGAACGATCGTCAACAGCTTCTTTCATTATTTCCACTGGCAATTTCGTTGTTTCTTTTCCACCAGGTGGCACAAACTTCGCTCCAGTGCCCGACTCCTTAACAACATGGTCGTCAACAGTTTCTTTAATTGCTTCTACAGGCATCTCCGTCGTTTCTGTTCCAGGAGATGGCACAAACTTCACTCCAGTGTTCGACTCCTCAACAACACGATCATCAACAGTCTCTTTCATTATTTCTACTGGCAATTTCGTTGTTTCTTTTCCACCAGGTGGCACAAACTTTGCTTCAATGTCCAACCCTTTAACAGCATGGTCGTCAACAGTCTCTTTAATTGCTTCCACAGGCATCTCCGTCGTTTCTGTTCCAGGAGATGGCACAAACTTCACTCCAGTGTCCGACTCCTTAACAACATGGTCGTCAACAGTCTCTTTAATTGCTTCCACAGGCATCTCCGTCGTTTCTGTTCCAGGAGATGGCACAAACTTCACTCCAGTGTCCGACTCCTCAACAACACGATCATCAACAGTCTCTTTCATTATTTCTACTGGCAATTTCGTTGTTTCTTTTCCACCAGGTGGCACAAACTTGGCTTCAATGTCCGACCCTTTAACAACATGGTCGTCAACAACCATTTGAATTGCTTCCACAGGCATCTTCGTCGTTTCTTTTCCAGCAGATGGCACAAACTTCGCGCCAGTGTTCGACTCCTCAGCAACGTGATCATCAACAGTCGCTTTCATTATTTCCACTAGCAATTTCGTCGTTTCTTTTCCACCAGGTGACACAAACTTCGCTCCAGTGTCCGATTCCTGAAGAGCATCATCGCCAACAACCTCTTTCATTATTTCCACTGGCGATTTCGTTGTTTCTTTTCCACCAGGTGACACAAACTTCGCTCCAGTGTCCGACTCTTTAACAACATGGTCGTCAAGAGCCTCTTTAATTGTTTCCAAAGCCAATTTCGTCGTTTCTTTTCCAACAGGTGGCAAAAACTTGACTCCAGTATCCGACTCCTCAGCAACACGATCATCAACAGTCTCTTCCATTATTTCCACTGCCAATTTCATCGTTTCTTTTCCAGCAAATGGCACTAACTTTGCTCCAGCATTCGACTCCTCAACAACATGGTCGTCAATAGTCTCTTTAATTATTTCCATCGGAAACTTCGTCGTTTCTTTTCCAGCAAGTGGCACAGACTTTGCTCCAGCATTCGACTCCTCAACAACATGGTCGTCAATAGTCTCTTTAATTATTTCCATCGGAAACTTGATCGTTTCTTCAGCTAATGGTGTTTCTCTGGATAATTTGGTCGAATCCTCCAACCTCTTTACGGGTCCATTCGTTTCTGGAAGAGAAGCGAATCCATCAGCATCAGCGGGTAATATTTCTTGTTGTATTTGATAAAGCTGTTGTACCTTTTCCGTTGCTGTCTCCTTTATGTCCTCTTGCTGGGCAGCGATTTTTAATTTCTCAATGTTTTCTTCACGGTCTTGTATCGGCATTTCTCGTTCCTTGTGCGGGGTTTCGCTGGATATTTTAACTGGTAAGATGACTCGGCTTGGCTCATCTTGGACAGTTTCTTCAACAATTGTCTGGGAGGTATTTGGTGAGACTTCCGTATGAAGTTCAGGAGTTTTTGGTCTAATCAATTCCGCAGGTTCACCAGGTAAAGGTACTTTGTCGACTGTTTCGGATTTTTTTGCTGATTCATCAGACTCCCCTGTGGCTGGAGTAATTTTTATCGAAATCTCTTTCACTTCAGAATTTTCTGCAGTCCCGAAACTTGTGGACTTTTCTTTGTCCATCTCTAGTACTTTGATATTGTCGGATCCTGAAATGCGTCGATGTCGAGGAGTTCCGTAAGGCCTTGCGGTTAACATCGTCTTGCTGGAAGCTTCACTGGAATCACTGTCATCTTCATCATCCAGTATTGAGTGTGATAATTCAGCAAGATTTACTGCTGGAACATCGATCTCGATTTTCTCTTCCTCAAGCATTTTTTCGTGCGGTACTTGTACGTTTTTTTTGCACGCCATTATTTTTGGGCCTGAAGGTACTGGAAGGAACTTGGCATCAACAAACAGTGAATCGGCAATACCAAATTCCTTTTGAGAAGGTTTTCCCAGCGTAATTTCTTTATCAGTTGGTGATGAGATTCCCGGAGATTTTATTTGAGAAATTAGTTTACTCGGTTCTTCTATAACTCTAATTTTTTCATCTGATATATTTATATCCAGCGGTGGTACGATCGGAATTTGGTCAATCTGATCTTCTATTGATTTTGAGTAATCTTCAACTGTTTTTAATTCCAATTTTGAATCATCTTCAACTGTTTTTAATTCCAATTTTGAATAATCTTCAACTGTTTTTAATTCCAATTTTTCAATTTCTGGAGATTTTGCCTGTTCCATAGGACCTTTCCCAGCATCAGTCGTAGCTTGGTCAATCCGACCATCTACTGATTGTAAAACGACTTGCACTAATTTTAAATCGCCATTTACTGATTTTAAATTATCATTTACTGGTTTCAAGTCCAGTTGTACAATTTCTGGTGAGTTTGCAGATTTGACAGGACTTTTTGGATCATCAATAGTAACTTGGTCAATCTTACCTTCTACCCTTTGTAAATGACCTTCCACTGATTCAAAATTATCTGCCCTTGCTGTGAAATGGATTTGTTCAATTTCTGGAGATTTTGCTAAATTGCTTTCCATATGACCTTTCGAAGCATGAACCGGAAGTTGTTCGGGTTCATCTTGTACGAACGGTAAATGAACGACCAATTTCGAATCTAATTGTTCAGTATGTGGAGACTTTGCAGGCTCCGTATGATCTTTCAAGGTATCAATCGGTTGTTCAATCGTGACGCTTCTCACCGATTTTGTGTCTGATATGTGAATCGAATCGTCGAGTGTAATTTCTGGCTTCGTTTGGGTCGTTTCCGTCGTTATCAATTCATGGGACATGGGTGTGGGGCTACGACTGGTAGTCTTCTTTGGAGAATGATCAACTGGAATATCAGAACTTCGAGCTGAAAAATGTGTAATGGATGATGACTTTTGGGCTTCTTGTTTTTCCTCCATTGCTAAAATCTGAGGATCGACTAATTTTTCGGCAGGCTCATCAGTAGCTGTCACGGTTTCGTCTTTTTGGCGTTTGACTACGATGTGTGGTAAATTATCCTCGGTAATTTGTTCCTCCGATGATTCTGATTTCAATGTCTCGTAAAAAATCTCATCCTTTGGTGCTTGAGTGTCGAGAGATTCCATTAAATGCATGTTAGTGCCACAAAAACTATCGAAATTATCAGAAAACATTCCATCGTCTTCTGATTGCTGATCCAAATGCTTTTCTCTCACCATTTTGTTCTTTACTTTATTCATATCGGTCGTAACTTCGCCCCACTCTTCAAAATCATCTGATTTTTTCTCGTCAACAGCGTCAAGAATTGTTTTTTTCTCCGAGACACCTGACGTTTTATCTTCCATACTTTCCATCGCTACTGATCCAACAACAATATCCTTAATATTTTTAGCCCCTTCACTGAATGAGTGATAATGACCCTGTAAAGCCTCAGTACTGTCTTTCATCTCGTGAGCCAGGAAATCCATCATTTCTTCCTTAGGAATTGTCAGTACAGCATCAACAAATTTTTCCACTTCCAAATGATCTGTTTTTTGTTCTGTCGTTGCTTCATCAATCACACTGTTGTCATGTTTTTCCATGTTTTCACTTTTCTGCATTTCCACAATTTCTGGAACGATTTTCAAGCTCAATTCTGGAACTGTAAGACTTTCACTCTTAATTTCTATCACACTCCCTTCAACAGGATTTTTTTCATCGGTTTTAGCCAATGGGACTTTCGCCATTTCTACTTGCGATCTTTTACCGGAAGTTTCACTCGCCTCTATGGCACTTTTCCTGCCAAGGGTGGGTCTTTCTGTTTTCTGGATTTTTTTCTCCATTAAATTATCTGAACTTTGACTGCAACTAGTCCGCCCAGTATTTTCTCCGATTGGTTCACGACTGTATTTTTTTATTCTCATCGAGTCCTTCTCACTCTTGCCCGATTTAATCGATCCCTTTGACGCACTGTCCGATGTGTCTTTTCCCTCCGCATCCTCCTGTGATAGAGTCAGGAGAGCAGACTTTGCCGGTTCTTTGTGTTCGACTCTGACTTGCCTTTTTAATTTAACTTGCGATGATTTACCAGGCACTTGTCTCTGCTTTTCGGCGTGAGTAACAAGCGTACTTGGTTTTTTCAATTTTTCGACAGTATCCTCGAAATCCGAGCTACCGGTGCTTATAGTCTGGCTCTTTCGATACTTCGAGGGCTGTCGGGCCTTAATTTCCACAATTTCCTGGCGAATTTTCGTTTGTTCCTTGGTCGAATCACTTTCTAAAAGAGTTGTTCTTTGTGTAGATTTAGATCGTTTGCTCTTCGTGGCTTCAACTTTGTCAGCTTTTTCAGTTTCAGGCACCTCCACCTTTTTGACACTTTTCTTTGTATTGATAATCAGAGTTTTCCCTCTCTCGTGCGAGTCCGTCTCGCTTCCATTGCTATATTGAGTTATCTTTTTCCCTGCTAGTTTTGAGAGTTTCTTACTCAAAGAGTTCATTTCCCTCTCCAAAATTCGAAAACTGGGTTCAACGATGTTTTCACGCTTTCCCCGATGGCTCTTTCTCCTCCCATCATCATCAGCTCTTGTTTGCCTCTTCTCAGGAACGTTTCTTCTGACGTCTCCCAATTCCATTGAAGACGAATCTTCCAATCGTCTTTCTTTCTCGTTACGTGACTCGTCTTTCGAGTTAGAATCCTCTAGATCGTTCCTCTTCCTCGCTGTGATCGGTGGATCGCCATTTTCATCCAGGGAATCTGATATTTCACGCAACACTTCCGGTTCCAGTGATATGCGTCTACTCTCCTTGACGTCTCTCATTTTTTTACGCAAAAAATTCGTGCTCTTTTCCATCCCATGTTGCATTTCTTCTTCCTCTATCGGTGATTTCATCCACAGTGTCCTAATTCTCCGAGGTTCTCCATCCGCACAGCGTTTCTTCGATTTAAGCTTTTTCCTTATTCTCGCATCTTCCTCGGACTCGTCATTGTCACTCCGACTCCTATTCGGTAATTCCGTTTGTGTTGCGGCGGTTCTATCAGTCTGAGTGGCAATCGCAACTTGTCCAGGCAAACTTTGAGTCTCCAAGTAACTCGCAGAATCCAACATGGCTGCTCCGCCAGCTTCTCTTCCGTCTCTCTCCAACAAGAGCCTCGTCAAAAGAGCATTTTGCCGGACAAGCTCTAGATCGTGAATGGAATAATGCTGAAGATTGAGACTTTGCTTTGAAGTATTTTCTTTCGGTGTTTCCGTCACTATTTTTGGAATTTGTGGGTGCATCAGTAACGTTGCACCTGAAACGAGTTCTTGGCTATCTTTTGCCTCGAGTCTCGCTGTTTTCTCGAAGCTGCCGTGATCGATAATCAGTCTCTGAACTTCCGGTCCGAGTTCTTCGATATGATGACGATGATCGTCTTCCAATCTTTCGGGGATCAACAAAATCTTTGACTGCTGCTGCTGCTGCTGCTGCTGCTGCTGTATGTGATGCTGCTGGGCTTGAATATTAACAGTTTCCTTTTGACGCTGATGAGATTCCATACTTCGATGCTCAATGTCCTGAAAGCTGTCGTGAAAATCTTGTCCACCAGGTGCGTGACGTATTTTCTGATCCTCGATGAATCTCTGGAGCAAAATGTCCTTTCCATCGTTACGATAACCGCCTGATTGTTCTTGCTCAATAACGAGAGTCTGCGGTCTGTGCGAATGATGACCAATCATCCCTTCCTCAATTTGTCCTCTCGTAACTAGACGCAAAACTTCGGCGTTTCCATCTCGATAAAAATGCTGCTCCCGCACGAATTTTGTTGCTTCTTGAGGAACTCTTTCGTCCTGATTGATGTAAGGTGGACGAGACATATCCATGCCACGTTCCATATCGTGCTGTCGAAGTATTTCCATGTCAACATAGCCTCGTCCCCGCAAACCTTCCACGTCTTCTATGTAAATTCTCTCTTCCTCCGGTCTTCTCATTTGATCCATCATCGGATACATTGCAACTGGACCATCTCGTAAACGCAATGATGCAGTTTTATCAATTATTTCGTGTTCCCTTCCAATGACGTGGACGTCACCAGGCAGGGAGGCCAAACCCTCGGCTTTTTGATTTCTTCGATTGAACTGCCAATTACGTCGAGTTGGATCAGCGCTCCATGCTTGTTTTTTCCCTGGCCAGGATGCTAGCAAATGATTCAACAAAGCATTGACAAAATTCAAACGATTCTGAATCAAAATTTAACCAAAATTTAATTTTAATTTAACAAATTTACCCTCCAATAATCTGGCGTGTTTACGATGAAGATGCCTCTTTGGCCTTCCATCGGACCTTGCGATTAACGTTTCTGATGAATGCACCCTCCTTTTTCGAGGTGCCATGTAAAATGGACAACCCGGACATATGCAGCAAATTATCAGGGCTATGAGGGCGAGTAGCATTAAAAGTCCGAGAATTATCAAGAGCCAAAAGAGCAATCTGTTCTCCGCTTTGTATACCGTCTGTAAAAAATAAACCTTGAGGTTTTTATGTCACTGGAAATTGAGACAATGTAAAAAGAATTTATTCGAGCAAAGCAAAAAAAAAAAAATAGGTCTCAATTGAATTTTGAATTGCCGAGGTTGAGTTAACGATTTTTTTGTCAGTTTTACGAAAATCTTATTTTAATCAAAAGAAATTTTAGAAGACGTTGAATTCACTCACTACTTCTTCGCTGTGAACACTCGTCACATTGATATTTGTGTTTGTATTTGTGTTTTGATTCGGTGAACCGTTATCTAGTGATTTTGGTCCACTTCCGGTTTCCATGGTCGACATGTCACCACCGATAACTCCAACCCCGTTCGCTGCCAAGGCAGCTCGTATCCTTTCTATGTCAACTAATGACGATCTACCGTTTGGCTCAACACGAGCCACTACTATACTTCTGTAATTAAAAAAATGTATTAGTCGATTTTTTTTTTTAAATTTATTTATCTATTTATTTATAATTATATTTATTGAAATAATAAATAATATTATTGATAGAATAATTACAAATTACGAGAAAACAAAAACATTTTTTTTGGCACGAAAAAAATAATGAACTTACTTTTTCCCACCCTCTAAACTGGGCACATTCGTCCCAGATCCATCAGGCACGTCCTTAATCGTGTATGGACGAATTCCCTGCACGGTTATTCGACCCCCAGTTATAGCAGCTAGAGTTTCCGCTGTTTTTGCTGGATCAGGATTTTCTCCTGGTACGACAAAGCTAACGATACGAGCACCTGCCACAGGTCCTTTCATCACTTTGACCTGAGTCACACCAGACAAATGAGGCACTCCTGAAAATACGAAATTTCTTTCGATAAATCTCAAAATATTTTTTTAAACTTAGTTTTAAAGATGATCAATTTTTTTAAATTAAATATGATGAAAATGGTAGAAAAATATTTATTAATTTACAACACTTTTTTATAAGAAAATTACGTAGGTCGAAATAAAAGAACTTTGAATGGGTAAAAAAGTATAAAATGCTGAGATAATTAAATGAAAGATTTTAACAGTAATTAATGTAGCTCAAAATTCAAAAAGTTGGATAAAATTAATTATTCGCTATGCTAATTATTTAAACTTGGAATTACGATGTATTACCGAGATCATAAGCTCTAGCTGTGAGTGTGAATATCACATCATCGTTTTCCCTCTTTTTTCTAACCATCAGAGTCTCCACTTTTTCGTCCGACGTTGCATTATTTATTTTATAATCGCCGGTAGAATTTTCCAATGACTGCGTCACTTCCGGTGTTGCAGTCGTTGACGGAAACATATTTTCAAAAGTCTTTTGAACCCTGACAAAACCACTACGAAATTTCGTTGCAAAATTGTCATAAGGATTGTGCCTCGTACGTCTGACTTTGTTGATTGGTTCACGTAGAAAAATTTCTCCGGTTATTTCATTGAGATAAAATTTGTTTTCGTAATTTCCGTGAACAATTTCGTAACGAATTTGGTTGTTGGGCGGCTCGGCGTCAGCGTCAAAAGCCTGAATAATATTTTTTGTTTTATTCACTCAATAAAATTCATATTATATAATAATACCAACAACAACAACAACAATATTAATACTAATAATTTGAGAACGAAAATCAGTTGTAAAAAAGACCTTAATAATTGCTGGCATTGTAAAATTCGTCGAGTCTTCGTTGAGTGTAAATTCATAACTCTCTTTCTCGAAAATCGGTGGATTGTCATTGACGTCCAAAAGATTAATGATCAGAGGAACGATTCCTCGAAGTCCTTTGCCATCCTCGTCTCTCGCCTCGACTGTCAATCGAAGACTCGGCGTTATTTCCCGATCGAGAATGGAATTTCCCATGGCTACTGTAATTATTCCTGTGTCGGGATCGATTTCGAGTGCCTCGTTGCCCGGTCCCAAAATTTGGGTATACTGAATTCTGCCAAAAGATCCTGTATCCTTATCTATAGCGTGAACCTAAAAAAATGGACATGAAAAAACAAATTCCAATTCAAAATCAATAAATCTGTTAGATAATTATTATTTATTTGCTAATAAAATTCATCGTAGAAGAATAATTTCGCAAAATTATTTTTATTTATTGGGCAATTTAATTATTTTTTTGACTTTAATAATTTTTTATAATTGGATTTTTTGCCTGACGAAACATTTATTAAAATAATATCGTCTCACTTGAATAACGCGTGTGCCAGCTGTTACATTTTCCGAGAGTGTAACTTCGTAACTCGGTGCCTCGAATTCCGGTGGATTGTCATTAATGTCTCTTATGAAAATCGTAACTGGCACAATAGCCGAAAGATTCGTCGCTGGACCAACCTCTTGAGCTATTATCTAGCGAGAAAAAAATATTTTTCAATCATTTCGACCCCTAGAAAAAAATTAATTTATTACATCGAGTTTTTGTTGCTGTTTACCTTGAATCGAAGACTCTTGAATGTCTCGTAATCAATCAGATTGTTATCGCGTACAGTGATAATAAAATCTGCCGTTCGTTCAGCGACTGTTGGGCTGATTTCAAAAGTTCCATTATTGTTGTCCAATTTGAGGGCAAATACGCCGGCTTTTCCGATATCCTCGTCACGAACCTTCGTCGAATAATGCTCGGCGAAAGTGATGACATTTCCGGGTTCCGCATTCTCGTCAATCCAAGCCACATAACTGGCAATTTTTTTGATAAATTAATTCAAAAATCATTTGTATATTTTTTTTTAAAGTTTTATCAAGATAAAAAAAAAAATTATTAAATACGAACTTATCGCTTTCGAAGAAAGGTGGACTGTTGCCCGGCTCGCCGAGTAAAAGTCCAACTTCGACAACAGTTGCCTGAGCAGGTGGTTCACTCGTTGATCTTCTAATCTCTTCGGCAACGACGCTAAGAACGACCGGCGCTCCAACATGAGTTATCTGCGTCAATTCTTCGAGCGAACGGGCCAGTATAATTTCTCCTGTAATATAATAATAATAATAATTTACGTGAATAATATAAAAAAATATTAATAAAGATATAGATAAATTATAAAGTATCTGCATTAATTCCTCGAGTAAACGTGCCAATTCATTGTAAAATAAATATAATAATTCACGTAAATAATAACATTAAGATTATGAATGACAAATAATAAATGATAAATTATAAATAATAATTCATGACTAGCCAGTATAATTTCTCCTGTAATGTATTGATGAATAGTCAGTATAATTTCTCCTGTAATATAATAATAATAATATACGTGAATAATATAAAAAAATATTAATAAAGATATAGATAAATTATAAATTATCTGCGTTAATTCCTCGAGTAAACGTGCCAATTCATTGTAAAATAAATATAATAATTCACGTAAATAATAACATTAAGATTATGAATGACAAATAATAAATTATAAATTATGAATAATAATTCATGAATAATAAACGATCATTCCTATAATAATTTCATCATTTTGCATAATGAAAAGTCACATTCTATTTTCACACGATATGAATAAATCATTAAGTGAGTAGGTAATTCGAAAGCATTTTCATTCGGGTCATTACGCGAGGAATGCATATTTAATACAAAAGAGTGCTAGAATGGGAGAGCGTAAAACGCCAAGTATTTGTTTCTATCCACGCGTATAAGGATCTTATGACTTTGTTTTACATATACCTCACGAGAGAAACTTGCTCGGACATATTTGAAAGAGCGTTCTTGGACCGTTAAGAAGTTGCTATATTCGATATTAGAGGGTCTTTTGTAACGGGGAAGAGAGAGAGAGAGAGAGACTCGTACAGTACAACGAAGTAGGGACAGGCATCGCATGCGTCTTACACGCTCAAGCAGGGCGATAAGAATCTTTTTCTAAAGGCCTCAAAGCCCTGAGAGACTGACCGCAGGTCTCTCTCTATATATATATATATATAGATATACAATATAACACGAGAGAATATACAATTTGGATCGATACTTCTCGTGTCCAAGAACACCGTCTGACCCTAAAGTCCTTCTTTTTCCACTTCTCCCTCCGCTCCTTACGTCCTTTTTTTTTTCACTTTTTCCTTTTCTTATTTCTCGGACTCTTGGAGCTTTTACGTGACTCACTTTCACCTCGGCAACGTTCCCTTGATAATGCGAGAAATCGCCCTTCTCGTAACCAGCATGACCCCGATGATGTCTTTGGGCAGGTGAACAGCCCCACAACGACGATTCCAGTTTCGATAAGATACGAAGCGTTTTAACCGTTAAACCCGTAACACCGTTGAAAAAAGGACGAACGATGGAAAATTATATTTTTTGCCTCCTTCCACCTTGAGATAATAAGGTTGTGGCACGTGGAGAACCGAAAGCGTCACGAGCGGAACACGCGATTTTTTTCAAGCGAACTTTTAGGTTTTGAGTTGCTGAGATTCGATTCTTTAGATATTCAAAGTCGATTTATTTGAATAAAAAAAAAATAGTACAATTAATACAATCAATGTTAATTTGGCATAATTAATTAGACTGGCAATCGCGCAATTTCCAGATTGGTTAAATAAATTTTTGATAAAATAAACGGACTAATGAAATAAATTTCGTTCGTTTTAATGCAGGAAGTCTTTCGATTTGTCGAATAAAAAAAATCATATTTACCGGTCGTTTCTGAAATGTTGAAAAAGGGGGTGAAGGGATTGCCCTCTGACACGAGACCGTAGGTCACTTCTCGGGGTACACCTTTGTCACCGTCCTCGGCGTGAACTCTTAGAATCACGTCACCCTGAATAAAAAAATTACACAATTGCAAAGAACGTAGGGAATTACAAGGGAGTAAAGGATTAACGTTATTATAATCAACCCCTAAACTGGACTGAAAGATTTTTTTTTTTTTCTTATACAAAAGGAATAAAAGAAATTTATTCAGATAAATATTTATACTTGAAGCGAATAAATTTTATTTTTTGCTAATAAATCTTGGTAAATAAATCCGTTAAATAAATCATTACTCTGTGTGTACGATTCGTACAAAAAATACGGAAATAATTAGTTTGACAACTGAGAAAAAAAACTTTAATTTATTCTCACCGGTTGAACAGTATTATTAATTTTCGTCAATGGAGGTGCTAGAGTGAAAATTGGAGGTACGTCCTGAACATCCTGAACTATAACAACGAGATGCAATCCTGCGATGTTACGAGTGTCCTTTTTTGGCTCCGTATAAGGATCCTATTTTAATAAATTATTGAATTGTATAAATGAATAAATTTCATAGCAAATCATGCATTGAAAAAAAAAAAATTAATGAAAATTCATTCTTACCGTTGCGTACATTGTCAGAGTGTACATTGACTGAGTCTCAAAATCCAATTCCCCTGTCAACGTTATTACTCCACGAGTCTCGGCTGGAGTTTGTCGTTGTCTTATGGTAAATAATTCCTTGGGTTGCTGAAAGAAAGAAAAAATCGAAATTGAAGATTTTATTTTTTATCAATCCACCAAATTTATTAATTGTTATTATTTTTTTAATGCTTTTTATATTAACGCACCCACAGTTCAATGTAGACTGGTTTTCCACTCCACTGATTCGATCTCACCAGCACGTAATCCAATTCCTTGCCAGCTTTCGTGTCCTGAATTACATCAAGGAAAAAAAAACTGTCCATTAAGAATTCTAAATTGCAAATTTGACCGAATTAATTTAATTTAATCCAAGTAAAATTGTATAAAAAGAAAATTATTCAATTTTTTTTCTAGATTTAAATATTAAGTGCATGAGCTAAAAAAATTATATTTTAATTATACCTCGGGCACCATAATTATCGCTGGTATATGAGGAAATATTTTATCTCTCTGGGTGGTGGCATTTGTGACGGAAATCGTTGCTTGCATCGAGTTTGAATCGCCCTTTGAGTCTTTTACGCGAACAGCAAAGTCGTGAAGACGTCCGGGTATCAGTCGTCTTGTCAGAATTACATTTGCTTGGCAGACTTTGTTGTAAAGAGTGCAAGGAAGATTTTCTATCCTCACAACAGGCGTCACAGTTGCTAAACAATTTTTTTTTTTAAATAAATACACTTTTCAATTTAACCATGAACATTAAATATTTTTAATAGAAAAGTTAGCAAAGTTTTTTTTTATTAGTGCCATATAAAGCCTTCAAAAAGATATCAATCCATCCACTCTTGAAAATTTATTAATTATGTAGCAACAATTTTTTTTTTGTAAATACGTTACAGGGTATCAAAGCAGAGCTTTTTTTTTGAGTGCCAGAGGAATTGACTGAATCGATTGAATTTAGTGCTTGTATCGAAAATACTTAATGCAATGCTATGGCTTTTTTATCACAGGGGAATTGAGTTAATTATTTCAATTTAACAGGTCGATCGAAAATTCTTCATGGGATGCTACAGGAATATTATTTTTTTTGAGATGACAGAGGAATAAAGTGGATCGTATATATTAATTTACCGGTTATATCGAAAATTAGAGGAAAATCGGCATCCTGATCGGTAGCGCGTAGTCGAAAAATGACAGAATCGATTTCGGCGTCTGCAGGCACGAGTACGAGTCCCATGTCGGTGGAAGTGTCGAAGCGAGGCCGAGCTGTCCCAGCTGGACTTGGTAGAGCAACGAGACAGCCCACTAGCATGTATATCCATAATTTCATCCATTCTTCCAAGGGCATTCTGCAAAGATACTGCACGAAAATGGCTCGTTTTCCTTAAGGGCAATTGGCAAAATCGTTCGAGTTCAATCGACAAGAGTTTCGTTAATTATTTATACCCCTCATGAGGGCGATTCTTACGAATGGGGTGAGGGGGTGAGTTGTGGTCAATGGCCCGCGGTTTGCGTGATAGGGCAAACAGCGAAGCTTCCTACAAAATTCCCCAACGGATTGTATATTTATAGAATGTCTCAACTCCTAATCGATTTAAATAGGCCATTTTTTTTTCGGTTCTCGAGATCTCGCTCATTATATTTTTGATTTTTTTAATTGAATTTTACTTAATCGATTTCAAATTGTTTTTTTTTTTTTTTCATCAGTGAAATATGAATTTCAACTTTTTAAAAGAATTTTTGGTTCATTAGATATTTGCAGGTATTTATCGTATCGCGTGATCGATTTAAGTTGGTTGTTATATTTTTGGACCAAGAAAAATTACATTCAAAAAATTAAGTTTATTAAACTCGAGGAATATTTGATTCGATTTGTGTTAAATTAATTCAGGAATAGTCAGCCTAAATTGGGCTAACTTTAAACTAATATTTTAGTTTATCGAAAAAATTATTAGAAATAATTATTTTGGCAAAATAAATGAATTTTTCTCTCTATTACATACAAGGATCCTAAATAATATTATATTGTAACTTTTGCTATATTCCATTTTTAAAGGTAATCGATATAAAAAATGAATCATTTTTTTCTCCCTCAACTTGTAACCGATTTAAAAAGGCTTTCGTGTTACCAGAAAGATTAAAATCTTTAGTTTTCGTTACAGCTTTTACTAAATTCTATTTTTAAAGATTATCTCGATGTAAAATTTTAACGGCTTTTATTTTATTTTTTTGCGATTGGTCGCACGGTTGAACGATTATTGAGGTCAGTGGACTCGCTACAATTTTCTACCATCGTCCAGGTGGTGGAAACCATCAGGACGAAATAAGATCGATTTTGTAATGTACAAATGTAGGTCCACTACAATGACCCTTTCCGTAGGGGTGCGTGAGTTTCATAAATTATTAACGATCGTTGACAAGAAAAAAATATATACATGCACACTATATATATATTTCCAGGACGTCCTCATGTATTTTATTTTCCATCATTGAACGAAAAACAAATGAAATTAATTCAAAGACTTTGATAACAAAAAAAAAAAACGAAAGAGCGAGTATATAACCGTTGAAATATAACCAGTTATTTCGCATTGTCAACTGTGTATATTCATGCGTGGGTGAGAGAAAAACGTTTCAAGAGATCTCGAGCATCGATAAAGTTCTTAATATCGATTTTATAATCATGAAAACGAGGTCGTCACTTTTATATACATAGCATAAACCTTTTTGCTTATGCGCCCGTATGTTTTGCTCCTTATCTATCCTGCTATATAAGAGTCACGGGAAATTACTATGAGCGCTACTTTCGATTTTACCATTCACACGAAAGAATGTTTAATGTACACAAATGTATTCAGCATTCAGAGGAAAAATCATCCAAAATTCATTCCTTTTATTACGTATCAAATTCTATTTAAAAAAAATTATTCCACGTAATTACGATCAATTTTGCGAAGAAAGTTGAATATCTTGAATGTGAAAATTATTTACTAATAAATTATTTCATTAAATTTTAAAATTCATCGTAAAAAAATCACTAAAAATTATTCTGAGTCGAGTATATCATTTGTATTTTTTATTTTAATTTCTCGTCCCTTCCCCCTGACCCCCTGGCTGAACATGTGCATTTTCTTCGTTTTCCATTAACTGATGTAATGATCATTTAGCCCGTAGATAGCACGATGTTTTTCACGTCATTGATTAACGTTTAATCGTTTCTACTTGAACGATTATCAGCGAATTTTAATGTAAATAATCATTTTAGGAATGTTGTAGGGCAGTGGAGTTTAAAAGTTGGTTTTACAAGCGTTAAAACGCAAACGTAAAAGGGGTGAGAAACCTCGGTCTCGGTCTCGTGAAAGATGTGATATATATATATATATCTAGTAACTATATAGTGTAAAGGTGACTGGTGCGTGACTAGCTTGTGAGTACATCGAGATTCCCGAGAATAGGGTCAGATTATTTTCTGATGTTGATCATTCCACTTATCGCGATCCCAATTTCGATCTCAATATCCCTATAATTTATTTTTTGCCCTTTTTTCTCTTAAAATGCGTCGTCACCTTTTCATGTTTAATTAAGAATCTGAATTTCATTCGTTCAAACAATTCTCTGACTGAGTTTCAATCACCCTGAGAGCCTCGAAATTAATCCTCCTCATGACAAAAAATCGATCCAGCTCCACGAATTTTTTTGAATAACCGTCAAGGGTGTGTAGTTTGCATAAATAATTCAGAGCAATCAGTGAATGGACATTGATTTTTTTTTTTTCGCGAACGGCAACGATAAATTATATGTGACGATCGTCTTTGGATCAAGGGTGACTGGCTCATTATTATTATTAAACGTGATTATTATTTTTAGCTCCAAGATTAATTATACGTATATTGAGAAAAAAAAAGATGGAGAATTTATTTGTACGCGAAGCTCTCGTCGTTAATTGCCATTCGTGTCGACTATTAAAGTTACAGATGTGGGGCGATCAAATATCCAAAGTACGATGGACACAAGAGCCCTTTCGTGTCACGCTTTAATTCTCCCTTTTATCCCTCTCGCCTGAATTAAATAATTTTCACAATATTTACTTTTTTTAAATCCAAAGTTCCAGTCATGGCTAAAAAAAAACCCAAACTATACATTTTTGATCGAGATTTTTTTTTTAAATCAAATTAAAATCTAAAGTCTACAAGAAATTAATTCAACGACTCACCTGTTTGAGTTCATTTAAAAAAATCGCTCACGAGACATAACTGACGTTTTTGTAAAAATTAATAAAAATTCATTTAAAATATTTTCTTATCACAGATTTACGAAACGTGATAATCCTCCACGTGCGCGATTGTCGTGATAACAAAAAGTGTAACACGCTTGAAGAGTCATCCAACCTGCAGTGTCACAAACACTTCTCGATCGATCGAACCTTACACACGAGACGAAGTTTGCAAAATGAAATTTTTTTATCAAATGCATACTGCGTATTTTTCAATTATTCGTTGCGACGCGATAAGACACTTCATAATTATTTTATTTCGCTTCCTCATTGATTATTTATTCTATTCACCGTTTTTTTTTTTAAATCTATTATTTATCTTCATGTTCGTGTATTTTGAAATTGTTTTTTTTTTTTTTAATTTCGATAATTTAAATATTTTTTGAAAATTTGTTTATTTTTTATTGTTTTGTTTTGTTAAATAACATTTTTCGAACAAAAGGCAAGGTGGTCTTGCTGTTGCACGTGGCCGCGAAGGACGCGCCGAGGCATGTGAAGGGGTTGTCGCAGTATTCGACTCGTTCACCCCTCCTGCTAGACGCCGACGCCGGGCCCCCCGTCACGTGGACGACCTAACGTCACGTCACGATATAGCACTTGCTGCCACCACCATTAGCAATTTTCTACCCTCATATCGAGGCGCAGAGAACCTGCCAGGATCGTCGGCTTTATGTGTGTGGTTAACCACCCTTGGATCAACAACCCACGAGCTGAAATCATCCCTCTCTGAATGTCTTGTTCACTAATTGATCAGGATATAACGAGGAATAGACCATAAATCGATATATATATATATATGTATGTACTATCTATCGAGAAACTCGATCCATTAAGCTGAAACAAATTTTATTTGTGTTCAAAAAATTAATTTAAAACAAAGACATTTTATTTGGATTGAATTAAATTGATCTGACTTGATTGAAATTAATATAATTCACTTATTGTCTGATTATTAAATTATTATTAAATTAATAAATAAATATAAATATTTCTGGGTATTTCGTGAATTTAATTTCAAGTATACACGATTTTATACTTCAATATATTTGTCGAATTGACCAGGTAATATTTTATCAGATATTTTCAATTTATTGGATTTAAAAAAATAATAATAATAATTTACTGTTCTATGAAATAGTAAATTCTATGATGCCATGTAATGCGCCATCAAGAATGTTTATTAGCGAGTAAAGGAAAAAAAAAACTGTTTTTTTTATAGTGAAACATGCATTTCGTTAGCCCCATTTCGTATTGTTCGCGCTTGTAAAGCTCCCCACGATGTGGTCAAGCAACTCCCACGATTTGTAACTGTGTGAAAAGCAACGAGAACGAGAGAGAGAGAGCGAAACAGGGAGACGGGGAGTCCTGTGGGGCTGACCCCGTGTACATGGATGTTTTATGGCTGCGGCTATCCAACTCTAGATCAAGCTGCCTTTAACCTGCATTTCAGATTGTGAAAATGATGGTCCGTTTATTAAAAAAGGTACTTTTTACTCGGCACTTGTGAATATGTGCAATTGCCACTGGAGAATTTTTCAAAGATTTTTCACTGAAATCTCAGTTATTTTTTTTTATTAACGTTTCACGGATTTTTTTTCTCTAAGTGAGAAACTGATACGACTATCTCGGTGATGTCTAAAAAATTAGAAATGTATAATAATAATAATAATACTAATTATAAATTCAAATTTTATTGTGGTTTTTATTGAATTCGATTAAAGTTATTTTATTTTTATTTTCTACATTTTGGGGATAATTTTTTAGATTGCAGGGATAAGCCAGATAAAGTGATGTTGGTAATTCGTAAAAAAAAAATTAGAAACACGCCTCTTGACTTGGTTTATTTTCTGGAAATTGAGTATTGCGATTCTTATCAACGGGTGATGTATTGCCTCGGTCTCGCATTTCTTCTTGCTCGATAATCTTCCTTGCCCTGGCCCTCATTTTACCTCATTTTATACCATTCGGTGAAAAAATTCCTCATTATGATTTATGATCAGTTTTTTCTTGATAATACAACAAGATAATTCACAAAGATTAAAAAAATAGATTTCGTAGGAAAATTGTACTTGGAAAAATTATTTTTACCAAAGAAAAATTAATATTTTTTCGATCAATTATTTATAAACATATTGTTAAAAAATTATTTCGAGTAGTTTTTTATTCGAATTTATTCTCATGTTTATATCTGTAGCAAGCTATTGTTTATTGTCGTTAAAATAGAAGAAGGAGAATTTTTATTGCCACATTAGTTTCGAGTACGAAAAAAATGATCGAGAATCGATGGGAAGAAAATTGCCTCGAGCGTGTATTTCTTGCTAGTCAGTTATGCATTTATCGATTCGAGGCGAGAGCTAATCGAGCACTGATGACTCAGGCTGGATAATTCGGTATGAGACTCGACTCGTGAGGTCGGCACAAACCCTAATAGCCGTAGGTTCCCCCTCTCAGGACGAGGCAAGGGTGGCTTGTGATTTGTTTGTGAAGGAGCGCGTGGCACTGTACAACTTACAGACTGGTAGTCGCGGTAATAAAGATCTTAGTCTCTTTAGCCTTTGAGGGGGTCAGTCAAATCTTTTCGCCCAAAGTTCCGCCTTTCGTAATATATATATTTTTTCTACAATTTCAACAAACAACGGCATTTCTTTCTTAACTAAAAGTGATATTTTTCCAATAAGAAATCAAATTTTTGAAGATTTTTCAAATTATTATTTTTTTATTATAAGCCCTTTTTTATATCTTAAATTTTTAGTTTTGAAAAACAGATTAACCCTTTTGAAATTTTTACTCATTCAATCGTAAATTTGTTCAGTGAAAATCCTTGCCTCATGAATTTTAAAATTATTTTTTCTTTTTATAATTCGCATGATTTTGAAATTTTAACTTCCATTCTCTCAAAATAAAAATCGTGGTGCCAAATTAGAATTTTTCAAACCCCAAAAAAAATATCTTTATTTTGCACTATATTTTTTTTGTTTGCTGGTAAAATTGATTGTCAATCTTAGCCTTTTCTTGTTACGATATAAAAAAATTGTTTTGTGAAATGTGCGTGAAATACGTGGATTTCTCTTTGATGGAAATAATACGAGGGAGTAAAATGAAACCTGTAGAGGCGGTTTTATCGTCGAGTATATTTTCTTCGTTAGCCCGTTGGGTCACTAGCCCGTTAGGGCTGTGTAGACGCCTCAGGGGATGCCAAGTCCGTGGCTGACCAGCGGCTTAAAGTTTCCCTCCTGAATTACCATGAGGCAGCACGCGAGGTCGACGTCGTCTACCAAGACGATAAGAGAATAAGGCAGTTGAGTTTCTTCGATCTCCCTGCCCGGACCTTTGCACACCTTTCATAGAACCCTCCCTTAAATATGCGCTACACGCGAAAGTATCCTCGTGCGTATTAATTTCTGGCACATCGATCCTGATTTCTCTTTTGCTGTTTTACTGATTTCATCATAAAATTTCACTTTTTCCATGAAATATAGAAAATTCATAAAAATCGAGTGATAAAAATACGTTTTAATTGAAAATTTGTCACTATTTTTTAGACGGAGGAGGAAAAGAAAAAAAAAAATAGATCGATAAAGAGTCCTAAAATAAATTTGTATCATCGATTTATTTTTTATATTTTGGCCAACGATAAGTTGATCACTAAAAAGGCTGTAACTTTGCTTCCCTTTGTAGTTGCGACTCCATTTTATGCTCATTTTCTTCGTAATAGTTCAAGCTTTAAAATGGCGCTTGATTAATTAGGCTATCATTTTTTACCTATATTTTACGGATTTTTTAAGTTGACCTATAATTAGAAATGGATAAAAATGTTGGACTGGCTTTGATTTTTTTTTATTTTTCGCTGTATAAAACAATTAATGTTTCTCTTTTCGTTAGTGAAAAAATAGTTGTCGAGTCTTTCGAGAAATTTTGGAGGTTTAATCGAGGATTTGCGTGACGGTCAAGCGTTAATATCGTCCAAAAGATGTTCGTATTAAAGTCTGAGATAAAACTCCGTTGTTTCACCCTCGCAAAGTCTATAACATACTTTTTCCTCTTGTACGGTGTAACTGACCGCAGGGGTGAGGCTGAAATTTACATTTAAACCTGTAACAAGTATTTTATTCTAATGTCCAAATGATTGGTACGAGTCGACGACCTCAAATTCGCGACTTCCGCAATAATAATAATAATTCGTGATATTAAAATGGTTATTATCATAACGAGGCTTAAAAAAATGCTGAGTGATGGGAAAACAAATTATTCGACAATTTCGATCAAAGAAGATTGTTTATTTCAACTATAAAATCCTTATAAAATTGGCGTAAAAAATGCTTTTTCATTTTTTCTCATAATCTAACGATGTATCTTAATGAATACATTAAATTTGGCCATAATATTGAATTTTGTCACAAAACTACAAAATCTTCATAACTTTAGTCAATTACTGCATAGATATAATAAATAATTATTCTCTCGAAACGTCTGGCACGAATCGGTACTTTTTGAATATAAATAAATATTACGTACAAAATATCGATAGCTATGTACAGGAGACAGAGGGAGACAGAGGGAGAGAGAGAGAGAGAGATTTTTAAATTTGTATTCATGAGGTGGTAATGGGGATGGAATTTTTTTTTTTGTTACACAAATTTTTATAAATAATTTATAAACTATTGGGCAATATTTTGGTGTCTACAGCTCTGTCGTTTCAACTTTTTTTCCAAGCGGATTGTTCACGACTGGATTTTGTCCACGTGAGATTGGCGATTCGTGACTCAAAATGTTCTGGTCGTCCGTCACACTCTCAACGCTGTAAATAATTTAAATACATCATAATAAGTATTAAAAAAATAAAAATAAAAAATAATAATGATAATAATCGAAGTAACATTTTTGTCAAATATAAAATTATAAATAAATTTGTACCTGGAAATTGACGAGGGTCTCGGTCTTACGTAATAAGGATTCTCATCCGTGTTCCTCTCATCGGTATTCGCATCGTTCATTATTTCATCGTTGTTCAGAGCATTCTCGTCGAGGGAGTCTCTTTCGGAATTATGACTGAATTGTGACAAAAAATCGACAGAGATCAAATAATAATTAAAAAATCAATCTAAAAATCATATTAATAATTACAATTATTATTAATTAATTTTTTTTTTTCAAATATGAGATATTTCGTTTTTTTTTAACATCTTGGGATAAAAATCATGATTTTTGCATTCAGTATAAATATTTTTAAAAGCTAGATAATTGCAGGAGGAATAAAAAAAAAAGTATAATTTTTTTTCCTGGAAAGTAATTGAAAATTCTTTCGTTTAACACGGAGATGACAATTTTTCTTACCTGTACGACTCGTCGCTCTTGAACCATTCATTTTCATAGGCGTGCATCCAGATTGGATTGGAGCCTTCCATGCTGTGTTTATTCGTATTGGGAACTCTTCCTGGTCCACGAATAAATTCCGAATCGTTATTGCCAAAGGGCGAAGCGTTAGCAGCTTTTAGCTGACGTTGAAAAGTTATCCTCTGGGAGAGACAGAGCGTTATGCAAAGTACCAAAAGTGCTCCTAAAAAGAGGGTCAGTGCGAGCAGCCAAAAAGTTGTTCCGGCTTGTTCGTACTGAATGATCTGCTGGGATTGAGCTGGCTGTGTGTCCAAAACATTAAAATCTTTGAAAAGATCGTCGAGTTTCTCAATATTACGATCGACCAGCTCAAGAACCTCCGAAACTTCGAGGATCGAATTGTCACGACGATTTACCAGATGAAGATACAAATCGGTTCTCGTACGATCGACCGAACCATCATGATTCTCGTGAACTTTGAACTCGTCCACATTGACTATAGCACCAGTCACATTGCCGAGAATTCTGAAAATAAAGAAAAAAAATTGTACGAGATTTTCGTAAAAAATTCGTCAAATTTTTGTGTTTCATTTTAAAAAAATAATTTTTTCATTATTAATTATTTAAAAATCTGACAGAAAATATTAATAAATAATTATACTATGAAAACTGTTCATTTGTTATTCAATTGAGAAGTAAAGATTGAATTTTTCATTCAATCGAAAAATTGTCATTTATGGGGAAAATAATTAATTTTGATTATTTACCCTCGGAAAGATTCAATTCTGTTTCGCACTTCCGGCGGATGTTGACGCAGAACGAAACGGACTCTCTGATCTTCGCGCAAGAGATAAATAAAAACTCTGGCTGTGTCTTGCAGGCCATCGGTATCATTCGCGAGGACCATGAAGTCAAAATAGCCCTTCATTCGTCGCTGCGGATCAAAATTAAGGCTCACCGCACCGGTCAGTCTGTCGACGAGGAATGGCGTTAATTTTATATCGTCGAGGCCCTCCGTAAGGGTCATTTGAATTTTGCCAATTTGATAATAACTGACAGCCGAATTATCGCCAGCATCGAGATCTACGGCCTGTTTTCGAGAAAAGGAAATTTAATCATCATTCAAATTATTCAGAGAATTTTTTTTCCCCTAAAATTACAAATACAAAATTTACAGTTTTTTTTGTTTTTTGTAGAAATTAATTCTGACCTTGACGTGCATAAATTGCGTGCCAAAATCCGCCTCGGTGGTGACGCCACCTGTGAAAATTTCACTGACAAATTTTGGTGGATTGTCATTAATGTCGTCAACGGTAACGACAACTTTTAGCAGAGTATCGTCAGCCTCGTTAAAAAAACTTTCGTTAGCCGGCGTGGTGTTGCAATCCTCGGTGGCTTTCACGAGCAATAAATGTTCTTCCTGTTGTTCTCTGTTCAAAGTTTTCGATATCTGAAAAAAAAAAAACAATGATTAATTTTCCAATAATTACGAATTAATTTATTTTATTTTAATGAAATAAATTTTCTTCTTTTGGGGTTGAATATTTTTTATTTAACATTTTTGGAAGTTGATTTTTTTTTTTTTTTACTCACACTGAGTTCGTGCTTGTGAATGTCGAGAGTGAAAAATCCATCGTCGTTGCCACCGACGATAAAGTAACAGACCTGAGTCGGTGGATCGTCAAGATCGTCGACCTCGTCACGGTCTATCGTCTCCGGCAATAAAATCGTTTCTGTACCCGGAACTTTTTCCTCAGTAAAATTAACTTGAAAAATATCAATGAGAAACTGAGGCTCGTAATCGTTAATATTTCGCACGTAGATAATGAGATCGAGATCGGAACTCAAGGGCGTCGGAGTTCCAAGATCACGAGCTTCTACTCGAATCTAAAAAAAAACAAAAAAAAATTACTCACCCATGACTTTTGTGGAAATTTACAAATTTCATAATTATTTGTATTTAATTAAAAAAAAAAAACGATTTTTAATCAATGAAAAAAATTAATGAAAAATTGAGTAAATGTGAAAAATAATTCATTGAATTATAAATTAATTACTTAATTTTCTTACGATGATTTTCCGAGTTTTTATAAGATTTTTTTAACAAAGTATAAAATACGAACTTCGTATAATCTCTGAGTTTCTCGATCCAGAGGAAGTTTTGTACTGATAATGCCAGTTTTATCATCAATTTGAAATGTTCTCCAGTGTCCAGTAAGATCTTGCTTGAGACGATAGTGAACGTCACCGTTCATTCCTGTATCGGCGTCTTGAGCCTCCACTTGAATTATCGGAGTTCCCACTGTTACATTCTGGCAATATAAAATTTTACTCATTAAAATTAAATGAAAAATTAAATATGATAATGTTTTTATTATAAAAAATATATATTCGTGATTAAAAATTCAATTAAATGATAAAAATGAAATATTTATTTCTTGAAAAAAAAACAAAAATAACAAAATCGCAAACCTCTGGAACTCTGATGGTCATATTATGCTGTGGACTCGTAAAAATTGGGGGATTATCGTTATAATCAGTGACGCAAATGTCCAATCGTTTGTTATCAATATTCGGTGGCGTGCCAAGATCACGAGCCTCGAGTTCGAGCGAATAATTGCCAAATTTTCCTCTCAGCGATCCAGTAGCTTTGATCTTTGCCGTCCAATAGTCCGTTTGTTCAAGAATAAAATATCCCAATTCATTGCCTGAAATGACTCTCAACATGACACGACCATTTGGCGTCATTGGATCGTCCATATCTTTGGCTTTTGCCACTACTATGACGTCCCTCATGTCGTGAAACTCCGAGATCGTTACGCATTCTTGTGGCAATTCGAGAATCGGCGAATTATCATTTACATCCTGAATTATTACTCTGAAAGTGCAAAGAAATTTTTCGTGAAATTTATTGAGGAAAAAAAAAATTACGACAAAAATAATCATCAAATGACGAATCAACTTCTACAAATCTTTTTTTTATTACATTAATTAATTGAATTAATATTTTGAAGAAAAACTTTCAATTTGATAAAAAAATTATGTAATCGATTTTTTATTGAATTTAATTTTTAATAATAATTATTTTTTTTCATTCTTTCAAATTATCTCCCAAACTCACTCAATTTGTTTGAAGGCATTTCTCGATTCTCCGGCTGTATAGCCAAATTGATAATTATCCCAGGCCTCGATAATGAGAACGTAACTGCTCTTGATTTCCCAATCGAGCTCATCAGCGACTGTCAACGATCCTGTCTCTGGATGAATTGCAAATTTTCCCTGCGACGACATTCGATCGAGTAAAAAAGTAATTTTACCAAAATCGCCGCTGTCCGGATCTTTAGCCTCGATTTGGGCAATTTCCGTGCCGATTTTTGAATTTTCGCGAGCGGTCACATTATTTATGTCTGAGACGAAGTATGGATTGTTGTCATTTTCGTCGAGAACTTGTACATAAACTTCCGAGAGACTCGATCTAAAAAAAAAATTAAAAAATACAAATAAAGACAAATTTAATGCTCGTTAAAAAAAAATCGAGTAATAAATTTGAGTGAGATAATTGAGAAAATTAATTAAATTTAAGTAGGAAGAAAAAGAAAATTTGCATTTAAATGAAAAATATTCTTCTCTTACCTCGGTGGAATTCCTGAATCGGCTGCTCTCACTGTTAAATTGAGCCACGAATATATTTCACGATCAATTTTATTTGCCACGACCATTTCGCCAGTTTCCGCGTCCAAATGTACGAGATCCATGATTTCTTTTGGACTCTCCAACGAGTAACTTATGCTACGATTTTTGTCAGCGTCATCGGCAACAATACTGGCAATGTGAGCGCCATTTTTACTATTTTCCGTCACTGATCGTCTATAAAATGGTCTTCGAAATTTTGGATTGTTATCATTTTCGTCCTCGATGATGATGCTCAGAGTGGCTGAAGGAAAAAAGGAGAAAAAAAAAACATTATTAAACATTTCGGAAAATTTTATTTTTATGTTTATTTTTTTTTAATGAAAATTAAAACCAACCGGATGCTGTTTGCAATCCTCTAACCGCAGCAAGATCTTCGACGACGAGACCAAGTCTTATCGTCTCTACTCGCTCTCTGTCTAATAATCTGATCACTCTGAGCAAACCATCCAAAGCGTTTAATTCCAGGGCTGCGAGATAATCGTATTCTTGGAGGCGAATCAACGTGCCCTCTTCGTTTCGAGCCTCCGATGAGTTTGGATCGATTCGATAGCGTAAAATTGGGGCAATGTCTGGATCATTTGCAACGACACGATGCACATAGGCTCCAACCTTAATTAACAATTTAATAATAATTTAAAAATTAATCATCTCATGGTCATTATTTAATTTTAGCTTATCGATTAATTAATTAGTCAATTAAAATTGTACAATTAACGAATTAATTAAATAATTTATAATTTATAAATTAGTTTTTTTTTTTAAATAAATCCATCGATTTAATTTTTAAAATGACGTACTTGAGTATTTTCCCTGATCGTAACAGTTCCAGGATCGATAAAAACTGGCGGTTTGTTATTCACGTCGATGATCGTAATATTGACGAGAACTTGAGCGGTTCTTTGAATTTCCGTTCCGCTGTCAATGGCGACAACGTCCAGGCTGTATCTCGTTGTCTTTGGAGATGTTAGATCAGGATCTAAATTTGAACCTGGCGCGACTCTGATTATTCCTGTCTCGGGACTTATCACGAATTTATCACCTGCGCCACTCTGAATTCTGTATACTATTTTGTTGTTTGGCGACGAGAGATCTTTGTCCCAAGCTTTTACCTGAGCATGAAAAAAAAAATTCATGAAAATCGAATGAAAAATAATAATTTTTTAATAATTTATTTTTTTACATTAGTTAAAAAATAATTCATATTTTACTAAAAAAAATCGTTTCAAAAAATATTTATACGGCGAATATTTGTAATTGCAAATATTAATTTGCCGAATTTTAATGTCGATTTGTGATAGTCATTTTTTTTTTTTTTTTTTTATTGTATCAAATCTTTTTTACGTACTTGGAGAACATTCGTCCCACCGTCGAGATCTTCGGGAATATTTTTCTTGTACAGTATCCTCTCAAAGATCGGACCATTGTCATTTAAATCTTTGAGATAAATAATGAGAGGTGCGTCCGAGCTTAAACTCGGCATGCCCAAGTCACGTGCTCGAACAGTTAATTTCAAATGACGAATCGAGGCCTCTTTGTCTCTCTGATTTATTGGCAGAGCCTCGTAATCCATTGGATAAGCCGGTCTTACGAGACCAATTTTTGGATCGATTGTAAAATTTTTTGAAAATTGAGACGATACCAGAGCGTAAACGATTTCACTGTTTTTCGTGCCTGAAAATTGATGAAATTTTTTTTTTCAATCTTCAATTATACTTGTATAATTATTTTTTAACGATTTATGTAATTATCGATTAATCCCATAAAATAATTTTGTTAGCAATTTTATGTAATTGAACTTTGATTTTTTTTCTCGTATTAAAATGAATTTATTTATATTCAAATACCGTTTAGATCAATGTCAAAAGCTTCGACGATTAGTGGCGATTCAAAATCGTGCTTGTTTTCCAAAAGAACCGCCTCGTACTTGTTTTGAAGAAACATCGGTGGATTATCGTTTACGTCTTTGATATTGATTATTAATTGAGCAGTATTACGATTTCCCTTGCCTAGATCATCGCGGGCCTCGACTGTCAAATAATGACGAGAAACTAGCTCGCGATCGAAACCCAAGCCCGTTTGCTTTACGGTTATCAGTCCAGTTGTAGAGTTTAATTTTAATCTGGAAAAATAAAAATTGGTGGTGAAACATTTAAAAAAAAATGTTAAAAATATAAATTATTTATAAAATATTTCAAATAATTGAAAAAAAAATTGACTTTACTCGAAAGAAAAACTCACGCGTGTTCGATACTTCCTCCCAAATTTGTGTATCTTATTCCTCTTGTGCCAAAATTACCGCTGTCCTCGTCCAATGCCTGCACCCATGCGACGGTCGTTCCAATTTCACAATTTTCCAAAATATCCACCTCGTAAACATTCATCGTGAATTCCGGATAATTGTCGTTCTGATCCTTGATAAATATCGTTACTGGTACGGCACTGTATTTTGGCTCAAATGGCACCATTTCCCGAGCTACGAGTGTAAAGTTTATGACTGTAAAAAAAAAAAAAAAAAAGTAACAAAAATTCAACAATCATTTCAAAAGTTTATAAACCCAATATAATGTCGATAAAAAAATGAATTTCGTTTACCCGATTTTTCTTCAAAATTTAATTTTGTAGGGTCTTTGACACGAATTAAAAAAGGTGCCTCGTTTATGCCACGCGAGGGTGTAACGTCAAATATTCCACCGTCACCATCGATAAACATACGAAAAGTTCCATTCGTTCCCTTAAAAATAAAATGAATAAAAATATTAAAATTAATTATTTGATAAACAATTTTTATAATGATTAAAAAACAATAATAATAAAATGGCATTTCAAAATCGATCAAAGACTTACTAAATCATGATCGTAAACTTCGGGCACCGAATCACCGATAAAATTAACCGGTGTGTTTTGCGGTGAATTTTCATTTATTTCAGCCAAATATCTGACGCTACGAAATGTTGGCGTCTCGTCGTTGACATCCGTAAGAATAATCGTAATTTCGGTAGTGACTGAGGGCGGTGGAACAATTTTTGTCATTTCCTTCACGGTTATCTCGAGAATAAAAGTACCATCGCTATTTTCTTCAGCTTCTCTGTCCAATTCTCCCCTTGTAAAAACAACCCCCGATGTTGAATCGATGCCAAAGAGATACTTTGGTCCTTCAGTTATACTGTATGTGACTCTATTGTTTATTCCCTTATCGCCATCAATCGCCCTCACTGTCAGAGAGAAAAACTTTTTTTTTTTCATTTTCCTCTAATTTATTTTGTTAATTTACATTCAATTTATCAGGATCGAAAAAATGAAATCATTTGAATGTTAATTAAGTGTGATAAAATTTATTTTGATGAAAAAAAAAAAACAATTGATTTGTTAAATAATATTTATTATCCAATTTGGAAATGAGGCAATTTTTCGATCTTATAAATTTGATCTTGGATAAATATCGTCTGACTGGAATTTTTTACATTTGTTCATTTTTTCATATTCGTGTGTCTTGCTCTGATTAATATTGCAAAATAATTTTGTCTCCGAGGAAAATTGGCGAAAAAAAATCCGGTGAACTTCGCTGCTCAAAACCAGGAAGTGGAGAAACGGTAAAAGTCTCAGCAATTATCATTCAACCTTTTTTTTTGTCCTCATATTTAAAATAGCGTTGAGAAGAGAAGAGAAAAAAAAAATCTGTGACGGACCTTGAAGCACCGACGTCCCAATTTTGGCATTCTCGCTGATTCTCGCGACGGGGGTCATGGCAATGAATTCCGGTGGTTGATCCTCGACGTCTTGGACCTTCACCAGAATTGCTGTAGTTCCTGTATTCAGCTAAAAATAATCGAAATAGTTTAAAAAAATGTTCTTTACGAATATTGGCGAATAAATTATTTAATCTATTATAAATATTATTATTATTTTTTAAATGATTTATAAATTATTAAAAAATTATTTCAAACCTTTTCATCGATGGCTCGATCAACAGCGAGAATTCTCAGCTGATACAAATATTTTCTCTCGTAATCAAGATCACCAACGAGCCTTATCACACCTGTGCCATTTATCGTTGATATCGAAAAAACTTCATTGTCACCGTCCAATTCTTGAAGATGATAAATCACCTGTCCATGAGCACCTTCATCGGCATCGGTTGCGACCACCGTCGTCAGGATTCCAGGTCCAGAATTTTCGCGAACCGTCACAGTGGTTGGATGTGGTCGAAATATTGGTACATTGTCGTTAACGTCATCCACGAGCAAGAGAAGACTTTGGGTTATGAAATTTCCATCGCCCAATTTTTCATCCGTCAATGTTAACACCAAAGCATATTCGTCCCTCGTCTGTGCAATAAAAAATGAATTAAAAATGAATTTCTTTTTTATCAAGCCACTGAGTAAAATGTATTTATTTAATACTAATTTTATTTCAGCAAAGAAAAAAAGCTTTTTACGATTAAAAAAAAAAATAGAACCGTAAAATTGTCTTAAGTTTTCGTTAATTTTTTTATCAATTTTTCATCCGTCAATGTTAACACCAAAGCATATTCGTCCCTCGTCTATGCAATAAAAAATGAATTAAAAATGAATTTCATTTTTATCAAGCCACTGAGTAAAATGTATTTATTTAATATTAATTTTATTTAAGCGAAGAAAAAAAGTTTTTTACAATAGAAAAAAAAATAGAACCGTAAAATTGTCTTCAGTTTTCGTTAATTTTTTTTATTAATTTTTTGAGGTCATGTGTTAAAAAAATATAATGACTTTTAGGAAGTCAAGAGGCTCAGAGTTATCGCAAAGGAAAGAGAAATATATATATACGTGTGGAGTTTCACTTTAATGTACTCGACAATGTTATTATTAAGCGCGGTGCGTCGTGGAACCGATTCGATACGCGGCAAGTACACCGGCCAAGCGTAACGGTCAGCGAAACGATGCAGAGGAAGTTGAACAAGGAGAAGAAGAAGAAGAAGAAACGGACATTTCTATACGACGCCCGGATGAAGAGACAGATGGTCCCTTTTCCGCTACGCTAAACCCGCCAACACGGAACTGTATCGAGTTTTTAAAATTCCAATGGCGTATGTATTGTGTGGATAAGGATGAAATATACGCCCTTATGATTTTAATGATACGATATGGCGTAGAGATCTTTTGTGCTATATCACCCGCGCTACGGGTGCAATTGGCTCCTCGAGGGCAATTCGCGAACGCGAATTTTTTCAGTTTTTTTATATTTTACTGGAGAAAGCATCGACGAGTTTCGATGATTTCACGCTTCGGATATTCCCGATGAAATTGAGAATCGAACAATATTTATTAATTTTTTATTTTATTTTTTATTATATTTTTTTCCATTTCATTCAAATGGAATCGATTTTTTTTTAAATAAAATGTATCGATCATACTCACTTCTCGATCTAGTAATTTATTCAAGTAAATATTGGCCTCGTTGTGACTGAAATTTTCGACTCTTATGACATCGCTACCAGGTTGATCCCTGACACCGAAAGTCAGCTTGTCACCGTCCGGATCTATGCCTCTTAGTCTGTGAATTAGGCTTCCTGAATTTGAACAAGTGAAAGTAGAACATAAAAAAAAACATTATACGTGAAAATTCATTAATAATTAAAATCTAAAGTGACATCATTAAATATACGAGAAAAAAAAATAAACAAATGACGTGATTTTTCAGCAAATTCTCTTCTCTCGTTTCTTGAAAGGAGAGAATTTTTTCCGAGACGATTGATCTTTCGGAGTAAAGAAGAGTGTGAAAAATCAACTGTTTGGAAGAAAAACTGCAATGGGAGACAGCAGCTGTTATACCGCCTTCAAATTAATGGCGGATATGCACTGGTATTCCTTATTAATCATGAATAATATATAGACATATATATTGATTAAACTTGCCAATTGGCGTTCCCGGTCCTTCCTTAAGTCTGACCACAATTTCCGTCTGTCCATCGGTGAGAAACCGCGGTGGATGGTTTCTCGCGAAGCAGGGACACATGAGGCAAAAGAGTACGATGAGAATGCTCGTATCCTTGAAACGTACTCGCCTCGACGATTCAAAGATCCTTCTCGTCGTTTCTAATCTTGAATTTCGTTCTCCCCTCTTTTCTCCATTCCACGACGCCATTTTGGCTATTTCTTCGGTCGCCATTTTGTCATAGTATTTTTCAGCTGATCGTCGACATAATTTCTGTCCTTTCTGTCCGAATGGCTCAGTGTTTGAGCTAAATTCCTTGATCGATTCATAAAGTTGAAATTTCGAACGTCCTTCTCGCGATTTCTTCAACGTCGAATTTCAGATTCCTCTTTCTCTGCGGAATTTTTCCTTTGTCTGGTCACTTTCACCGCGAAAAAATTCTCTCTTGTCGCGGTTAATCCTTTGTTGGTTCTCTCGTTTGTTTTGCTACGAATAAATGGCAGCATTCAACAGAGAAAACAGACCATGCGGCCGCGAGAAAAGCAGGTTTTCTGATTAATTATCTGGGCTTGTGTGTGACCAATTAACCGAGAGACGCTCGTTGCTCACCTCATTTCTTTCCCATGTCACATGCTGATGCCATAATTATACAGGTTGGCTGCTGGCTGTGCAACAGAGAAAATACGTTTGGGATGTTAAACCGTGTCGAATTTCCAGCTTTTATTTATGAATATTATTATTATTATTATTAATTTTTCAATAGATGAGAATTTAAGGCAGTTGCCTTTTCCATATTCGCTCTTATCCTCCATATATTTTATTCAAGTCGTTTATAATTTCAAGCTCTTGCAATGTTTTCACATACTTTTACTCGAGTTTAAGAATTTAGAGAAATTTTTTTAACACTATTTCAGTTTTTTGTTTTAATTGACTTTTTTCATAATTTTAATTTCACTGAGATGCAAAAATCATTCAATTTTTCAAAAAAAAATTGTATAAGAAAGATGCTGTCAAAGAGTAGCAATTGATGCGTTACTCCTTTAATTGTCTGTCGACTTCCGGTTCGAATCGTCCAAAGAGGCGAGACGCGCGAATCTCGTCGTGGTAGAATTATCTCCAAACTCACCGGAAGTAATAGATTAGAAATTTCGTTCGGTTGAACTGTCACAAGTGTGACTAATTGAGAAGCCTCTCGTGACAAATCAGAGAGAATTATTTCATGAAAATTTGAGCCCAAAAGTTTTTTCTTTATCAACGAAATAAATTTTATTAAAAAATTACGAAGTAATTAAAAAGTATTAATACAGTTTTATATTTTGCACATTTTAACGGTGCACCTCTGAGCCGTATAAGTAGAAAGTACTGTAAATTTTTCGTCTGATAAATAAGGAAAGGCGAATTGCTCGGCAAAGCGTGCCAGCGAAAATGCTCATTTCACCAAAACCCATGTAGAAATATAAAATTTTGAAAAATGTCTGTTTCTCTGATAATTAATTAACATCCGTAATAATTTAACGAAGCTCCCAATATGGCGCGTTTGTACGGGAACGTTTGCGAATCACCGTCGGTCGAGTTTGATACGAAACAAAAATTTATTAATTCCAACACTTAATTCGACCCTTAAACCGTGAAGTGTTATAGCATTATGATGGTAATTGTAGGCTCGTTATCTCGCAATTAACACAGTCTTATTATATCATCCATGCGCACACTTAATACGTGTACAATTTTTTATGCGTTGAAGAATATCGTGTATGAGATGTACAGTGATTTGAGACGTTCGTCCCAAATTTGCATAATATAATCGAGCGTTTGTGTAATTTTTTTTTTTTTTTTATTTACTCTCCACCAGACCGACAATTGTTGTTTAACGTTATAACGGGATCGAATAATTTTTTTTTGTACACGTATTACGTACCCTATCAAATTTATCATCAAATCTTTCTTCGAGATATTCGCGATAAATTTGGATTGGCCAAAATCCAACTGATATACAATTTTTTTTCATCAGATTTACAATCTCGGATGAAAATAATAATGCAAGTACATTTGTTTGCGGACGAATTTTTTTTAACCCCCGAATATTTAAATTTAGCGTTTTATTATTTTGCAATTCGGTTCAATAAATTTTGTATCAATTAAATAAAATTTCGGTAGATTTTAAAGAATCTTTTTTTTTTTTTAATTAATTCAATCCAATTGTTCGATTTGTCAATAAAAAATTGAAATTCATGTCGATTGGAGGAGTCGAGTATTTTACGCGGGATAATAATGAGCATCTTTGTTCGCATGTACACACACACACACACACGCGTGAGCAATGAAGACGGTGCGTTTCGTTCTCTTCGGTAGCTCGGGATGATTGCCTGATACTTTGGCGCACGTGAGCGCCCCTAGCCTGCGCAACTCGAGCTTCAAGAATTACTCATCGTGTTGTTTGTGCATAAAATGGACTAGACACTCTGTGATATAACGGTACTGATGCTGGGACACTTTAAATAATTATCTGTTTCTCGTCATTATTATTCTGTCAATCACCTCATTTTTTCATTGATAGTTCAAACCAACCTTCACCTCACAAGTTTCTAGTGTGTAAAATGAATCCATTAATTGTCAAAATAATTAACATTTTGTTATTCATCTATGAAGATGATGGGACAGAAAAAAATGTACTCTTCGGACAGCTGTTTCGCTGCATGTCCTTGCATTTTAACATTACGTGTCCCTGGAGTTGGACATTCTTTGTTCCTAGATTTAGATATCGCATTTGGACATTATGTGTCCCTGAATTCGGACATTAAATGACCCTGCATTTGGACATTATGTGTCCCTAAATTCGGACATTAAATGACCCTGGATTTGGACATTAAGTGTCCCTGCATTCGCACATTTTATGCTCCTACATTTGGATATTTCATGCTCCTACATTTGGATATTTCGTGCTCCTGCATTTGGACATTTTATGATCCTACATTTGAAAATTTTATGCTCTTGCATTTGGGCATTTCATCATCCTACATTTGGGCATTTCATGATCCTACATATAAACGTATAATGTCCCAATTGTTGGATATTTGTGCACTTTCATAGTTTTGCAGCAGAAATGCAACTAATTATTGTGATAAAAAGTAAAATCTTTACAATTTATTGATCCTTTGAATCGCACATATGAGCTATTCTCGTAGATTCCAGTAATATCTCGCCGACCTTACCATGTAAGGTCTTCGGCCTAGCACGTGTATATGTACCATCAGGGCGTAATTGCGGTCGGGTGAAAGCCAGCGACCACGCTGAGAATAAAATACGAAAAAAAAAAAACAAACGGTCGCATCATTGCCGAGAAAAACGCGGATATAGAGAGAGAAAAAATGAATTTTTATGTACCAGGTGAAATAAATGCCGAGCATAAACAAAGAGATTTAAAAAAGTGGAACGAGTCTTGCATAAGATGAGAAAGAGGAGATTTTTTTTTGTTCGGAGCTTCGAAGATGAAATTACTTTATTATTGTTATTATTCAATCCTAATTGGTCGACAATAAAACGAGGTGAGAATTTTTTTTGTTTTCATTTGTCATCGAGAAAAGTGATGAACTTTCTAATTTTTTTTTTGTATACAATGATTTTTCGTAAAACAAAAGCAGCAGCATCTTTGAGATCATGACCAGCTTCCTACTTGTTTCCGTTCGGGGTATTTCTCATTGCGTTCTAGATTTCCCCTCGATGCCATTACGAGGCGAGAGTCTTGAAGCCAGTGCAGAAAAACCATCAATCGTTTCGACGCAGTTAACTTGTTTCGAACTGCATAGCACCAAGAGAGAGTATAAGTATCGCGAAAAGAGAGCTGAGATTGATCGACCGATTTATCGTTTTGTCTGGGGGAGAAAAAAAAAACAATCACTTAGACAATTCAATCTGTCAAGTGAATGGAACGGAAATTTAAAGAAAATCATCTATTCATCCTTGGGATGTTCAGATGCATTAAAAAAAAATTGATAATTTTTTTGGACTAATTGTGAAACAATTTATTATTTTTTATTTATCAACATTTTTTCTGATCTTAATAACAATTTATAGACTCGACCAATTTTTTTTAAATGCACACAAAACGAATCAGACGAAAAAGAAAAGCATCTTTAATACAAAAGAAAATTTAAAAAAATAAAAATTATCTCTCTATTTTGTGTGATGAATGCGATTTTTTTGTCAGGTTTTTTTATCAGGCACTTGACATTTTTTTTCAATATTTGTGATCTTCTGTGAGTAATTACTACGATTCTAATAATTTTATCTGATTAAATAATTACGTACAACATTATTTCACACTTGAATTATTACGATTTAATATTGATTAAATTATTATCTTGATATAAAAAAGAAATATCAGCACTTCTAGTTTTCTTAGCTCTTCTCTTAGCTTTGAGGAAATCTTTTGACATTAAAAAGCGGTCGAAAAACAAATTTTGGTCTTTTGTCTCGCGAGTTAAGTGGCATAACGAGAGGATAATGATTTTTGTAAGAATTAAAAAAAAAAAAAACGACGCGGACCATGTAAAATTATTTCGGTAAATTTAAGCTCTTGGGGTTGTTGAACCAAGTCTCGTCTGATGTTTTAAGATAATTCAGCGAGAAAAAAATATTCCATTCATGTATATGAAGTTTTATAGAAAATCCGAGGGTAAATTAGTCGCTATCGCGTTCTTTTTTCTCATTGGTTATTCCTTCGTCCTTCGTTGGGCAGCGGATGCCACACGGGGAGCAGTTCCGGTCTTCGAGTGTGCTGGTCAGCGAGATGGCTTGCAGGGCCGATGCCCGGAAAGCAGATAACCGAGGGAGATTGCCCGAGGAGAAAAAAAAAACTAGGGAAGATTAATTTATACAGAAAATAAAGACGCATGCGAATAGTTTGCATAGTAACATTTATCAATAAATTAATCTCCATGGGTATTCAGAAAAAAGATTGACAATTAGTTCAAGTTAACTTAAATGGGTAAATTTGAATTCTTTTAGTTCATTCCAAATAAATTATTTGTTTGATTTATTTACAATTATTTTGTTTAGTTATACCCAACGCAGAAAGATCGTAAGACTAAAAATTGTCAAGTCCAACATAAAGAATGAGATCGATTCTTATTTTCAAAAACGTACGAAATAAATTACTATACTTTTATCATTGGTAATAATTGAATATTCTGAATTTTCATTACGATACAAAAAATTGTACCCACCCCGACTCGTGTCTTTTTATATACATTTTTTTTTAAATCATGGCAAAAATTGGATAATAAAAAATTAATTAATTGATCGTTAAGACAACCGAGTAGCTCACAATGTAGTGCGACTAAAAATCCAAATGTGCGATTTCATGAACTATATTTCTGAAAGACACGAATACTGAAAATGTATATATACGCATCGTGGTTGTTCCTCTTACCAACAAAGTGTATCGGCCACGGTGTGGCTATTTTTCTTGTTCGCGTGTGTGCACTGCTTTGTAAGTTGTAATATTGCCGCCGGTTCGTTTTATCCCCCACTTCGTATTATTAGCAGGTATCATGGAATTTTTTTTAATCCCGAAAAAAAAAAAATTAAAAAAAATGAGATCAAAGATGTTTTCGCAATTTTCGACTCTCATTTAATAGTTCTAATGAATATTTCCGCCGGTTCATTTTATCCCCCACTTCGTATTATTAGCAGGTATCATGGATTTTTTTTTAATCCCGAAAAAAAAAAAATAAAAAAAAATTAGATCAATGATGTTTTTGCAATTTTGGACTCTCATTTAATTGTTGTAATGAATTATTATAATTTAAAAAAAATGTAAAACATATATTTCTTTATTATAAATATTTTTATGCACATTTGGAAATTTTTGTCCCAATGACATAAATCGATTTGCACATTTCTCGAAGTTTTGGCTACAAGCTTCGCGTGCATATGACGAAGCTCGATTTGTGAACGCCTCTGAGCGAGAAACTTTACTGGTGCAACTTTAATAAAGCGGCAGTCGAATTTTCAGCGTGGACTAATAATCCCCCCCCCCCCCCCCCCCCCCCACCTCGCCCCCGAGAGAAACCGGAAACTCGCTGCTCTTGCGGCAAACTCCATGACGCTTGAGTTCGCCCTTTTGCTTTCTCTCCCTCTCGCTCTCGGTTATTATATATGCATATATATGTCTTTTGGTTTTATTAGTCTGACGCGGCCAGGACTTTCGATTTTCGCAAAGATCAATAAAACAAACGGCGATAATTCACTCGGCCCTTTAAGTATAGAGCTCAGCATTTCGTAAGTAGGAAAAATTAATCGACCAACAGACGTAAATAAAATAAAAAATAAAATTTGGTAATGATTAACCAAAAACTTAATTGTCTTTTGGTCGCATCAGTTCACAACGCTGCCAGAACTTTCGGTTTTTAACGATCAATAAAAAAAACGGCGATAATTCATTCGGTCATTTGAGCACAGAGCTGAAAATTTCGTAAGCAGAAAAATATGATCGCACAACATTTACAATTAAAATGAAAAATAAAATTTGTCGATGAATGAACAAAAAATTAATTATTAATAAAAAATCGAACTCATTCGATTTGAAATTTACTAAAATCTGGATCAATTAACTTTTCAATACAAGTGTAATTGATTTTATTTTCATCTATTTTTCAATTAATCATTTTTTCTATTATTTGAAATTGAGAACATTTTTCTCAGATATTTTCCCACGTAGTTCAATTTTCCCGCCGCTTCAATTTTTTATCGTTGCGTGACGCAAACCACAAAGTTGACACTAAGGACATCGAGAGTGGAGCTATTAAATTATTTGCTCATTTCTCGATCTTGAGCAATGCATGAAGAGTCGACCAATTGGATCTTTCTACGATTCCGGTAGATCGACTGCTAATCCTAGTTCTTTATTTCTTCCGAGTATCGAACCTTAATATGCATATATATATATATATATATATATAATAATTACATATTATATTATTTATTATATTATATATATATATATATATATATATAAATATATATTACATTGGCTATGTAGTTCAATCGTTTAAACGTGCGGAAGCGTACCAAGAGTCGCGTCAAAACGCTGACTCGAGTTACGAGGAAACTCCGAATAAGACAATGAATATCTATATCGAATTTATACTGCAATAATCTGCATGCATATGTGTCGTAATAAGCTCGTCATTGTGGCCATTGCGCTTATTGAATTTCTCGCGATCGTTGATCGAACAATTAATCGTAATTCTCCCACGCTCAAAAATTAGTAAAACAAAACTTGATCATTAAATTGAAATTGAAAAATAAAATTTGATTAAAAAATAAATTATAAATCCTTCGTAAAAATAGTTTAATGAAAATGTAATAAAAATTAAAGAGATTTTTGTTTTTTTTTAAATTACTGTATTATTTTTTTCATGAGTCAAAAATAATTTTTCTAGTCGAAAAAGTAGAATTGAGCAAGGTCAACTGGAGAGTCAGTGAACGAGACGGAAAAAGCCCATAATTTTTATTTCGAACAATCCCTCCACAGTGAATGTGTACGGAGTGACGTCACTTCCTACACCTGCCATGCGTGTTTCCGAATGATAGCTCGCGAGGATTAATATATATAACATATACGGGGGTACGATATCAGCTTGGAGTCGCTGCCCGCAAAGTCCCTTTCTGACTACATACTGACGCATTGGGCGCGAGCCATGCCGGCTGTTCTTTCGTATAATTACACAGACATACATGGGAAGGCCCAAAGAACATACATTTGGGCGTTTGTTGCACCTACGCGTGCATTAATATATGCTCGTTTACCCCATGGAAATTTTCGTTGCGTGACGACCTCCCCAAACCTTTCATACAACAATGAAACAAGCAGGATCTCTGGTTGCTCACGTGCTCTTTTTTTCCTCTGTTCGTTTGCCAAAATCCACCAACATCTCGCCCATATACATTTTTCGAAAAAAATTCCATCAATTATCAATTTTTTTTTTTTCATCAAAATGCCAAAAATATTTGCAGATGAATTTGAATTATTTTTAAATTTTCATTTTTTATTTTCCCAAATTTTTTTACAATAATTTTCGTACTTGGATTTCAAATCTTATTGAGTCAGAGTATATTGTGTCAGATCACTAAACTTTTCGTGTAGTAATAAAAGAGAAATCTCTAGTTTCTCATATGTTTTTCGTCTCTTTATTTGCCAAAATGCACAAATGCCTATTTACATATTCAAAAAAATTTCATCAATAATCGATTTTTTTTTTTCATCAAAATTCAATCACTTGAAAAATTTACAATGTTTATCTTTTAATTTGAATATTACATTCAATGGTCACTTTCTTATTCCAAAATGTGATAATTTTAATTTTTAATTAATTTTTAATATTTGCAGATGAATTTGAATTATTTTTAAATTTTCATTTTTTATTTTCCCAAATTTTTTTACATTAATTTTCGTACTTGGATTTCAAATCTTATTGTGTCAGCTCACTCAAATTTCGTGTAGTAATAAAATAGAAATCTCTAGTTCCTCATATATTTTTCGTCTGTTTATTTGCCAAAATGCACAAATGCCTATTTACAATTTTCAATAAAATTTCATCAACAATCGATTTTTTTTTTTTATCAAAATTCAATTACTTTAAAAATTTACAATGTTTATCTTTTAATTTGAATATTACATTCAATGGTCACTTTCTTATTCCAAAATGTAATAATTTTAGTACATAAATTTGAAATTTTATTCACAAGTTGCCACTTATAAATTTCATCACTGGATCATTTTATTGATTATTGCATATTTTTTGCATCCCGCTGCAATTATTATGTAAACTTTCATTCTTTCGCGTGATGTTCCACAGGAATTCATATTTTCATTGGATTAAATTCTCACATAATATACTTGAAATGCAGAAATTTTCATTGAGCACACACAAAGTTTGCATAAAAGTTTCGCGCGAATGCCTCCCCGTTGTGTCGCTGTTACTAATTGCACGTCAGATTGCCGGTAGTTTGTAAAATTATATACATGCAGATGCAAGTTTGCTTCGTTTTGATTGACGTTCGACCCTTCGATCGTCTGCATATTTTCTCATGATTATTCACCCGTTTACACATAAATAAATATTAAGTATTGAAAAAAAAAAGAAATGTTACTCACCAAATTATCTTTGAATGTTTAATTATGAAAAATCCATTTATCCTTCACATCGTAAATCTTCGTTAATTTCGTTTACCGTAAAACTAAATTTCTCTCACACTCACATTTGGGTTCCCTTCTAAATTTATTCCAATTTTTTAAAGACTAAGAAAACTCAAATTTTGACCTCGTTAAAATTGTTGGTGAAAAAAATGCATCGGTGGGTGAAAAAAATGCATCGGTTGGTGATAAAAATGCGTTGGAAATTTCGTAATTGGAGAACGCAATGCGTGGCGCGACAAAAAAAGGGGGTTAAATCGCGAGTGTCAAAAAGCACGAGTTGATAATAAAGCTGATGAAGCGTAATGCGATGCACCTGTGCTCTCTCTCGAGCCGCGCGTACTAAACTGAAAGTTTGCAAGTTGGAGGTAACCGAGTCATGTGTTTTTATTTCCCCCCGATGGTTTTCTGGCCATGCACACTCTTCTCCTTTACTTTGGCTTTTGCTTAGTTGAGACACGAGAGTTTGTTACAAGGCACGTTGATTGTGAGCACTGACCGTGCCTCGGAAACATCACAAAAATATACGGTTGTTCGAGTTGAATTCAGCCCGTCGTGTTTCACGAGGCGTGCAACTCGCCTTATGGCTTTTACGTTCCCTCCTCTCGTGTACACTCGTGGCCTTCCCCCCTTCCTTCCCCACCTCTTCGTAAAATTTACCTCAGGATGACCATTGGAAATCTAGTGTGTTATTTTGTCCCACAAGGCACTTTTAGACCGATAACCGATTTTTTCCTCGATCGTGCTTAAAAAATTTAAAAGTAAAAATTTCCAAACGTAATTAAAACTCTACTAAATCCAATTTTATGCAGTCACGTTTTCAACATGTACGATTTTTTTTTTAATTTAGAAAATGTCAAATTAAACATTTCGATCTTCAATGACGATTTTGACACACATCGAGCCTTCGAAAATCAAAACAAAAAGTGTTTGACCTGTTTTAGAATTTTGACCAATAAAAAAGATGCTGGGAATTTCAAACGAGATATTATGAATTATCGATTTTAATTAATTCATTTATATGAGGTGGAATTTGACGTTGTGAGTTTTATGCTTAGAGAATGATGATCATTCGAAGAATGAATTCTCGCCTGGAAATAAAAAAATGAGTTCGTCGAACCTTGCTCGGTGATTCTCCAAATAATCATTGAATTCGTTATCCCCTGCACTCGAGAGTGTAAGTGTAGAGAGCACGGTGTGTATTCTCGGCTTACGTGACGTGTAATCGAGACGAACTCACGTAGCCAAGTGAAAGAATAGACGCTCTCGGTTTTCACCGATACGTAAATCGATGAGGCACCTGCCGGTGCTTCTCGCATTGTTATCCTTCGAAATTCTGTGGGTTCTGTTCACGCGGGGGTCTCATTTTATCTAATTATATTCCAGTCACGAGTATCGACGACCACGTCCATTTTTCTTTGCGGATTTTTTTTTTCCGAATCGAACAAAGAACATGCTGATAAAAAACATTCATAAAAATAAAATTTATCGAGCAATTGTTTTCATTTATTTTTCTACATTTGTTCCAACACTGTTAAAATAAGTCTTCATGTACTAATTTGTACTATATAGAGTGCAAAGTTCGCATTTTCATAATGAAAATGCAACAAATATTTTTTTATAAAAACGGCCGAATCTTCAATGTACGTACGAAATTTAAAAATTCAGCCGAGGTTTGAGAAGAGTAGAAAATTTCTTATCTTACTGATTGACGATAAGCTCGTGAATTTCTGGGATATTTTCCATCAGCGGGGCACTAATCCACGCCTGGCAGAGTCGAATTCGCGATATATTATTGCCTTATATGGTACAATACACATGGTACACATGGTACATGAGGTGCACATGGTACATGTGGTACACATGGTACAAAACACCACTCACATGGTACATGGTACATTTATACGGTCATTCTTACCGATTGACGGTTAGCCAGAAAATTCGTTCATGGACTGAAATATGGTGGCATAACTGCAGGCGCTACCCACTGGAGGCTCTCGATTTTTCTCCCTCCTTTTCCATTCAAATTCTCGCTTAAATTGCAATGCCCCTCAAAGAAGTCTGTACGACGATTTACCAAAAAGTAAAAAAAATCCCCCTTCAAAATTTGTTTTACTGCAGTATTTTGTGATAAATTTGAGCCTGTTTCAATCAAAAATCCAATAGAGGTCTATAATTAAACTGGTTTCCTACAAATTTTGGTTTTCCCTTTTTTACCTCTTAAAGTCCTGCGATGATTTAAAGATGACGAAGAACACGAAGAAAGCAAGAAAGAGATGAGTAAAGATGGCAGCGTCAAGGGTTACGAGGGTTAGTTGCCTCGAGCACGCCCAAGCAATTCATAGAAGTATTCGTACCAAGTGTTTCTCGGTAGCGCGCGCAAGATGAAAGTTGCCCCATTAATATTTTGATTGAGGTCGATTATGAAAGACAGCCAAAGCCATCATCGCAGTAGCATGAGAATGTTTTTGCTCTCGTAGGCAGTTCATGTTTGGATGATTATCGATTCCATGCCATGGCGAGGAGTTCTGATCGATTTTCCGCTGGACAATTTTCTCCATCTTGTCTCATCTCCGCGTCTCCCTTAAACCACAGAAAGAGGAACAAGAAGAAAAAAAATCAATCAATGCAATGACCACTTTTCTGCGATCATTAAAATTCGCGTTATAACCGCCGGGCCTCCATTATAGATTTCAGGATGAAGATGACGATCGGTATGTATTCTCCATGCCAAGATTCCATTACTGCAGCGAAGAGTTCTAAGTGAATTCTAATAAGCTGATTGGTTGATGACCAATTTTTCCAGCATGACCTTACAAGCCCTCTAGTTTTTTGTCCCATTGCAATCCTCTCATACTCTTGCTCACAGAAAATCCCGGTTTGTCCATCAAGAAGCGATTTTAGTTCCATGAGGACGAGGATCCAGGGATCGCGAACCTTCGCGATCCAAAAGGACAGGCCAGCGAGTTGGTATAACGAAGACTATAAACCACGAGGATAAAAAAGAGGACCCTCTTCTGTTCCGAGGAGATCCATGAGGCAACCAAGAGGACTTTGGATTTGCCGTGCCGGTTCCTCTCTTCTTCTTCTTCTTCTTCTTCTTTCTATGTTCTGACGTCATCCGCGAGCATTAACGCGATACGCGAGAGTCCAGCAAGATCCTTACTCTCTTCCTCGCTTCGTGGCGCGATCTTCTCTCTCTCTCTCTCTCTCTCTCTATGCGTGTGTGCGTGCGTGCATGCGTGTGTGTGTGTGTAAAGGCTTGCCACTTCTTTTCCTCTCGTTTCCACCACCAGGACAACCCGTTAAATTCGTCGTACATACACATATCTCCTTTTTATTTCCCCTCTTGATCGCCAACTGCTGCCTCTCTTGGCTGCTGCTTTCATCCTCTCGCTGCTGGTACAGCGCCGGGTACGCACACTCTTTTAGGGACCCCGAGAGGGTTCGCGTTCCGTACGTCGCGAAAGTACATAACCGGTTCGCAGCTGCAGACTAGCCAGACTGGAGACTCTGTGCGCTCTTTGCCCGCTTGTGTGTGAGAGTGCAAAACGAGAGGAGCACACACACACACACGTCACGTGGTTCCCCATAGCGATGCACATAAAGGCAGTTTTCGTTGAAGCTGATCATCCAATTGAAGGAACTACCGAGCCCTCGTTGCAACGAGTTGATCGGTATCACTGAAAAATAAAATTTTGGTAATCGATAGTACATATATCGTGTGTTTTTTGGTACACAATATCCTCAGACGAGTTCGCGGCTCACCCTAAAACGTGATCAAAGTTCGTCCATCGTGTATTCGATGTCGAAAGTTTATATTTTATGAAAAAAAAAATGACGGTACAATGCATTCCACTTCCATACAATTGCATTAGGTGGATGTCCCGTGGTGAATGTTGAACAAAAGCCCATTCTTCCCAGAGGATACACCGAGACAACTTAACAAAAGTCCATCTACTTGGAATATTCCACCAACATTTGTTCTAACTTTCTAGCTCTCAGCATTCAACATGTCTTATTCAGCCAATATTTATTCCAAGTCTGCAAATGTCAAGGATATCCTTACCACGAAACTTTAACTTCATTTAACTTAATTTCTTGGGCCATTCGATCAATATTCGCCCTGACTTTAATTCACTATTCAATATTTCGAGTATTCTTGCCTTCCATGTCTACATCAAACCCTCCTCATCACCCCACAAACTCGAACACTTTCACTCAAATAAAAAAAAACTTTCATAATCCAGATTTGAACCCGAAACTGGGACATCTTCCTCGTTAGTCCAATCCCAAATGACTGCAACCTCTTCTCGAGTAATTTGCACATACGCAGGCTCTGCTTGGTGTCACAATTCCATCGTGAACATGGCAGAGCGTGACGAGTCAAGAGTCTGGGATTCATAGCGTGTGGGACAATCTGGGACAAAACGTACACACGAGTGAGTGTCGGAGAAAGAGAAAGAGAAAGAGAAATAGAGAGAGAGAGAGAGAGAGAGAGAGAGAGAGAGAGAGAGAGAGAGAGAGAGAGAGAGCCTGTCAAGTTTTGGCTGGCTGCCTGGCTGTGACTACCCCGACCACATGCATTTCAATGCAGCCGAGTGACTGTGGTGAACACACAGACGAACTGAAGAGAACGAGCCCAGAAAGCGAACGTGAGAGAGTGCAAAAGATATAACAGAGAGTATGTATACCTTCAGGTACATACATAATCTACATTATATATATACATATATATATATACATATACATATATATATATAAAGTACAACGTACTCTTAGCGCACGCCACTCTACCTGGTGTCACGCGGGCTCTTACAAATACAAACTCCACTTCAAGTCCACTGTGCACCCACATGTTCACATAGAGCATGGACACGTGTGGCCTCCACTCGCGATAACCCACACACATTCAACTTTCTTCCCTATGTATATATATGCAAGAGTTGTGTGTATATATATGTTGGCGCGGGCGTGTGTGGGTGTGTGTAGCCACTACACTAAATCAGTGTGACAGAAAGTGCTGGTCGGGGGTCTTGATGCTGCCTGGGCATACACATTTGGCGTTGCATCTACTCCGCGCAAACCACTCTGAGAGAGAGGGAGAGAGAGAGAGAGAGCGAGAGAGAGAGAGAGAGAGAGAGAGAGAGAGAAGCTAGTCGGGTACTCTCGTGTGATGCTGTTGCACACACGACGTCAGCATCAGGCACTAACATAAGGGTAGGCCACGAAGCCAAACCAGCCTTCTATACTGCATACATACTTGCGACGTGTACATAGCACATATATGTATGTGCATATGTGTATATATATATATATTGTATATAAGCAGGGCATTGCCAGAGAGACTGGTGCGGTGGCTGCTGCATGAAGAGCAAAGCAACGAGCGTGGAGAGAGGTGAGGATCAGCCCAGTGTCGCCCAGGTGCCCGACCGGCATCCTCTTTCTCTCTCTCTCTCTCTCTCTCTGTCTACCAAATACATCTCCCGGTTCTTTCTTGGTCCTCTTTGAAAGTTGGAAAAAAAACGCATTTCATGATATTCTCCTTCGTTTACGGAGACGCTCGAAGCTCTGTGGCCAGTTTAACATCGGTAGTAAGGCAAGCAGCTTCTCCGTAACTTCTTCCTTAGTCAGTTCTTGGGTCATCCGCGGCGCGGTCGTCGCACGTGCGGCTACTCACCGAAGTGAAGAAGCAAGTATGTACAGTACGTGGTGGTTTGGTATTGTGCGTCGCGAGTTTTGTACAGTTGGAGACATTTTGTCGTCCGGTTGACGAAGAGAGAGAGAGAGAGAGAGAGAGAGAGAGAGAGAGCCGGCAAACGAGGGCGGTGGGAGGAAAGCCAGCAGTCAGCGGCAGCAAAGAGAGAGAGAAACCGCACAGTGCAGATTTTGTGGGGACAGCGAAGAGACCGAAGAGAAGATCGTTTGGTCCTCTCGGGAGTGTTTTTGGGGGGTCAAACTGCGGTTATCTTGTGAAAAAAAGTGAGTCTACGAGTGATCAGTGATTGTGTTTTTGGAGTGGAGGACTAGAAAGTATTAGCTGGAAGATCGTAAAGTCATATTGATGATTGGATAACGTCTATAGTATTTTTGGCAAATGTCCATTTAATTGGGACCAAAGCTGGTTCATAAGTGATAACCTGCCTGCACAGTGTTCTCGTGAGTGTTTTTAGCTAACTGCTACTTTGTCTAAAGTGGGCTTAGGAATGTTTAATTATTGTCCTATGGGAATAAAAAAATCAGAAAATGTTAATTAGGTGACTCTGAAGTTATAGTGATGGCAATATTGATATAACTAGCAAAACATAGACGTTAAGATTCGTCCTGAGTGATAAGATTCCATGCTTAAATTGTTGTAGCGCTACAGATTTTTGGCCATCTATTCTTCACAGTTCGGTACTTACCACATTAGGTTTTCTCACTCACGGGATAAAATTAAGTCGGAAAAAAAATTAGCGAAACCCGGAAAAAATAGGAAAAATAAAGTTTTGTGAGTGCGCGTCAGCTGGACCATCTTGTCGATGGTAACGTCAAGGGAACGGATCACCATAATGAACCAGGAAATATTTATAACCCCAGTGATAATTATCCCATTCCTGAAGTTATGAGGTCCTGAGAGGACAAGAGGATAATACTGATGGTTTTCATAGAATAATCATCGTAATAACGACAGGGCTTCTATTATAATCGCTGATAATATATACGATGGTCATAACTACTTGACCCCTACGTGTCACGTGGATTATTTTCTAACGGTAAAGTCCTTCTTGTAATCGTTGCTGACGACGTTATTTTCAAGAGGTGTACCACGCGAGTTTTATTCCCCACCTCCTGGGAGTTTCTCGATCCCGTATAGAGAGGAACAGATCTCATGATCTCAAGATTACACGCACCTCGCTGGGTCTACGTCATGCGAAGGCCGTCTGGCCGTTTTCTGTATTCTCTGCGAGAGAGCATTCTTACAAGATGACTGGCTAGAATGCCTTTCCTAATGTTCGAGGACCTTGTCGATATAATAAAGAAATAATAACTGTTGTAATACACGTAATACTAGAAATATAAATAAACAAATAAATAAATAAATACGCGAATAAAAATATTATTTATTTATTTAATTCAATTTAAAGTAATTGAAAGTATTTATTTGTTCATGCGAGTAAAACAAAGTATTAAAACGAGTGATAATTTTTCGATACCAAGGAGCAACGCGTGAGTGCTTTCAGGCTGCAATGAGAAGAGTGATAAGAGAAGAGATATATATTCGTTTGCAGGAAAGGAAGTACGGGAAGTGATGTCTACCTATTATGGCAGCAGAACCTGCTCGGTCAAAGAGATACGTTACGGCTAAGGCAAGTACACTTAATTATCCTTGAAACATACATCATCTGAGTCATCGTAATTTTCGTGTTACTTTGAGCTATAAATTGAGGCGAATGATGAGATATTCGTAATAACAATTTTTTAAGATATTCTTAAAGATTTTTTTTATTTTTGATACTAAAAAGTAATTTATTTGTGATGCGGTGTGATGTGGTTAGTTTTTATTATAATTTATATCACGTTTGGGTAGCGGAAATTTATTGACTAAAATGAATTAATCTACAGTGAATGGTTGAAAAAATAATAATAAATAAAATAGAAGAAAAGAATGATTTTTTTTTCACGATCTTGCCCATGATTGAGGTGGCACAAAATCTGTGATGGTAATTTGTTCGTTGAGTTTATGATTTTTTTCAAAAATTCAGAGACCTCACGCGCGTTCTCTGCAGCGATGATCGCGAGAGATCTCTCGGCATGAAACTTTAGTATCTTGTCTGGTGAAAACGAGAATCTCATTGAGAAAAGAGAAGGCCCGAGATCGGGCCAATTCACTGTTCATTTTGTTACGATCGTTTTTTTTTTTTGTTTTTTTTTTTTTTAACGATCGTTGCGCATACGATTGGCAACTTTGTTCACCATTTGATGCGAATTTTTTTATATTGCCAAGTCTTCGGGGCACCGTTAGCTTCCCAAGAGAGAATCCTGAGAATAAAATTGAAGGCGACAAGATCTTTTTCTGCGATTTCAAACGCGCTCGAGGTATATCGAGTTTCAATTGAAATTCATCCGTGATAATTATAATAAAGTTCGTTATTGGTGGGCGATGAGGGTATGAGAGAACATGTTTCTTTGATATAAATAAGAGTCTGTAGCAAGTTTTGTCAGTCTTCTTTTGCAGGTACCCAATTTAAGGCGGATCTGATAAAATCGCATTTTCATCGAATACTTTTTTTTAATTTATTTTCGAGGCACTTGTTTGCTTCATTAAAAGATGTTAAAAGTCTAGGCTTGAGAAAAGGAGAAAATAAAACATTTAAATTCGAATCATTCTATTATAATAATTGTCAAACTGTAAAATACATTGATTTTATTTTATTAAATTTGTTTAATTAATTAACATTTCAATTGGTAAGAAATAACCGGTAACTCTAATCATTGAATTAGTTTAAAGTTTTAATTCAATTCCATTTCAAATACAAACTAATTATATTTTTAATAAATTGCCAAAAATAAGATTATCACGAATTCTATCAGAGAAATGATTTTTTTTTCATACCTTTTCGCCTCAGATTTTTCGAAAATGAAAAATTTCGCTGAAAATGTAAAATGTAAAAAATCCAATATGAATGAAAGTCGATAAATCTTCATTCCAACGTTGTCAAGATGTTAACACCTTTCTATAGCATTACCGCACCGCGTAATAGGCTTAATCTGGTTTATTGACTCGTCATTCACGTCGAGAGTATATAGGGCACTCTAGGCCAATCGTGTGTGTGATCCTCTGAAATTTGGTACCAAATTTTTCACATGTTTGTTGCAAGCCTAAAAGAAATAAAGTTTTTCAGTAATTTTTTTTCTGGCTAGCCGTTGTTTGCTAATTTAAAAATCTGAAATAATTCATGAAAATTATGGGGTAAATATATAAAAATTTATAAGCTACATTCCACAGTGTCCAGTTGGGACTTACTTCAAGTTTATCGTTTTTTTTGAATTTTAAGTATACTTGAAATAAATCGATCGATATATCGTTCATAGCGGGATTTAAATTTCTGATCGAGGATGTTTGTGATTTTTTTCAAATTTACAAATCGTGCCCAACCTTATAGAAAATTCGTTTTTTTGTAAATTTTTTTATAAATTTTTATTTAAAAAATCATTTTCAAATATCGTTTAACCAAAATGTTTTTATAAAAAACAGCATATCTCCTAGGATTGTAAGAATTATATAAACAATTTGGTACCAACTGACTTGGGTACGGATCGCGGATCGGCCGATTTAGTCTGGAATGTCCCATATTATGTAGCCCTCGGAGCGTTTATAGATGAGTGTCAGAGAGTAAAAAAAGGGATCGCTTTTTCATTTTCTCTCAGTCTCTCGCTTGTCGTTTTTAGTGCAGCAACGAGAGAGTTACACACCTTTCTGCTCGTGTAGGAGCTTCTTCTACCTACCGATTAATTTCTTGCACTGGGGGCTCCAGCAGCAGCAGCAGCAGCAGGTCGAGTATAACTAACCAGAGGCGGCAATCTAGCATGCAAACGTGCAACATGAATAACGTAAATGTTCCCTTAGCGCGCTCATGCTGAGCTCGTAACGGGCCCAGCGGCGAGTATTCCGATACTATATTGTCAATATATATATATATATATGTATATATGTATATATAGTATAGAATATAAGAAAGTACGTACTAAAGGAGTGAATTAAAGATGTAACGAAGAGCTCGGGCAAAGATCGAAGGAAATAATTTTCTGTGGCCAACACACCGCACTACTTGACTACCCAATATATACATATATATAGTCTCATGATTTTACAGGACAATTTATTGAAAATACTTTTGCCAATCGTGTGTGGTACGTCTAATAAACTTTCATTTCAATTTTTCTTTTTTGGCTCGGCACAAAAAGACTTGCCTCGTGTTGGGCTAATTACGATCTCGTGACACCCACACTCCCCAGATTCTAGCTGTTTCTCCGTTCAAATATTTATCTGAAGATTTCCAGTTTAGGATGCTGGGTACAGTCTCATCGAAAAATTGGTGTTGATGAAAATTCTGAAATTTTGATAATTTCCGTAGAGAGAATTTTTGTAATTTGAGACTTTTTAATGGCTTTTCCCCTTTATGTTTTTTTTAAACCAGATTTGAATATAGAATCGTAGTTGAATTACGATTTGCAAATTTATAGTTTTCCGTAGTTAACGCAACTCAAAATTTTAATTCTCGACAAGAATTACCCACATTTAAAATATTTTTAAATAAAATAATAACGATAGAAGAAAAAAAAAAATCGAGTTTTAAAATCAAATAGACTTGATTGAGGACAATATTAATTTCACGTAATTACAGCATTTTTACGAATCAAAGTCCCTTAAGCTCAAAAATACAATTTTTTTACTGACTATAAGCAAAAAAAAGTATTTTCCACATATACGTTGACACGAATAATATACAGTCACTTTGCAAACTGTCGCGTTGGCAACGGCGTGTTCTTTTCGCTCGTTCCGATTAACTTTTCTTCTCCTGCGTGAGGCGTTAATCCCACACGCAAATCTCGACACGTCACATGACGCTCAAAAATCACAAACAAAAAAGTCGACAAGAATTACCCATATTTAAAATATTTTCAAATAAAATAATAACGATACAAGAAAAAAAAAAAAATGAATCATAAAATCAAATAGACTTGATTGAGGACAATAGTAATTTCACGTAATTCCATCATTTTTACGAATCAAAGACCCTTAAGCTCGAAAATACAATTTTTTTACTGACTATAAGCAAAAAAAAGTATTTTCCACATATACGTTGACACGAATAATATACAGTCACTTTGCAAACTGTCGCGTTGGCAACGGCTTGTTCTTTTCGCTCGTTCCGATTAACTTTTCTTCTCCTGCGTGACGCGATAATCCCACACGCAAATCTCGACACGTCACATGACGCTCTATCTCGTTTTTTTTCCCTCACTGATGTACTCACGAGTGGAAAAAAAGGCATGGACGATACAAAAGCGTGAAACAAAAGTTGAGGCAAAACCGGAGTTTGTGCATTTTGTTTTTTTTTTACACATTTGCACTCGTGTATGTCCAAATGCAGTATATCCAGGGTGAGAAATACACATGTGTGAAAAGAAAGTGGAAAAGAGCGAGATGGATTGGGCTCTGCTGTTTAAAACTCTTCGGTGATCTCGCTTAAACGCTTCGGCATATTTGCATATGCAAATCCACGATTTTCAAAGCTCACGCGCCTCCGGGATCGCACGCGCGTCATCCTTCTTTTTCTCTTTCTCACACCTTCCTTTAATACATTCATATGTATTTATACATATATATGTTGAATTCACTTTTTTTTGCCCTCTCGTACTTTTCAGTATCCCATTTTTTTTTCTTTCTTTCAATCTTTATCTCTCTTCATTCCTTGCACATTTCTCATTCTCTTTGCTTCTTATTTCTTAATTCTTTCATTCTCTCGTGTGTTTCGCGTGCGAGTTAATGGACGGCCCGTCATTACTCTGGTGAAATCGCGAGAGGGCAAAGAGAGAGAGAGGGAGAGAGAGCGAGAAAGCAGGTAAGCTAATAGCACGTTGGGTGTCTCGCGTTATATGGAGCTCTTTATATATATCTATATATATATACCAAAATAACTCATGTGTTGAGCATTTCGACCTCCATTAACCATCGATATTTCGAATTGATTTTCGGGATTATTGAGGTGCCCGCTTTGGGCTTTTATCCCCACTGCTGTATTACAAACTTTGATCTCATCTCTCATCATGGCTTGTTTACTCTTCAACGAGCAACAGGAGAGAGAATTCAGTCACGCGATACCGATTCACGCGGCACACTTGCGATATTATAAATTACGTTATCTCTAAATACAGTGAGAAATACTGAATTTGTCCGGTGTAAGAACATTTATCAACTCCATTTTTCCAATGATAAATACGAGATATAAATGCCAAATTATTTATCAATTGACGAGACGAGTGTTAATCCTTTAAAATATCATTAAATAAAAATAACCACGATATAATTATATTTTATTGACTAAACAATGAAATATCTCTCCGTATAATAATTTAAATTTAGCAACCCTTAATTCGACCATTTCATTGAGTTTATGCTAAATTCTATAAAATTTAATTCTATAAAATTTATAAATTATCAGAACGTAAAAAAGGGTGCTTATTATAATATTGAAAGAGGACTGTTGTGATCTCATTTTTCAGTGCAAAAATTGGTACATTTATAGCAATTAAATAAATTTATTAAAAAAATACCTTTTAGTAACCATCGATCATACTGAATAATCAATCACATCAATCACAGCAAATACTGTCAAATTTAAATATAAATGACTTCCAACATCCCAAAATCTTTGCTAATTTCTCCCTGTCACAATTTTCATACTCGGAAGTAAAAAAAATATGCAAATTTTTAAATTTCAATAATGCCAATTGAATATTTACTGCAACAAACTCATACACACAAACACTGACAATTAATACATGCCTATAATCTCGTCGCATGTGTCCTCGACTGGTACACCCGGGGAGAGCGACCTTGCGATGCAGAATCACGGGAGTGTATGGTGCGTAGACGTGGGAGAGATAGAGAGAGAGAGAGAGGGGGAGAGAGAGAGAGAGGGGGAGAGAGAGAGAGAGAGAGAGAGAGAGAGAGAGAGAGAGAGAGAGAAAGAGAGAGAGAGGGAGAGAGAGGGAGGGAGAGAGAGAGAGAGAGAGAGAGAGAGAGAGAGAGAGAGAGAGATCATATATAAGAGCGTGAGGACCAATCCCCACCCCCGCAGAAAAGTTGCAACGCCGGCCGCTGCTCCCAAGTCCCAATGGGCCTCTTGAGATCCTTCTGCATTTCCACTTCTTTAAGGCCCCGGACCGGCTGATGGCAGCAGGTAGCAGAGGCAAGCAAAAGTAAAAGCAGCAGGAGAGTAGCCAGTCAGCCAAAGCGATCCTCAGGATTGCCCTCAGTGGCTTATTACGTACGCACGGTACTTCTCATATGTACATATATATATATATGTGTATATATATGTATATATGTATACATGTATATATATGTATATATGTATATATATACATCGCTGTTGTAAAGCTCAGAAAGTCATATGAGCGCATCTCATGCACACTCGATACGCCCTTTCAACCATCGACCATCAACCATCGAATATATACATATGAAGTGGGTAAGAAAGACATATATCTCTCTCTTATGCACTTTTGTATCTCTGTGTCTCTCACCCGTGTTTGATGGCAATGTGGTGATGGTGGTGGTGGTGATGGTGGTGGTGGTGGTGGTGGTGGCGGTGGTGGACGGAGAAACGATCGGTCGGTGCATCGAGACTCGCGTAATACGAGTCTCGCGGGCACGCGAGAGACGTGAGTCTCGATCGTTTCGTCCTCGTGTGTGTGTGCCTCTCTATATAAATTCGCTGAGAGAATTCACGATAACGCTCCGGCGATACAATATCGAAAGAAATACGAGACCGTAAATGACGGAATATCGTTCGGAGAATATTGATATTTTTATTTATGACGTGTGTGTGTGTGTGTGTGTGTGTGTGTGAGAGAATTTTTGATATCGTTGGCTGTGAAATGTTTAATCGGTGGAGATTGTCGCGGGGGAGGGTCGCTAGGGTATCTACAGGATTCTGATATAATAATAATAATAATAATAATAATCAATTTATATATATATATATATATATATATATATATGAATTTGTGTATATGCATTGATCACATTGCTTAACTGGAGCTAAAAGTGAAAGGTGTCGAAGAATGGTGGCAAAATTGTTGAGTTGATTAGGCCAGTGGAAAATGCGTCAGCGCATACCAATATTAAAGCGGATGTATCGATAATTGGCCGCATGTCTCAGCATAGTACCAACTGAACGGGAAAAATTATTTCCAAAATATTTCGTTCGTTTTTTAGGACAGTTTGAATTTTTTTCATTATGATAAATGTTTTAATCAATTTTTTGAATTAAAAATATTTGATCGTATCTGAACGATTGGTGCACTCCATACTTTAGTAGATAGTCGGATGATAGTATCGAATGGAATGTATCCCGAAAGACGAGTCAGTCAATTGAGAAATAAAAAATAAAGAAAAAAAACACGTTTTATGGGATTTGTCGTAGACATAAATGAAAATTTTTCGAAGTGATTCCAAGGAAAATTGAGATGTCGCGATGAACTAATCGGCATCCTCCAAGTCTACTCCTGATGTTTTCAAAATATTAAAAATAATCCACAATTGGTCACATGGGAGCAAAATTATGGCCATTAAAAATCGGCACTTATCGGTTTGTCATTCGTAAATTTTTTTTTATCTTGGAAAATACGTGTCAATGACTGAAAGATCTTGTCGAATATATCAATGACGAGAAGCTTCATAATCTTTGAATGGGTTAGAATATTTCAGGTAGACAGACACGTGTGATTTAGAGACTATAGGAAGGCCTTGATCGAGCTACGATATAGATATATAGATATATAGCGAAGAAACGCGAGTGGAGATTCAGATACGAGGCTAAAGCTGCGAGACAAGTCTCTCTCGCGGTTGCCCTTATCTCCCTGCAATTCCTCAAGCAACAGATATATATATATATATATAAATATATATATATATATATATATATATATATATATCTTCGTCATCGTCGTCGTCGTTATAATATAGTTTGCTAATTAACTCGTTAGCTCGTTCGTTACGCCTCGTCGATTATTATAACCCACCTCGTGTGTAATCCACACACGCCGCAAATAATACACGCACGTGACAACTCAATAATTATCTCTTGCCGAATTTTTTCCTCGTGAAAAAAAGTGAAAGGTCCACCGAAGAAAAAAACTGTTGAATTTAAATATTCTCGCGATATGGTCGAAATATAAATTTTTACGTATCTTTCGTTGCCGAATTTTTCGTCAGGCTTTCTGCGAGGAAAATATCGACCACGATTAAAATCGGAGCCGAAGAAGAAAAAAAAAAAAAAAAGACTTTGCATAAATGTCATCAAGGACTTTGTGGTGAATGCTATGTCGCGTATTCGCCTCAAAACCGCAGTGTACATGCAATTTTATGGCGGTATTTGAATCTACTCATTTCATGGACATCTCCATCTTTCATTTCATCTCTGCGAGTCTCCCTCTCACCCTCGGTGGTTTTGTGCATGACGTTCGTGAAACGAACTTGCGGTGAAAAGTTTCCCCGTCACCAAGACGTTCTCATTCCTTACTCGTATACAAGATCTGGAATCTTGTCATTCTGCGCTTGCATTTCTTATCTTTTAGTGCGGTAAAAAGACACACGTATACATCCATATATGATTGTATATATAATATTTCATTATAGTAACTCAGAGCTCTCAACAGGTACATTTTGTGGTCTTTTCTCTCCCTCTCTTTCTCTCTCTGTCTCCTGGAATCTTCGCCCCGAATGAATTTAAGAGATACAGAGAATAAAACTAACGTTATAAAAGTGAAAGGTTGTTGCTGAAAACTCGTTGCCCGTGACTCGATCGTGATCGAGAGACGTATCAGGGAGATCGTGCATCAATTTCGTCGTCGATGCATCGATGCGTACACATTCAATGATAATATATATATATATATGACCAATATTACACATATAAAGTACGTTGTATATTATATATATATATATATATATATATAAAACGTAATTTATATGTGTAATATTGAAGCAACTTTTGATATCGAGATCTTTACATCGATAGTGCATATATACGAGTGCAGTGGGAATCGTGAAAGATATGACGACGATCGAAAAGGCCACGATCGCGATACTTGATCGTTTACATACGATTTCACGTGTAATTTGATATATACCCTGAAATAAATGGATTTCCAATTATAAGTTGACGAAGGCAATAAAAAATAAAGTTTCTTAAAAATCTCACTTCGATCAACGTAAATTTCATTTACAATGTTACTTTTTTCAAGTCTGCAGAAATGATAAAAATAATGTCGCGATATGATTGATCGATTCCATTTTTGTTTAATTCCATTAATTCAAATGCCAAAACAAAATGAATTTATGAGGCAGGAAATGCCATCTGTTGCAACGCTACCGAATATATTTTCCTCAATTTAAAAACATTTTGTTTTGATAAAATAGCATTTTATATTATTTAAATAAATCTATTTTTTCCGGTGCACAGGAATATAAAATATTTCAAAAAATGCTGACTTCGTTGCGTGGCATGGTAAAAAATGCTGAATTGACGAAGCGCTCAAATTTGTCGAGACGATGTGATGTACTAAACATGATATATGGGGATATATACGAGCGATATAGCTGTAAAATGATCGACATGTGAGATTTTTTTTATTTTTTATATTTGCCAGGAGAAACTAGTTTCGGTATATCGGCTGTTTTAATTCATTTTTGCATGTATAGGTTGCTTGGGCTCTTTCATCTCGTAAGGTCAAAGTGAAAGGCAATTGATGAGTCTCTCGTGGCTCAGTGGCGAGAGCTGTATTTGTGCTGTAACGGCGCATTTAGCCCCGGCAATTATCTGTGTGACGTTACCGCAGAAATTCGCTACGGAGTTTCTACGTGTATGGAGAAATCCTAAACGCGTTTTCATGCACTCTCGTGCATTAAAAGTCTCTTTGGTCATAGATTTCGCTTGGTGGTTCAATTTCTCCTGCTTTCAACGGATTTGCTAACTTTGCTGTGATAATAATTAATAAAAACTCCCTGGGTCCCAGCGAGATCCGACCCAGATTTTAAAATTCATTTATTGACGATAAATGTCGATTGAAACGAAAAAAAAACAACTTTTTGTTAAATTGCGTGAAATATTAAATTCATTTTAATTAAATTCTGGTCTCTATTTTTTTTATACCATCCAGGGGAAAAAACTTCGTGCTGAAAAATTAATTCTGGAACAAGAGGGATAACTTATTACCGTTTTAATTGTTTGACTTAAAAATCATGTTTAACATTAGAAATTTTCGATTTGTTTTCTGAGTATTTTTTACTGAGTAAACACAAATGATTTTAAATAATTTAATTTTTTTTTTCCACACAAATTTTATCTAGTAGAACAAAAGCGGGCTGTTTGATATATTTTTAACGTAAAGGAGCACGCATTTAAATCCATCAAGTTCACCACAGTAATGTCTGTGCTGTGGATTAAATTCCGATTGTAATCTCGACGAGAACCATTCAGTTGTCAGTTTCGGAGAATAATAGTACTCTTGGTGTACGTTGGTGTTGGTGATTACGACGTGTATAAAATATATATATATGGCAGCACATGTATATATGGCAGCATTTGTGTAATTTAGTGACTGGCAGAAACTGAACGGTAGTTCGACACGACGTTACATTTAATACGCCCTGCGAATCTCTTATCCCATACAATCGTATTTACTCGATATTATAGAGTGCTAAAGCACATATGCTCGGTCCTTTTATTCACGACGCTGCCTAATGATAAAATAAGCTTGCACGATTATAGTGGCCATTCTTCCAATAATCAGGAAAACTTTGCAGCGATAATACTGGAGTTTTTCCTATTAAAATAATTTTTATTTCTATAAAATAAACTTTATTTAAAGGGAAAAAAAAAAATTCTAATATAAAAAAAGTTTTTTAAGAAACATTTTGTCCTTGAACGACACTGGTTCAATTAAAAATAAAATGATCACTCAATGAAATGTTATCTGAATAAAATTCAATTGATGTAAATGAAAATAATCTATTTGCGTTAAAAAAAAAAATGAACTTTGACCATCTAAATTTTGTTTTACAATTGAATAAAATTTTCCGTACTACAAATGATTTTTATTGACATCAACTAAGTCTGTAAATAATTATATTGGTTGTAAAGACAGCGTGTGCGAATCATTGTACTGATTTTCGTTTTTCTCATCGTCCAATACATGTGAAAAAAAAAAAAAAAAAAGAAAATTCTTACATGTCTGAGCTCGGCGGGGTCATAACTACTTATTTCGATCGGTGTTCGACAGGTCGGGCACGCTCCGTGACCACTTCTCTTTCTCTCTGGCGTGTCCGGCACAACATAGAGAAGTTTATACGACAATGCTGTGGTGTGTCAGAGAGCAGCAATGGGGGCTTACCAGCATGACTGAGCTATCCCATCGTTTCTCCTCACGTCTCTGTGTACTATACCTGCGGCCTTTACCGCGTATATATATTTATATATAGTAGATCTAACGTGGCCACAACGTGGGGCTCTCGGTAGAACGCGTGGCACCGCACACTCGTACGTACGACGAGGTGTAGAGAGGTCGAAACCGAGCGCGAGTTATTACGAGACAGAGGAGAGACCTCGAAGTGAGCGCCGCTTGCACTCTCGCTGCATAAGTACGTGCTGTCTGCGAGGTGCATTGTTGCATCGTGAGCTATGAGTACAGGTGGACGTACGTGAAAGCGCCATCGGGCGGAAAACACGAGAACGATGTGAAAGTGTGCGAACCTTCTGAAAATTCATCCCTGTTTTTTTTTTCTTTTTCTTTTATAATCAAAAATATAATTATTGAAAAAGAATTAATAATTGATTTTTTTTAAATTAATAATTCAACAACTAATTACACAATTAAACAATTAATTTATTACTTACTTCATAAATAATTAATAATTTTCCACGAATAATTTTTCATATGAATTTTGAAATTTTTTATCATGTTAAAACGATAGTGATTTGTGACAATGAAGTGATTTTTACATTGATTTTTCAATTAAAGTCAGTGTCAACGTGAATAAAACATTTTTTTTTTTAAACGATAAATTTAAAAAGTAATGTCTTTCTGGTTGACTGGAGATTTCGTAAAATTGTGCTTGTTACTCGTTTAAAGAGCTGTGAAACAAAAATGTGAAATCACGATATTACGAGGTTATTTTTTGTTTGATACTCATGAAAATAAAAGAGCAATAACGGATTATAAACATAAAGTGCTTCGAGACACAATGCCAGAGGCTAACAGCCTGAGGATATTCAAAGGCGTTCAGGTTTGTGCATTTGCGAAATACTTTTTTTGTTTATTCTAAAAAAATTGAACTTTAGGGTCAGGAGATGCAAAAATGAATTGGAGTGATTTTTCTTTCGCTACTTGAGTGAAATTTTTGATAAAAAATAAAATTTATCCCATCACATCGAGGCAAAAAAAATTTTTTTGGATGCTTCTTTTTTGTTTATTTTACAAAATCCATTTTTCTCGATTCTTTTCACTTTGCTGTTTCTCATCGTTCTTTTACCCTCGATACGAATATTCGGGAAAACTGCAATTCCCGAGCATGTAAACCAGAGAGTTTCAAGTTACGACACTCGTTCGCTATATATACAACACTTTGCACTGTGTACATGTATAAATTTGTGTGTGTGTGTCGTAGTATAACATGGAAATGGACCTCTTCGGACCTCTTCTCATCGTTCCAAACAAGTTTTACGCTTGTGCAAAATACAATCATAAGGAGAAAGATGGAAAAAGAGTTTCTTCCTCGAGTTACGTCGTAAACGAAATTCGCTCGTCGGTGGGAGAGAATATTACATTGCATGAAAAAAAAAGCATCATAAAATTGCAATCGGCAAGGATTAATGATGCCGATCTTTTGGCACTTAAAAAAATTAAATAAGTTATGTATTATGTATTCAATATAAAATATTAGTACAAACATTACGGTGTAACAAAATTTATGATTTTTTCTTTAAGATTTTTTTATGATTTTTTCTTTACTGTGGCAAAATGCAAATAAAATTTGATGCATTTAATCTATTCTAGGGACCCATATCGTCTAGTATTATTTGCGTTATATATATTTTATACTTTTTAACATGAAAATAATAATAATAATAATATATTTCAAAGAGTGCAAGTGTCCTTAAAATTACCATCTTTGAATTTCTATAAGCCGATTATATATCGTCACTGAGGATCTTAATTCGTGCCGCACTCGTCTTAATCGTGCACGCAGAGATTGGACGCTTGTAACGAGACACTCGAGAAAAGGTATCGTGGTGAAGAGCGAGAAAGGAGTTTTAATTCTCTCGCGACTGTTAGTTTTGTAAAAACGACAGTATGGGACGTATTAAATGCTAAATGTATACAGTCTGGCCAAAAAGTTTGATTTAATAAAAATGAAGAAAAAGTCATTTCTGTAAAGAAGGTCCTTAGTGGACTTGCACAATTTGCCGGTCATTAGGCGTCCAGTGCAACCTCAGTTGGCAGAAAATTATGAAAGTTGTACATTCGATCTTTCGAAACGAAAATTCTACAGTGAAACTTGCCATAAGTGCAATAACTTTTCTCCCCCACTCTTCCAAATTCTCAAGCGTACGCATGCGCTGTGGGGGTCGATCCGCTTCTCAGTCGACGCTTAACAATGGGGAAAGCCTCGTGAAGAAACTTTTCAATTATGGGAATAAGAACTTTTTATTTTCAAGCAGAAAAACTGACTTGAGAGAATTCAAATTATTAGAAGTTTGACTGTACATAGACCCAGCGTTCCACTATTACATTTCATTGACAAAAATTTGACACATTTTTCAAAATAATTTGTTCAACAAATTTCCTTCAACTGTTTTATCATTTTGTCATTATTACTAATTAACATATTTTTTTTTTTTTTAGTATCTTCAATACAACAATTTATTTTACACCAATTTTGATCATTTTTCGATATAATGAAATTGTGATCGAATTTAACTTTTGCTTGTGACTGTTTACGCGAAGGATCCTCAAAGGTGTAAGAAGTTATGTGAATACGTTCGTCGTTATACTTCAACCCGATTATACGACATACGAGGACATACTCGAGGGGGTTGGGGGGATTGAGAAATATAACGATCGATTAAATCTGCAATTTGGAGACGCGCCGACTCTCTTCTTTCATTCTTTATAATAACCATTAGGGCCTCTCTCTCCCCCCCCCCCCCCCCTTTCTCTCGTTCTCTCTTTGGCCAAATGCAAATTACATATACGCGCGAGCGACGATGATCATTAGGCGAATGCGCACACCGATGGAGAGAAACAAATGAGGCAAAAACTTGTTCTTCGTTGTCCGAGCGCAGCACACTCGTAATATAACGAGGAATTCGAGAATAACGACATATATATATATATATATGTATATATGTGTGTTCGATGCTATCACATTTCTCATTTTTCTCTCGTATCTTATTATAACGATCGGTTGATTTGTTTCGGGATCGAAAAGTCGCTGGAGCAATGCGGATCACATTGAGAGAGAATAATTTTGACGCAGAATTAAATGAATGATTTTTTAACAATGAAATTTTGCTTATTTTTAACTAGTTTATCGATCTTGTGATAAAAATAATGATAAATGAAACCAAATTAAAATAAATTAACTGTAATTATCACTCGAATAATTAACATCTTCATTCAAGTTTTGTAAATATTACTTTAAACGTATAAAATTAAGTAATCAGAATTTCCTTATATGAACAAAATAGAAGCAAAGCGAAAGGGGCAGATAAATATTTTAGTCGAATGAGAATTATCGAAACGAGCTGATCGGTGCCAACTTTTCTCACTATATGAAATAAATCTTCCTGTCTGTCGGCGAGCTCAATTAATTTAACTCAAGTTGACACTATAACTTTATACGATGACTCTCGTAGTTTGATTTATCGCATAACGCACGCTTTACATTCTTCCTCGATTCACACGACGCGATGATAATTGAGAAAAACTCGTTTTCGCGCGATGAATATTTTTCATAGCTGTTGTGAAAAGTATTCCAAAGTATGTACGTGATCCAGTCGTAATTCTACTATTGTCTCGTAATTGCATGGATTAGAAGGATTTAAATCTGCTGTTTATTATTCAATATTGACAGAAGAGTTTAAAATTTTAGTGCTTAGAATGGTGATTCATATTTTTATTGAAAAAGGATCGGGAAAATTTCGGGTCTTCCGAGACAATTCAGGTAAACGAGTACCTGAAAATATCAGTGAGAATGCAAATTATGAGGGATTCCATTTATTTTTAAATTCGAGGTTTCCACGACATTTAAATTTTTTAAAATTATTATTCACGCCAATTTTTAATTGATTCAGATAATGAAAAAAACGCTTTCATTAGAAAATCTGTAACAACAATTTGGAAATTTTACCACTTTTTTAAAAATCATTATCCTGAATACTGAGAATTTTTCTTTATTTTTTTCGGTAAAAAAAAATCATTTACATTTTTTCGTATTCATTCGTAATTTTTTAGATGAAAAAAAAAATCACGATCACAATTTCTTACGTTTGATGAATTTTCTTTCAAATGATTTATCTTTTATCAATGAAGAATATAAGAAAAACCATCGTAATTTGTTGGAGGGTTGCACAGAAGAGCCGACGAGAGTAATTATTTATCGACGATTCAATAGGAATCACATATGAATCATTGAATGTACGACGTATATAAAATTAACAGTATATAGATATATATATATGTATGTTTGTGTGTGTATGTAGTTTATCGACGCATTGTTCTTACGAAAGGTTCTCGAGCTTACTGAGTTATCGCTCCTTGTCTACGAAAACATAATTGCGTTAGGGTTATTTACTGATCAGATTTTTTTTTTCGCCACGATATCGCACCCCTCATGTCTTTTCCACGACGTTATTTATCTCGAGTTTACCAGTTCGAGGGATGCCATTTTTATCGCTCATATAATCGCTCGGCGTTTCGCCAAGTGTACACACATATAGTGATATTTATATTTGCTGAAAATGGGAGGAAAACGACTGTGATCTGGACACGAAAAAGTACTGAAAATATTTTCACGACTGTCGTTTGACTCCATCAGCGAATTTATCAATAATTTTTTTCCTGAACAATAAAATTGACGAATATAGTAATTTTATCGTGCAATATATTCTACGATAAAAACAAGAATCTTTTCCACAAAATAAATAAATAGCATCATATTTTGTTATCGTTGTAAATAATTAATTTTAAACAAGAAAAAATTGTCAAATTGAATTTTATTTTTAGCCAAATTTCGATAAACATTTGAAGATCAAAAACTCGTTTATTTTTTTCTCAATAATTGAAATATTTCTTAAAATTTTCAATCTAGCGAGTAATGTGACAATGTCACCATTATTTTTTTTTTACATCCAAGAGTGTGTTCTCTCGTGTTGCTCAAAGCATGAAGAAATCTATCGTGCCAAATTGACTATCGGAGTAAGAAAATAGGTTCGTTCGGTTGGCTCACTACTCGGGAGCAGGAGGAAATGGCAACGTCTCAGTGGATAGCGATGAGGAGAAAGAGAGATGGTAAAGTACAGAAGAGCATCGAGGAAAATCCCAGGGAGTCGAAGCGAGAAAGGGAAATGAAATTCTTGTCGTAGGCCAGACTCCCTTTATTGTGTGCCTCGATAGACGAGACGGGTCCTTTCCGCTCATACTTATATATATATATATATATATATATATATAGTATATAGACGTGACTACAACGTCTTCTTCCTCATGAAATGAAAGCCTCGAGGCTTCCTCATCTCTGATATAAAACTTGCACTACTATGATTGTTCGAATCGATGATCGATATTGCGATAAAATATCGAAAAAGCATAATTTATCTCTTTCCTTGGGACAATTAGTGAGAGGCAATTTTTCAACGATCGTGACTTGCCAATTCTCATTCGATACTCTCATTAATCATTCGCTGACTCGCCACCACATTTCGACATATAATATTTATATTGATTATTTTATCAGATCCGTGAGATCATAAGCAGGAAGTTTATTCAAATTTTTCATGACGCCAATTTGTTTGAACGACACTTTACACACTCCCGAGAATTAATCATAAACTCTATAGGCAAACTAAACTGTATATCTGCGTATAAAATACGTAGTAAAATAATATATAATTTTTTTTGTTCAATTCCTCCAAAGAGTTAAGAATCATTATTAATGGGCCATTTTCTGAGTATACTTTATTTTTTAACATTAAACATATTATTTGTACTGTCAAACGTAGCTTCAAATAATCGATATCGGTACCAAAAAAAAATCCCTTGGCAAAGTCATCGAGAGGAAAAAATATTTTTTGGATGGATATAACAGCTAATGGGTAAATTAATGGGGAAGATCGATACATATATACATATATAGCATTACATGCCCCTTCACATAGACATATACAAGACACCATATATAGATTATTTTTTTAATTTCCATATGAGTTTGTTCACGTTACTTTAAGATATCGACGTAAACTGTAAAACTGTCAACAGTATACGATTAGGTGCAACCTAACTAGCTACTGCTGCTGTCGTTATTTTATTAGCGCATTAAAATTTAGGCGCAAGAGCGAAATTTACACGTGAACGCAAATTTTTAAGTATCTCGACTTGGCGTGGCCGCAAATCGATCTGATCAAATCGACGAAATCGATCCTGTCTTAAAAAGTTTCTAGGCCTTCCCAGGAACACGATGTGGTCATGAGTCACCCAGTTACTTTTAATTTTCGTGCGTTGACCCGAAGTGATTCTAATCTCGTGACGATACCGGGGTGCCACTGATCCGTACGGTGGTCCCCATCAAAACTGGATGATGGGGAAGAAGAAGAAGAAGAAGAAGGAGAAGAAGAAAAACTGCTCAGCGTGAACTAAAGTCCCCATAAACAAGCTCTATGTAACGCATCGTTAGAGGACGAAATTAATTACATTAAAACTCGAGACACCATTAATAGATGCAATCAGCTCGTGGAAATATTTTAGGCATCTCTCGTCGTTCGGATGTGCTAGCATTAGAATGACTAAGCGCGCGTAGGCAAGACGTTCACGTTTATGGCACACATCGTGTTCCTAGGGGTTCAGAGGGCGAGATACACTCCGTTTCACCCCCTACGTGGTTTAATGTTTGTATGTATAAACAGCTCTCACAGTGAGGATATCTAAAACATATAATATATGCTGCTCTCACGAGGGAGGGAGGTGAAGGTTTGTACTGTGGAAATTTATTATAATTAAATAATCTCGGTTTACTCACGTAACCCGGGTGCAATATAACCGCGTAACAAATTTTATTACGTGATACACGTAAACCCCACGGATATTTCGCTCTACTGAATTATTTATGTAATTTCGATAGAACTCATGACTCTATATATCTGTATATATTTATACTTATGCATGTGTGTGTTCTGGAATAATGTATCGTGTAGGATTATTTGGTAACCGCGAAAATTCTTCGTGAAAACGGAAATCCTGAATTAAATCGCGAGGCGAATGAGAGGTATAATGAGAGAGGAAATAATTAATATTATATCCGGTTTAATATAGAAATTAAAAAATTCTTCTATATTGCTAATTAGTGATAAGGAAAATTATCTTATTATCATTGGTCCGGTGGTTAGTTATATATATTTTGAGGATCGAGACTTCTTGAGAAAGAGAGAGGTAGAGGGAGAATGAATTAATTGCGCACTCGGTGCTGGAACCAATCAAGCATTTATTCAATAGCACCTGTATAAATATATATATATATATATATATATATATATATATATATATATATATATATATATATATATATGCTATATAAAGAGGATTCGAACGGTGGTATCGATGCAGAAATATTCGAGTCATCTCGCCTATCGGATAAAACATTTATTGGTTATTCAAGTGTATTTCTCCACTAGTGGGCTATTTTTTATTGCACTCGTATTCTTGTTTGGAATTTATACTCTAGCGAAGAGAGACCCGAGTTTATTGGAAAAGCGACTATGAAAACAATATTCAATAAACGAGAATAAATTCGACACTCCATATCTTCCATGGTTTGAAAACAAAAAAAATAGTAAAAATAATTGACCCGCGGTGTAGATGAAAAATATAATTTCAAACAAGGGCTGCAGCTAGGTCGAAGCGAATTGACGTTTACTTTGTTATTGATGGCTGCAGACTAGAATTGATACAGTACTGGAAAATTCTACAATAAAAAATTGTCTCAATTGATTCGAATAAATATTATTTAATTAAAAAAATTATATTTAATGTCAATAAATGATATTTAATTCGATTTAATTAAATTATACAAAATTCAAAAAAAAATTTATTAATTGACATAGAATATTTATTTAAATTAATTTTTACGTATTCTAAAAATAAAGGCAACGTATGCCAGAGTCTTGAATTTTCAGACCACCCAGTAAATTTACGATTAATCGACGCGTAGCAAGAGTTGATCATTTCCGTGTGTTGTACCCTCCCCCCTTTTGCATATTTCGCCGCAGCTTCTCGGCGAAAGATCGATCGACGAATTATCCACCGAGCTCATAAATCCTCGTTTCAACGAGTCCACAAAGGCCATTTCTCTCATACTTTGCTTACACCCCCCACCCCACCCTTAAACTCACAAGCTCGTGCAATGGATTATGCGATACTAATAAATGATGGAATAAAAAATGCTGTTAAAAAAAAAATATATATTTTCGACAGTAAAGTTAATTATGGTTCTGAAATTGACGTTTTTTTTTTTTTTTTTCTTTCCTTGTTTCAGTACATGGGTTCGTTTCCAGTGGCGAGTCCAGACATTGCCAGCCGTGCCGAGTCGGTGCGTTCCCAGCTCGAGAATCTTAGGGTGAGTTGAGTACTCGATTTTTCTTTTTCTTGTTTCACAGGTCATTATTATTTTAATTATCGAATGGAAATTTATTTACACGCGATATATTTTATCTCACGTCTGAAATATTATTGATTATGTATACAAGAAAATTTATAGTCACAATCTTCGTCTTGTAAGGAAGATTTGTAATATATATGGGCTTTTCCATGTTTACGAAAATTTGATTTTTTGCAGAGGGAATTTTTCACCGAATGTTTTAATGTGTGTGAATAAAAAAATTATTCGAAAGAGTGGTCCCAAAATTTCTTTGTCGATTGGAATTTTTTTTTCTCTCAAAAATACAAAAAAATTGTGATTTTTGGTTTGGCCAAAAATTTGTCTAATTCATCTGAAACGCCCCATTTGTCGTCTGGTGATCGTTCGTGAGAACGAGACTGGTAGGATCATTGCAGGAGACAGATTATTCTGGCACGCCTCGACGCATAATAAGAATCAATAAGATCCCATCAGGGATAATGGTCTGACATCCTCCTCGCACTCTCTCCAATTCCTTCCTCTCTCTCTCTCTCTCTTACTTCTCGTGCCCTGTTTGTTTTCCGCTTCCGCATGCATGATGAATTTTCTACATATATCCCTCGCGCCCTCCTAGCTCTCTTCCACCCCGAATTTTTATGTATTCAAATCCACGAACGAGAATCGGATTTGCTAGAAGAGTGAATTTTGTTGTCTCCCCAACTCTCTTGTTTTGACTGCGTCACTACTTTTACTCACTGCTCCATTTTCTATCAATTGTGACCCTAAATAATTGTAAATATATTCATATTGCAGACATTTCTTTCAAAATTTATAAATCTGGAACGAATAATATTACAATACTGGCAAGAAAAATTGATATGTTTGATTTGAACAAATTTTATTCGAGGCAAACCTAACTTATTCTTATACAAGACTTTTCATGGATAATTCATTCGAAATAAAAACGAAATTTCGTTCAATTTTAATCAATTTGGCTTAAAGAAAATAAATTCTTTTTATCCCTCATCAAATTCCTGTTTTTCATTTCTGGTGAAATTACAATATATTACACGGGAACTGATATTAATTTTGCTTCTTTCACATTTGAGCATTTCTTTTTTTTCATTCTTCACGCATTTGGTGAATTTCGCCGATAATTTTAGCCTCCCCCATCTGTCTGTGCAATCTGTGTGTGTGTGTGTGTGCTTATGCCCCAAAGCTTAGGTCCCACAGCTCGCGAATACGAGACCACCACCGACCCCTCATACCTATTAATTTTAATTCGAAGCGCACACGTTGCGTTGGCTCTATACGAGCCTGATAATGAGCCGGGAAGAGAGAGAGAGAGAGAGAGAGATGAAGCCCGACGGGGATCAGCAGAATCCCAAACTGAAGTTTCAGCAGAGTGAATATTTGCCCGTGAGGCAAAGGGTGCGGCTAGAGACATAACGAAAGAGCGAGAGTGAGAGAGAGAAAGAGAGAGAGAGAGAGAAAGAGAGAGAGAGAGAGAGAGAGAGAGAGAGAGAGAGAGAGAGAGAGAAAGAGAGAGAGAGAGAGAGTGCAATAGTGGTCGGAAAAGCGACCACAAAAGTGTACGAGCCTCTTCTCTTTCTCCAGGCCAAGCATCGTTTATGGGACATTCTTTGCCAACTTCTTCACAAAAATCAGATTTTCCATTTTCATATTCAAAAAATTATTCATTTAAAAGTATTTCGAAATACTTAATATAATTTAACATACAGAAGTTATTCGATTAAAAAAAAACTTGTTTATCATTTTTTTTTTTAAATTTATTTCGGATTTTATTAAAAATAGTTTAAGATTTATTTTTTATTAAATAATAAAAAAAATGAGGTCAAACTTTTCTTTTTTCGCATTTACATGAAAAACCCCATAGACTGTACTTAATGTTTTAGTCGGTGCTACAACTGTGCTGCTTGCATGTTACTTGGCACGAGACTCGAGTAGTTACGAGAGTGAGAATTTTATGAAGGCATTAAAGAATATCTCTCGGAAAGTTTGTTTGAGATTCCTTGTATACTCTCTGTCTCTCTTGCTCGGTGGCACTCCATTAAGAGAGGCCTTGCCAGATTTACGCGCTGACCCCCCATCCCCCTGCCCCATCCACTCTTTCCTTCGAAAAAGCCTGCGGGGTGAGGAGGACTCTTAACCATCTCACCTTCGACTGCAGAGCTCTGTGCAGGGCCTTGGACGAGACTCTTATAGTCCCTCTTGGTCCTCCTCTCGTAAGCACCCTCGAGTAAGTAGGTGGTGTAATGGATTTTAATCGAGTCTTTATTTTACATCCACCACGTTGTTAATTCACGAGCCTGTGTTCCATTTTCTACGTAAATAATTATTGGGTAGCACTTAGGAATTTATTTCGTCCTGTCTTCTTATTAATTTTTATTAACGATAAAAAATATAAAATGGCAATTAATTTTTAAATAATGTGAAATTAAACGATTTGCAAGAAAAACGTTTTTTTTTCGAGTAAGAATCTTCGAATGTTGTGGGTTTTGAGAATTTTTACATAAATTTTTTTCCAGGCTGTAGATAATGAAATTTTTTCTCTGTGGCTAAATTTTATACATTTTTTAATATCAAAAGTATTTTCGAAATATTTTTCCAAATTCTTAAGACTGTATGAAAAATCTTTTGTTGGAATGAAAATATAAATTCTGTCATCAATCATATTAGATTTATTTTCCAATTTTTCTCGCGATTCGATTCTCATAGGAAAAAGTTTATGGCAATATATAATGTATAAAGTAGACGATGCTAAGCTCTCTGATGGACGTTTTATCCCTAGGTTTTTTCATCCTTTCGTCGTGTTTCCGGTTATACGATTTTTTTAAAAAGCCATGTTTACATAATGGACATAGACGGAAGATTTTCGTGGTGGTTGGAAATATTATAGTCAGGGTGAACGTAATGAGGCGAGAATTACGCTCGGCTGGTTCTTCGCCGTGACGGCGGCAACGGCGTTGCTTATATATATATATATATATAGAAAAGACAAGGGGGTTGGGTCGGTTCTGCTTCCTCGTCGTCTTCTTCCTTCGCATTCAATCTCTCGTCTCCCTTTGCCGCAAAATCCCTCGCGTGTACTTATTTAGCACAACAATAATGCGAATAAATAATAAGCAAAAATACAAGGGCGAATAAAAAATTACGACACAGATATTATTATTTGTAAATTCGAGCAAAATTGTTTCTTCCTTTAATGATGAAAGAGGGGGATGATTTTTTTCAATTTTATTTGTCTACGTTTTTTATTTTGTAAATTCAAATTCTTTTCTGTCGCACTCTATGCTATTGCTATTTATTATTTTTGTATTGTTTTAATATTTAATTTGTATTTTATTGTATGTATAATGCACCCTTTGTGCTTTAGTAAATCTCAACGAGCTCTTCGAATTCTCAGCTATATGAGCGGGCTATACGTGTTTGTGTGTGCTATGAAAGTTTTTCAATCTATGACCAGAAGTCAGTGGAGAAACGATTGCGGGGATTGCGGCGAGAGAGAGAGAGGGAGAGAGAGAGAGAGAGAGGGACAGAGAAACGAGGAAGAAAAATCGCTCGGAATCCACGTGGTTCTTGCAGGATATATAGAATGCTTCCCAGTCCTTCTGGTATTTTAAATAAAATCGAAGACCCTGGTCGACATCGCATAGGAATTCAATTTCGATCGAATGAAAAAAAAAAAGACATACCCAATAACTACATTCTCCGGGTCGTGTCCTCCCGCGGTGAATATCGCCCTGAATATATTTGCATAATACTGGAATGTAAACCAAAGCTTTTTTTTCCTTTCATAAAATCTCATAGATGGTATGAAAGATTCCTCAGGCGAGATTTTCACGATTTCTGATTTTTAAGGTTTCTTTTCTTAACTATTTGTAACGTAAAAGTCAAAGAATATTGTCGAATCCCTTCGATTTCAGTTCCTAAAATTCATTAATCCTGAAAATCTTTGCCAGCCAGCCTGCATAAAAAATAAAATAAAAAAATGACGTTTTTTTAAATACAATTATTATAATTAGATGATTGAAGAAAAAACCAAAAAGTGATTGAAAGAATCTAATGAAAACCGAAGTAATCAATAATTATGAGAGTTAATTAATTGAATGAATTAAACAATTTTTTCTGTTCGATTTTTTTTTCCATCAAAATTCTAAAGAAGAAAACATTTCATTCGTACACTTGGCACATATTTATAACGAGCAACATTGTTCGGCGTTCGAAAATATTTTATTTCAAATTTCCATTCTTTTTTTTTTGGCGAATGTGCATTTTCTCATACATATATAAAGAGATAGTGATGACCTAACGAGCAGCACTTCATTGTTCAGCGTTCGAAAATATTTTATTTCAAATTTACGTTCTCTTTTTTTTTGGCGAATATGCATTTTCTCACACATATATAAAGAGATAATGATGAGCTGTCTCGTGAATATCGCGTATGGCCTAGATAGACGGATCAACCATTAGGAACGCGTTTTATTACCGCCAATGCTTGAAGTCCATAAGATAAAACGTGAGGGAATCTGCACGTTCGAGGTTATCGATTTTCTTATTTTTTTTTTCGGCAAAAATTTCTCCCTTCGATTCTTCGGCGAACGGACTATTCGTTATTCCTTATCGTTCCAAATAGAGGGGGGTTGTTTCCATATATATATATATATATATAGGCGATCTCACGTTCACTCGTCGAACCTATCGTCCTCTTGTAAGATGCCGGCGCACGATTCTTTCTGCGGTAGAAATTCTCCGGGTCTCAGTATCCACTTCCTGTACATATATACAGTATACATATATATGTATCCTCAGCTCCCTCCTTCCCATCGCGAGATTAGGAAAGCATTTCCGATATAGGGGATCGAGCAAACAATAAAACTTTTCGCGAACAAGACCGTGAACGATCTCTCTCATCGTTTCGCATCGTTTACCGAATCTATATATTTTTCTCATACCTATAAAACCACATATACTTATAAAATTATAAATTCTCCAATATCTAGAATGGTAAATAAATTTCGGACAGAATGATTCTGGTGAAAAAAAAATAAACTGAATGAATTTTGAAAAAGTCTCAATATGAAATAAATATCATCTTGTTATGTCTATTATTAAAAAATAATCATACGAAAATATTCATAATTTTTAGAGAGATTAAATTTTTATTTCTTAATTAACAATTATGTCTTGAAAATAATTTTTAATGTTCATTCCCTGATCGGTGATACAACTATGGATACATCAAGAATTGTAAAATCTGTGTGGCAGCTGTATGAAAATTCAATATCGACTCTCTCATGTGCTGTAGGAGAGTTCAAAGTGAGTCAAAGTAAAGGGGACAGGAAATATCACAGTGCAGAGTGTAATAATCCCTCTCTGGATAGGCCGCGACTCGATTGACGAGGATGAGTTACTTTATTTTCACCACCAGTTTAGAGTAGGAAAGTCATGGAGGAACGGCGAAAGAGCTGGAAACGACTTCACTCTTGATGCTCGATTTTTATTTTTTTCTCTTTTTTTCCTTTTCTTTTTTTTTTTTTTAATTCCTATGGATGTCGTTTTCTCTCGTAGCGTTTCGTCACACCCTTTGACTCTCTTTTGCACAGTTGGCCAACCAACCCTTCTCTTTATCGACGCTTTTATTGCGGCAACAGAGAGAAAGAGAGAGAGAGAGAGAGAATTTTTCTCTTTTTGCAATCCCAGGGGCTCTTTTTTCTCACTCCCCCTTGGACGCTCAAATCCGCCCAGTTGAAATTTTTCACGAATTATCACCGTCGACAGTCGCATATATCGCGACTCCGCAATATCGATATTTCGAAGACGAGAGATAATTTTTTTTTTTCCTTCTCTTCACTGTCGATCTCTCTGGCTTTACTTTCTTTTTCCTTTTTGTCACTTCAACACGGCTGTCTCATTTTTTTTAATGGCATTACACGTTTCGAGCAGCAAACTCAGCTCTTTAGTCGCCCGAGTTTGCTGGGGGTTAGTGCGGTTTTTTTTTTGCTTTAATGCAATGCGGAGGAAATGTTGCGGAACGTCACTCGGCAAAAGTGGAATGAGAGTTAATAAGCTTTGGAGTGAAATCTCATACGAGGTAAAATTATTATGGAGCGAGAAAAACCGAGAAAATGTAGATGTATTTTATTTGAAAAAAATTGTTTCAATAAAAAAGAAAAAAATTTCAATAAAGTACAATCTGTTTGAGTGCTAATTACGCAATTTGCAACTCTACATTAATATCATTCAATTTAATCGAGTGAAAAATGAGTAATAATTCATTTGGGGTATATTAATTAATGTAATTATTTATTTAAATATAAAAAATTACTTAAAATTGCTTGCTGAATGAAAAAAATAACACACTTTCTCCTCGACTTTTTTTCTATCTCGATTTAATACAGAAATGGGACTGAAATAAAGAAAGATAGTGGAAAAGGGGTGCAATGACGATGTTATTCTCGCTTTCATCACCCTCTCGTCGTTGAATTTTATTTTGGCCTCCCTCTCTGGTTGTCACGACACATTTCACCCTGTTTATAACTACTATCGACTTTCCACTCGACCTCATCGTCCCGCGACATAACGCAATTTTCTTCCGCAAGTGTGCCCTTCGTTATACATAGCTCTGTTTTCCGAAAATGTCTGTGTGTGTGTGTGTATGTGTGTGGATACTCGACAAAATCGAAATTTATCTCTCGTGTGCCACACCAACCGCGAGAGTTCTACACAAAACCTCCAACAAGTTCATCGACGTTTACTTCCTCCCCTCTATGCTATCTCGTATTGTAAAATGCGCAACTGTAAATATAAAAATTTATGCAGCATTGATATTTCAAAATTTTTCTATGAAAAAAACTAAAACCAGATATTCCACATCTTGACTATAAAAATTTTGCGCTTGAAAGGATCAATCCTTTAAAGGAAAGTAAAATATAGCTTCTCTTTAAATTGCAGTTTTTTTCATGGAAAAAATTTTACTTAAAAATTGTACATGTTTTATTATTGAATTTTATTTAAAGTAAATTTAAAAGTGTAAATTTAATTATATTACCATTGCTTATTCTATACCATATTACAAACATTTGAAAAATAGAAAACAAAATAATTAATTTTTGCCCAGCATCGTTAAGTGACTATGGGGAAAAATCGTTCGATCGATTTATCGAATATTTCATGCTGAAATCCAAGAAGTCAAGACCGCCCACACACGTAACGTTCATCCTAAATCGCCTCGATATCTTCTCTCGTTTTCTCGTTCCTTATCCTCTCTTTCGGCAGCCAGTAAAATACGAATCGACAAGATTCCCCATTTTTACATTTAAGAGATTCTCCGTTAGCTCGCCTAGGACCAACTCACGCCCACCCATATCCAGGTATATATATATATATACCCTGGGTTCGAGAATTCGATACTTTACTCTTGCAACGAAGTAGGTGGATAGTTTGACTCTCTGGTGGACGTTACGAAGAAAAATACGAAGAGAATGGACTAGTCTCGAATGTCCCACATAGCTTCGCTCCTCATTCTCCCTTTCGCATCAAATTTCCATTGTCCAATCTTGCTCAAAGATCTATCATTCACGTCTCTATGAATTAAAATTCAATCCCCGACTTAATTCCTTAAATTTACATGCACGACGAATTAAATGCGAACTCGATCATTTTTCTACCCATTTTCCCGACTATTTTTTCTCGCAATAAAAATATAAAAAAGATGATTGACTTCATCCCAATTTCCCCAAATTTTAAATTAAAACACTTTTAAATTAATCATTAATTTCCTAACCGATTCGTTTTCTTCGAGCTCGCACAGAATGCCCCATATACGTACATAAACTCTCTCATCGTCCCCAGTTTGAATCGAATTTTTTCTTTTATTATTCCGTTCTATTTTTTTTTCTACCTTGTCACGGAGCTAAATTAAATTCTTTAAAGTTTCACGACAGTTTTAATTGCGTTTTTTTCCCCCCGAAACGAGGGGTAAAAAAGCTCGCGTGAATTGCATTGTTCGGGGAGGTTTTCCTCGCGAGAAATATAGGCCATAGATGCTCTCTCGTGGTGGATACAGGGAGTGCATATGACGCGCATATGAAATTGCAGCAGTCAGAGAGAAAAGTGAGCGAGGCCTCGTTAAATACTTCTCGGTGTTCCTGGTTCAATGGGTGATGAGAGAGGCTGCCATTTTTGCACACATTCACGAGTCACGGTTGCTGGAAAAAATATGCATCTTTATACACATCTCTGTGTGTAATTTGTAGGGCGGGAAAGCTTCATGTTGGTTGGATCGCTTTATGCGAGAATTCGTCATGGACTTTAGCAGCTGTACGTGTAGATATAACCACATCCTAGGCAATTCACGAAGACGGATGAACTTTTTCTCACTTCCTATTGTTCCCTGGCACTTTTTTTTTTTTTTTTTCGAGAATCCGCTTAAGATTTCCATTTGTATCGTGAAATATATTCCAAGTATTGAAGTGACTTTAGGGTCTCCAAGAGAGTCACTCAACGTGTCACACAGTGTAAAATTTAATGTGGGGGTGATTTTTTTTTTCCACGTGAGAGAGACGAGATTTTTGTGACAAACGAATGGACTGTAAAGCGTTAACGAAGAACGTAAATAATGCCTAGAAAATAAATAGATTGATGAGTTATCATAAAAATATGATAAGAATTATTATGAATTATAAAAAATGATTAAATTATAAGAATGACAAAATGGGATCACGGCTTTTAGAGGGATTTCTTCATTCAAAAAGGGGCACGTTTCAAAAATAATTATTCGAACCATCTTTCCTCGTAATTCATTCACCCTAGATTGGCCAACAAATATCCTTAGTCCGACGAATATACTTAAGGTGATATGACACTATCTCAGTCTCAAACAAAAACTTTAATCAACTATTTCTCCGAGTATATAACAGACGGAGGTAATAATTAGATAGAAGTTGTAGGGTGGGGGAAATAGCTGATTGGGGGATTCACATTGTCTCAAAAAAAAAGATTGCTGGGTCTTCCGAGCCCCCTCCCCCAGTATCCGCAACTACCTCATCACTTCAAGACATCGCTGCTGTAAGCACCTTTCGCTTTCTCCTCTCGTGTGCGATAGAGCTCTCTTAAACCTTAAAACGCAACGAATCTGGCAAGTGTGTCCTTTACCCACTGAGAGGGAGAAAGAGAGGGAGAGAGAGAGAGAGAGAGAGAGAGAGAGAGAGAGAGAGAGAGAGAGAAAATTGCACATACCCAAAGGGTCTTTGAACCCTACGCTGCATCACCAAACTGCCAAAGTGCACGTATATGAGCTACGTATACTGGCCCACTCGTGCCTCTCTCCAACGCTCTCTCTCTCTCTCTCTCTCTCTCTCTCTCTCGATTCTCAACGGCTCTCGTCGAGCAAGAAGACTACGAATGTGGGCACATTCAAGTCGAGTACACATTTCGACTCTCTGCTCCCCTTTAATGTGCTGCAGATTATTATATGCATTGATTTCTAATATGCCATGGTATAGGATAAAAGGGCAAAATGTTTGTCAACCAGAGGATAAAAAAACATTTTTCCAAAAATTTTCCAACACACAAGCAATAAAGCTAAATTGGTAAAACTGGAGAAAAATTATGATCTCGCAAAATTGGCAACTTTTAATACTTTTCCGATTTCGATTAATTCGTTTAAAAATATATATTTTTTCTCTCATTGACACATTCGATAAGAAATTACGATACGATGTGATTATTCAATACGTCGAATTTTTGCTAAAAAATAAAAGAAATTCCACCTGAAAATGCAATAAACGACGTAGACATTTTTTTATTCAACGAAAATTGGAGGTTCAATGACCTGCTTGTATGTATTTACTATATAGTAAGACATGTTCGAAGTACACGTCCAATGAATGGTGCATATATATACGAACTGCATATACGTAAGTACATATAAGTATGTAAGTGTGTAAGTACCATGTATATGGGCTTTCAGAGAGACCCAGATAACTACACAGGTTTCACGATATAGTCAAATGTACATGTGAAGTAGAATAGACGAGAGGCCTGCATGGTACAGTGCACATTCCGACATTGGTGCACACAGGGTTGCCCGCAGTTTCTCCTAGGCCTGGACCAATACAATGGGTCGTGAATCACGTGGAAAGGGTTAAAGGCAGGTTCTCGCGCCTGGTGGCTCTCTCTATAACTTCCCTCTTCACATCGCTACCCCCCTTTCTCTCTCTCTCTCTCTCTCTCTCTTTCTCTCTCTCTCTCTCTCTCTCTCTCTCTCCTTGCTACTATTATACCTCGTAACGACTGACGAGAAACGTGAAAGGGGAACACACACCCGACTATTATGTTCGAGGATTCTGCATTTTCGACTAGTTGCACAAAGGATGTATTTACAGAGACGTTTGAACTATCGGACCAGTCTAATTCAACCTTTTTGAGCGTTTTCTGTTCCGTGTTCTCGACTCTCGGAATTTCCATTCGTTTTCCGTTTTAATAGCTGAACAGAAATAAATAATTTAAAACAAAATCCTAAATAGGTGGAAAAAAAATTATTTTACAAATAATTAAATAATCATTGAATGATTTTGAAAAATATTTGTTCGTGTCTTTTCATTCGAAGATTTTTTTAAATTTAATTAAATGTTCTCAACAATTTGCAATTGACATAATTAAATGAGTTTGATGTAAATTATTTGAAATCAAATTAATCCATTTGTCTCGACCATTTTTTTGTTACACAAAATACAAATGGATTGCTTAGCTTTATTAACGAATTGATTTAATTTCGCGTATTGCAAAAAATTTCGCTTCTATATATAGCAAAGCAACTTATATGCTCCGATCGGATATACGTGCTCGTATTATTAAACGTGTACACCGTAAATATTGAACAACACATATTTTATATGTCACTCGATATCGAATTTCCAAGCGTGCGTGGGATATTCGAAGCAATGTGGAAAAATTGTTCCAGCTGCAATTCGCGAGAATTTTCTATCCGTATCTTTGGCTTGTCTATAACACTTTTTTTTTTTTTATTACCCTCGCGGACTAAATTTTACGACTTCTCTCTCTCTCCTCACCGTTAATCCTTCCTCTCTCTCTCTCTCTCGTTCTCTCGTTTTCTCTCTCTCGATGCCTCTTCCTGATCCGCAATTGCCAATAAACCGTCTTCTCAAGTGCTACGATTTTTATTTCTCGTCCTGCGTTTTTTTTTTAATATCAAGAGACTTGCGACGCGAAATCCCACCCGTTCAAAGAAAGAGGGAGGGATAGAGAGAAATCACTGCTAGTAGATTTTCATTTCCATGTGACGAGAAAGAGCGAGAGCAAGATCGATGAAACGCCCGAGAATTCTCTCTTTCTTTCGTATCAACGGCGCCAAGTCTATATCAAAGGGAAAAGCGTATTTTCCCTTCTCCCCCACACTCGGTCTCAGTATTACTTGTACCTACATATATAGAGTAAGCCATTCTATACATTTACACACACACACACACATAAAATATATATATAAATATATATATATTTATATATATATTTTCGTAGCTCAAAGCTTCAAACACGTCTTTCAAAGTTCCAAAAGAAGAAGAAACTCTCGAAAGGCATACAAGGGCTTCCTTGACGATTATACCAAGATATTTTTGGAAATTATCAAAGAAATAAACATTAAAGAACATCATTCACTAACATATAAAAGCGCACCTTTTGATAAAAATATTCCTCTCCATTCATCTTACCGGATCATTATCAATACTTTTCTTAAATTAAATTATCCAAAAGTCCCTTTAATTAGGATAATTTGATGCACTTAGTTTACTTTTTCAGCATAAAAAACTTGAACCTTTTAAATTAGTTGTCAAAATCAATTAAAAAAGAAGAAATTGGGCAGAAGGAAAAATAACATTCGAATCCATCTCATAAGGTTGAATTTAAAAAAAAATTGCGAGTCGAGTTTAAAGTCAACATTTGTTGGTTCAGTTTATGTAAAATTCACCATATATGGAAAGAACAAAATAAAAGTAACAAAGAATTGTGCTAAATGATAGATATATATGTGTGCGTGTACTATATTTTAATACTTTATTTTGCTCTAATATCACGTATGCTCTTTGTGGAACAGATGAAAGCAACTTTTATCTCTATTTCTCTCCCTCTCTGCAAACATTTCTCATCTCCATGAAATATCATAAACTGGGTCAACTGACACACGTACTTTCGGCTCTTTATCGGTGAATTCATTCGATTCTGGAAAGCCTCACGGGTAAAATGCTTTTGCATGAGAGAGAGAGAGAGAGCAAAAACTTTGAGAATTCTCGTATATAGCACATTACTGTAGTTATACGTTGTTTTATATATAGGCAAACGAGAGATTTCAAATGTTTCCACACGTTACTGCCTCCTGGTGAATATACAGGAACGTATATACATGTACGTTCGTTTTCAACCCATAGTGCAACGAGAACCCCGTTCTATGCCCTCTGTGAAATGTGCACGAAAGAGAGAGATGAACTTTTACTTACCCAAGCGAGAAAATATTTCTTCCTCGTTTCAACACAGGCGAGAGAGGAAATCCACTTCTCTCGTCGCAACGACTACATTACCTTCGGTTTATATATTCCTTGGGACTACCGTTTCTTGTGTTCACCTTCTCGTCTCTCACTCGAAGTGAGAACCATGCCAGTTTAAAGAGACCTTAACACGAATGTACTTTTTTGCTGTTATATAGTTATGTTAATAAAAAGGTGGAGGGCTGAAAGAACTGAAATTAAAAAAAAAAAAAAAATTGCTTCAATTCAATAATAGGTTGAATATACCAGCAATATTTTTCTATTATAAAATTTATTCGTATTGAGATGAGAATTATTTTATTATTCAAAATGATGAATTTTTTAAGCTATTTTATTGACGATTTTTTTGTGAATTTTTTAAAAGAAGGCAAACGTGTGTTGATTTAATTTAAGTTGTTGCTATATTTTCAAAAAGACTCTTTTCTCAGTTGAGTACATTTTTTCCTATTTTCATTATACGGTACTTTGCGTTGGAGACTGTAAAAAATATTTTTATGGAAATGAATGAAAATTTTTGGGATTGCGAGGAGATGAGATGAGATATGTGAGAAGTGATTTTAAGGGTCCAGTGATTTCTGGACCTTCCGTACACGAAATTTCACCGGGCTCGGAGCTTCGTCCGAGTGAAAAAGGGGTGGTACGTCATAATAGTACAGAGACGGAAGGTAATATTATATATATATAGGTATATATATATATATATATATATTATATATAGGTAATATTATATAATATCGCGTTGAATATCGGCGATGAGCAAAGCAAGCAAGCAAGTGCGCTCGCAGTTCGTTCTCGACTCGGCCGCAAGCAGCAGAAGAGAACGAGAGCAAAGCCCGCGAAGCGTGACCTAAGGTAATCAAATTAACCCGCGCGAGAGTTGCCGAGAGGAAGGCTGACGTGGAATAAAATTGATGAGCGTGTTTAACGAGATGTGGAATTATGCGAAGAGGATTAAGAAAAATCGGCGGAATATCTCCACCCCCTCCGGAAGCAAAAATTGAGGTGGAACGAGAGGCCAGAGAACGATAATGACGAGAATCACGCATAGTTATATATTTTTTTTCTTTTCATTATAACGAGAGTCTATATATATATATTCGTTTTATTCAAAAAGTGCATTTCTTTCAAGATATAAAAAATTAAATAACTTAATTAATTTTAATTTTAATAAATGAATAAGAAATTATAACAAACAAGGAATTAAATGTATTAATTTTATTTAATTATAATTTATTTAAATGAATTGAAACTTATTTTGAAATTTTGCAAATTGTCGAGTTTTTGTCCTATCGCATATTTAATTCAAATCCAATTTATTGATCATGTGGTATCAATAATTTTGGGATAAATCTGTCGCGTATTTTTAATTCGATATATCAATGAAAAATTCAATAGATTATTCACGTTCAATTATCATCGTATTGTAGTCGTATATACATATATCGAGGCATAGATTGGTCTCCGTCATTGAGTTTCGGTGATGCGTGCATCAGCCTCGTTGGTCAAACACCGATCGATTCTATGACGCGTTTCCGGGAACATTTTCATACTCCCCTATTGCGCGAGAGGGTGCTCTTCATCAATTTTTGTTAAGCGCGTTAATTCAATCAACCCTGATAACGGACTAATTTAATTACGTTTATGCTGCGTGCAAATATCACGTGCAATTTTATATTTATAATGTGTGCAATGTCATAGAATTCTGGTACGATCCAAAGCTTCACGCCCGTCATTTTCGACGAAAGTTTCTCCAGCATGTTCATCAGTATTTCGTATAAAAACTCGCGGATATTTCCATGTTTTCTTCATTTTTCGACTCTTAAAATTTTCGTTAATAAAATCCACTAATTACGAGTGTATTTGGAAGGACTCATTCGATTATTACAGCCAACGTTGACTACGTCTTGTTAGTATTTATCAGGAATGGCCAAAATTATTGCAAAAAATAAATAAACTGCGTTCCTCATTTACCGTTACTCTATTATTTATCCCGTTACAAAAATAATACTATTAGATACTTCATGTATACGTGAATAATCTATACATTCATTTTATCATTTTATAGGATATTCAAGAAAAATTAATCCCTAAAAAAATGTTCGTTTATAAAAAAGATTTTAGTAAAAAAAATTGTCTAATGTTCGTAACGTCATTCTTTGCCCACAAAAATCGTCTTTGGGAGCCATTGTGGGCAGTCTTTATTATCCCCAGGGTGAAAAATGTCTGTGAGAATATTGCACGTCATTGGAATTCATAAATTCTACTGAGGGGTCGAGAGGAAAACTTTATGAGATTCTTAAATTCACACGCTCGCACACTCTCACGATGGTTCTCATTTTGTCTCTCACACTGTAAACATATATATATATATATATATATATATATATATATATATTTATATGTATACATGTCTCCACAGACATGTGTGTGTTTGCCGAATTCACGAGCATACCGCGAAAATTGAGGGAAACTATTTTAATTACGGTGTCACTGAGTGCATACTTCGCTTACGCCGGGTTTCCTTTATCCCCTTCGACTACATTTACTAGCAACTAATAGAAAACTTCTTTTTAGGTCAGACAAACACTTCAAGGAAAGTTTGCTCGAATAATTGCGACGTTAATAATTGGTTATCAATAAATTGATTGAATCAATAACGAATTATTAATCGTGTTCGCAATTTCGCCCTGTCGCAAGTAGTAAAAGCTGTTTTCGATCAGACTTTATCATAAAATTCAAAGGAATTGAAATTCAAAGGTAATAAAAGTTGAATCATCCACAAGTAGTAAATGCTATTTTAGCTCAGACAAGTTTTTCTTCCAGTAACTCAAACATAAATTATATTGTTCTTGTTTTTAAAAAAACATTCAACCCCGATGTAATAAACACGTTCAAAAATCTCAGTAATTCCAAAATTTTATTCTAAAAAAATTCCACTATCTTGTCTACGAGATATTTTGTTTTCTGCTGGGAGAGAAGAGTCTAGAAGAAGCTACCAGACAGTATGGTAAAAATTATCAACGAAAATGGCGTTTCGCGGCTACCGTGGATACGTTGATATATTTTACCATATATACTAGCAAAAAGTGCAACATATTATTTGAAATTTTGCTAGAATGTATGATAAAAAGTTATTCACAGCGGCGCTACCTTGGACGATAATTTTTACCATGCTGCCTGGTAGTTTCTATCGGACCCTTTTCTTCCTGTACAAGATCATTCGTAATTTTCTCAAATTCCGTAAAGAGGAAATTTGAGAAAACCATTGGGGATATTTGTGCATCTTTAAATATTTGCACACATGTGAAAAACAGGGTGCTGACCACTGACCGGTTGATTGCAAGCTCTATTGAGCTCTCTGGTTGCGTCCATCTGCCTGTCCATTCCCTCATCTCTCTTTCTCCCTTTTGCCTCTCCCATTCGTCCCTCTCAACTTCATTCTCTCATTGTGAGTGAAAAGCATCAGCAGCCAGCACTTCAACGTGTAGCAAAGCGGGCAAGAAAAGGCTCGGTACGACCATAGAGAGATGGAGAGATAGAGAGGGAGAGAGAGAGAGAGAGAGAGAGAGAGAGAGAGAGAGAGAGAGAGAGAGAGAGAGAGAGAGAGAGAGAGAAGATGAGGAGGTGGGGAGGAAGAGGGAGAGGCTGGCTTGTGGTACAGAGAGCTAATAGCGCTCTCAGGAGAACATGCACCGGATATTTACAGTCTGAGCAGTCTTTTGCTACAAAATGTTACTCTCTCTCTCTGTCTCTCTGTCTCTCTCTGCCCCTATTTTAATATCCTGTCATTGGCCTGGCTGTGAGCAAACGTTAACCGTTAAGGGAGCAAACAGTTCTTCTCCCGGAAGGAAACCACCGTCGTTCGAGAGACGCGAAGGGCCGACAGAGAGAAAGCAGAAAATACGAGACATCTATAATCGGGAAAAGCTTCAAGATGGACCCTGTTCTCATTTTTCTCAGGTCTTACAAAGTCCACGATGATGATTGCTTTGAGGCTCAACGGTTTACGACAACTCCAAATCCTCTTTGGATCTTTTTTTTTTAAGTCCCTAGGAAGGACGAGAGAGCTTAAAGTTCAATAACATCGTCATTGCATTAATTTTTAGATTTTCTGTTCAGTGGTGAATAAATAATTAATTAATAATAATAATAATAATAATAACAATAATAAATGCAGGTTTCTACGAAATTATTTTTATTGTTATTATGATTTTTATCTTTGTCACGATCAAAAGAAGATTTTTCCGTGTCATGCTAATATTAGTATCAGCGAACATCGTCGGTCTTTCAGTTTCCGTCTCTTAGTCCCTTTTCAATGTGATTTTCTCGCCCACGCCATATCTTCTCGATCTGTTTGTGCTCTACAGTATTTGCTTCCTTATCATTTCCCGTTATCCGAGAACAGTATTCTCGGGTTATACGCGACCGAAAGCCTTTCTATTCGCGACGAGATCTCGCCAAGTGTGCGATGCATATGTGCGAATACACACAGGCACGAGGACGAATAGATATCGGCGAGGATCTCTTGTTGGAGAATATCTCTCGCTCTCGCCTCATACCCGATGCCCTGCCCTGCCGCAATAGAAAACTCATGTGGTTATATTCAACTCGAAGAGGCAAAGTGCACACCCCTATCATTCCCTCACGTGTTCAAGGGTCCAATGGTCTAACGGTGCAACTGTATATACATTGCTTTAAATATATATATATATAACATTCTTCGTATACTGTAAAAAGCATACAGGGTGTTTAAAAAAATAATACAAATTAATTTACACAATTAATGTATTTAATAAAAATATTGCACAATGTAATAATTACGGGCAATGTTAATCAGAAATAAAAATATTTGTATAATGAATTTGTTAAATAATTGCGTATTGTTGTTATACCTAGAAAAAAGATTTAGCTGAAGTCAACTAAATGGGCATATTTAAATTTTTTTTAGTCGATTCGAAATAAATTATTTGTTTGATTTAACTAAACGAATATATTCGATATGCCTCAATTACTTTGTTTGGGTGTCCAACGCAATCAATCAAATAAAATATTTAGTTAAGTTTAACATATTTATTTGGAATCAACCAAAAGCTTAGTAAGCCGAGATTCAAATAAAATTTAGTTCATTTAACTTAACTTTTTCGCTCGCTGATACTTGGAAATTATACGAATGTATATTCAAGATGCAAAATGTTTTTAAATGGCATTGTCAAGTGTTGAAGGAAAAAATATAAAATTCGAACTTCAAAACTTTGAACATTTTTTTATCCAAAAAATTGGTTGTACTAATTTAAAAAAAAATCACGATAAAAGGCAGACAGCTGGAAAATGATGTTCCTCGAACGTTTTTCGAATGTTTGTCGAACTTTCAGATCCTATGAGACCGCGATAAAAATTTTGAATTTAGCAATGATAACTTTTCATATTTTTTTTGGCACGGAAAATTGGTTATTCATTTTTTAAAAAATCATCTTATTGACCACCCTGTATCATGCACTGTATGCGGGTGTACATGAACATGTAACTTACGTGGTACGTGAGTTGGAGCTTCTCCTACATTCTCCCCCCCTCTCGTTCTCTCTCTCTCTCTCCGTGAGCGACAGAGCTAGCGAGAGGGAAAAGAGAGGAGTAGAGAGAACTGAACGGTCCAGCAGTGCTCTGGTCATACAGAATAGAGATCGGAGCGAGATGTCTGTGTTTCATGCTGGACACGAGCCCATCGTTTCAAAGTATTTCAAAGTATATATATATATATATATATATATCTAGTATCAAACATATCCCGAATATTTCTTTCGTCTCTTCATGATGGTCCTTCCGTTGATGCTGCTGGAAAAATACTTCGACGCTCTCTGCTCTCGCATACGACGATGTTTCCCCCCCTATTTTTCCCCTCGCCTGTTTCTTACGCTCTGCTATACCATATAAATAAATATAGTGCAGTATCCGATGCCAGCATCCGACATTTCTCTCTGTACACGTTCTATCTATATGGCCGAATTTTCACTTCTGTTTTTTTTTTTTTTTTTCGTTTGAATATTAAAGCCCCAAGACGTTTACTTGGACGAGGAATATTTTATTTAACGTGTTCTCGTATCGGACGAAAAATATCAGTAGGAAAATATTTATAGAAAAAAGAAAATGAAATCGATGGTTGTTGGCAATGCTGAATATTCAACGTGTTCGTTTCGTCTCTTGGGTCACGAATCTATGACCAGCTAGAGAGCTTGGTCAGTAGTTTCGTCGTTAATGAGATGGAACTATCGCTAAATCGAGAGAATTCACTGGCCAAGTTCCTGGCTCTTGATGTCCATTGTACAATCTGTATTGTCTCGTTAATATCCTCATGAATAGGCGACTAATTGTTCGAGAGCTTTTACTCGAAAAAAAAAAAAAAAACTGCGGATCAAGCAAAAGCAATCGAGCCGAATTGAATAAAATTTATTTCAATAAATTCGCTATTATATTTTAACAAAATTTATTCTAAGCTGTATAAACTTTGCGACAGGATCATTTCGAGCCACTCTTGAGATGGGAAATAATTTTTCAAAATTCTCCAATCGTTCCATTCAACTCACATAAAAAATGATATTTTCGAATAGAAATGTAAAATAAAAAAAAATAGAATGGTTCGATTTTTTTTTTTCCTATTTTTGAATCACGAAGGAACGCCCTATATATATGCACATAATATTAGGAGACGAGATGTCGGTATATATGAGAGGATGGCGACATTATACAGATCCTACTCGTCTCCCTAGACGCGTAAGTTTGATATCGTCCGCGCCTTCCTTGGGTCTTTGGGCACCGCGAAAACCAATATATCCTTCCTCCTCTTCTTCGCTCATTCTCCCAGGATTCGCGTCTCGTGATAAGCCTCGTATTCATGTGTAAATACTCCTTTCTTCCGTCTGCTACACGGGGGAATGCGTTGAGAAGGATTGGGCAGGAAATCCTAAACTCCCACGTATATTCCATTGAACGAAACCGTCCGGGAACATCGCTTTACTCTTATATATATACATATATATATATGTATATAAAAAATACCCCGTCGAGTTGGAGGAAAATTTCCGTAAGTCTGTCTCTTGCATTATCACGGTTTCCTCGAAAGTTTGAGAAACTCTGGACTCTGTCTTGTCTGCCACGATCGTTATATCGAACAAATGGACTTTGAATGGACCTTGCTAGAGACAGATAACGCAGTTTGCTAGATCGAAATCCTTGTAGATTCATGTGGTTATATATATAGGAGGGGCTATCATTGCGTTTCTCCCGAGTATTTGTCCGGGGACTAGCACAGTCGTCTGGGAACAGAGGAAATTGTACGGTTGCGGTCGTCGAGCAAAGCGGACGCCTCTGGGATGATGTATATAGATATATATATATATATATGGCAGTGTCCAGTGCAGAAAGCTCATTAGGACACACACAACATTAATAATGCATCGGTGACACGCAACATATGCTGATAAGAAACCTTCCAAAAATACGACTTGGTGAGTTTTTGATTATTTTTTATTTTTGAGGAAATGCCTAGTGAATTCGAGATCAGGGCGAAAAAATACATCGAGATAGGTTTCTAAAAAAAATAATTAAAAATGCGTTTTTTCTACTCATTTTTGGCCACACTTTACTAAAATGCCTGTAACTTTTATTTATGATGAAATGACGATTCCACTTTGTACTCATTTTCTTCGTAATGGTTCAAGCTCTAAAATGATGCTTGGGTCATCACAGTCCATATTTTTTTGTAAATTTTACAGATTTTTGAAGTAGAACTTAGTTTTTTTGCAAATTTTTCCTTTTGATTAAATTGAGGCGATTTTTAAAGTGTCCTCATGCCCATCACAGTTAAAATATCGGGAACAACTAAATTTGACATCCAAGTCTACTCCAAGGCGTTTTAAAAACCCTCCAAATAAGGCTAAATTAACAAACCACGAGCAAATTTGTGGACATTTGAAAATCGAATTTTTGGTCATTTTTCCATTTTAATCGAACCAACAAAAATATTCATTCTCTTTCACACCTTTATATGGGAATTTTCTCCTTATTTCCAAACACTCTAAGTTCTTGTGAAAGAGTTAAAAAATTTCAAGGGAAAATGAAAAAAAATATGTACAAAATGTTCATAAATATACAAGGAACGATAAATGCTGGAGTTTGGCCGATTTGTTAGTGAAATATATTTCATCTCGAATATATTAAATTCGATTTATTTTGTTCTCTTGGTCTCCACCGGTCGAGACGAGAGAGAAAAATGGTAGATCATTGAACTTCAGGGCTGTTTGCTAAGCTTTTGAGTTTTGTCCAGCGATCTTTGCTGCTCTCTCGTCGTTCGTGCGAGACAGGAATACAAAGTGCTAGTATACTTTTGCGTCCACCCTCACCTCCTCTTCGGCCCTCCACCTTTCTTCCACATCTGTCACTCTTCTCTTCTTCTTCTTCTTCTTCTGCTCGATGACCTTCTTTTGTGGATTCTCTGTGCTCTTCTCTCTCTCTCTTTCTGTTTCACTTATTCGTGCACTCGCGGATCCTCGCACGATTTACGATGCAGATGGCGCAACTTGGGCGTATCGTGAATTTATGTCTCGGGATGGTCGCCTCTCTCTCTCTCTCTCTCTCTCTCTCCTTCTCTTGGTAAAGTAAAAAAAAGTATCGTGTTCTTTGTTCCTTTTATTCATATAAATAAAAATATCTATCGCTGTACGTGCATTTTTCTTTCAGTAGTAAAATTTTTACTTCACTGTGTCCAGCGAGCTAAAATTCGTCCATCGACTATCCAATAATATTAAAACCGAATCAGTAAAAAAACAATTTGTAAAGCCGACGCGTTCTTTAAGAATTTGAGAAATTAATTTGTCGAGAAGTGAAGAAGTGACCGTTGATTCTCGGGGGAGAAACACGTGCTTGTCAGTTTCCCAAAGGGGTAAAATAGCCGGGCAATGTGTAGACACTCTGAAAAGTACACGAGCTCACACTGAGCAAATATGATGATAGTCGGGTTTTTCCATGCTCTCTCGCTTTTTCTCTTCCATCTCGTGTATATATATATATATATATATATATATATATATGCATGAAAAGAAGACTGCGTTTTTTAACGTATATATATATATATATATATATGTTAAAAAACGCAGTCGTCTTTTCATGCTAGAAACGCGCGAGCGGCAGCAGCCAATTTAATTTATTCCGGATGCAACGTATATGCGTTCGTACCGGCTTGGTACACACACTTTTATTACTATTTAGGCGTTTCCTTGCGTCTCGTTCTCCGCTCATGGGCGATGTGCAGAAAAACTCGGGAGACGAGAAGCGACGAAGAACGGAAGAATTTTTTTTTTTTTTTTTTTAATATGTATATATATATATTCATATATATATATATATATATATATATATTAAAGTAACTGCGCTCCATAGCGTATTTGGCGCATGTTCAACGTTCCTAATGCGGCATTACACTCGGAAAGCCGTGAGGGGGTTTTCGTCGACGACGGGTGAAAGTATTATACAAGCGTATGCGCTCGCGAGGAGAGGAATATGTACGTACCCCAGCGGGATCTCCATATAAACGCCCGGAAAAGAGTTTTTCTCCCTCGCGTTCATTCCTCCACCGTTCAATTCCTGAACTCTTTGCTTAATTTTCACTATACTCTTCTTCTCCTTCTGTGCTCAATGTCATTTCCACATGTATGGAACTTTTCACAACGACTTGAGCAATATGCATTTGACCCTGAAATAACTAAAATGAAAAATTAATTCTCGAAATGATTTTTGGAAAAAGTCATGCCCATTGACAGTTTACTCCTGATTACATTTTTGCTGACGTATTTATTTATTTTATTAACGAGAATAAAAAATAATAAATTGAACATCCAAAGAATTATTTGCAATGTTGAAATTGATTTGCATCGATCCAATGGTAAAATTTTCAATTTTTTTTTTTTAATAGTGGTCAAAAAAAAAAATGATTACAAAGCGATGGTTTGGCCAAAATTTGTATAAAAATTGCATTCATGGCAGAGCTGATATGATATAAAAATAGTTAATCAGATTCAAATGTGAGCAGAGTAAATCTTGGTCAAGTTAACATGGAATTCCCCATATAAAACATATAACTGGCCTTTCCACACTATTGCTATATTTTCTTATGCCATGTCGCTACGATGTACAATTGTGTGAGTCAGAGTCTAATAAATTTGTCGTAGATTCGAGTGGGTCTTACATGCTCATCCTAATACATACATATATATATATATTTCCCTTGGTTCTCTCCTTCCTCACTTCGTTTTTCCGGTAAGAAATGCATCCATTGGTAAAATTTTCATTTTTTTTTTTTTTTAATAGTGGAAAAAAAAATTATTACAAAGCGATGGTTTGGCCAAAATTTGTATAAAAATTGCATTCATGGCAGAGCTGATATGATATAAAAATAGTTAATCAGATTCAAATGTGAGCAGAGTAAATCTTGGTCAAGTTAACATGGAATTCCCCATATAAAACATATAACTGGCCTTTCCACACTATTGCTATATTTTCTTATGCTATGTCGCTACGATGTACAATTGTGTGAGTCAGAGTCTAATAAATTTGTCGTAGATTCGAGTGGGTCTTACATGCTCATCATAATATATACATATATATATATATTTCCCTTGGTTCTCTCCTTCCTCACTTCGTTTTTCCGGTAAGAAATGCATCCATTGGTAAAATTTTCATTTTTTTTTTTTTTAATAATGGAAAAAAAAATTATTACAAAGCGAGGGTTTGGCCAAAATTTGTATAAAAATTGCATTCATGGCAGAGCTGATATGATATAAAAATAGTTAATCAGATTCAAACGGGAGCAGAGTAAATCTTGGTCAAGTTAACATGGAATTCCCCATATAAAACATATAACTTTCCCCACTATTGCTATATTTCTTTATGCTATGTCGCTACGATGTACAATTGTGTGCGTCAGAGTCTAATAAATTTTTCGTAGATTCGAGTGGGTCTTACATGCTCATCCTAATATATATATATATATATATATATATTTCCCTTGGTTCTCTCTTTCCTCACTTCGTTTTTCCGGTAAGAAATGGGGAGCCTGTCCCTCGTAGAATTGTCTCCGGCACGGTCTCGCGCGCTCGTTGGCCACGCAATGCGTATCACGAACAAACGCACACACAGACAAAGACGCATGCGATATCCTGGGAATTATTTTTATAGCCATCGGCCAGAGACGAAGGGGATGGGAAATGACCCTTGACCACTAATAAAGTAATTCTCGTGTGGTTGTTGATTCTCTAAGATCAAATCTTGATATAGACGACGATAAAAATCAATGAGTTTTATCAATCGCCAATGAAAGCACAATCCGTGCTGAATTTGCGAGCTTTTCTATTTTATCGATAAAAGCAATCTTAGTTATTTGAAATTGAACACTCAAATCAAGAAAAATTGATTAAGTGGATACGAAATAAATATATTGCTTTCTCATAGTGGAAGTTTTATTTTTCTATTTTTTTTAAATTCACCAGTCATGACATATTTTTATACTTTGCCAAATAAATTTTATATAATTAGAATTTTTTTTATTCACTTCTATTACTGAACTTTTTTAATTTAAAAAAAATAATAATAAAATCAAGGGCCTCCTTGTATCTAGTATATATTTTTTTCGCTTCTCACGCGAATATGATCTTGAATAGAATCGTGATTTGGTTGAGTGAAGTATATAAGGGGTGACATTGCGAACCTCGGGGAGAGGGATTTCGCAGATTGTAGAAGAATCGGCGGAGGATGAAACGAAAAAAAAAAAAAAAAACGAAAGAATACAAAAAGAAGAGAAATCTCTCGGATGACTCGTCGAGGGTTTCTTTATAGCTGTAGAAAAGTCAGCGGTGGAGGAGGAGGTGGCTTTTTCGCTGGTCTCATATCGTAGATAGAAGACTGGAAATGAGAAAAACAAACGTGATGCCCCGCAGAGAGCAGCCAAGATGACTATCGCAACAAGAGTCAGTTCTACACACTGCGAGGATTGTTCTCTTTTCGTAATAGCCCAGAACGAATAACGAGGATCTTCTCCTACGAGGCATGAACCATCTCCATACCGCACCAGTTCATTTTTATTATTTCTTCAAACGACACTCTATTTCTCTGCTCAGCCGTGCACACACGCCAGAACGGGGCCATAGGTCAAACACATAAACCACTGAAAGTGGCACTCACATTTTTTTTTTTTCGCTTCCTACTTTTTTCCCCCGCCCAGCAGAAGATAAGCGAGCTATTATCCTTATGAGAGGGTTATGAGGGCAACAGAATTGGAGGACATCAATTTTGCAATATCATCGGCATGCTGTATTCAGTGTATCATAATTTCTAACCTGTTACATATTTTATCGGTCAGTTATAAAATTGCCAATAGAAATATTCCAGAAAACCTTTCTCCAGGAAATAATATCCGAATTGAAGAATACTTCAATTTGCCTAAAATATGATAAATGAAACGATTTTATAGTTGGCATGCCAGAAATTATTTAAATAAACTTCTGTGCAATTTAATTCTTCTCGAGTAAAATTTTGCTTGAAATCAAATTTACTCAGATCAAAAATCTATTGTTCTCCAGTACAATCTAAAAAATTCTATATACATTAAGAAACAAAAATATTGTGAAAAAAGTTGATATGAAAAAAGCTCTTCGTGCCAGTCTCAGACAAAAAGTGGACAAGACTCATTCTTCAGACCTCCCCACCCCCCTCTCTATCAATATCCACGAATGGCTTCTACCCTCGTCCTATAAACCCCCTGGAAAGGAATTAATTCTCGAGAATCTTCCTTTCTCGAGACCATCAGCGAGAGAGAGAGAGGGAGAGAGAGAGAGAGTCTCTTCGCAAAACTCATAGTTAAATGCAACTGACCGTTTGGTAAACTACTTGAGACTCGAGTGATGGAAGGGAACCTATATAGATGGAGAAATAAGGACAGAGGATAAATCTATATGTCTGCCTCACTTAAACATACATATACATATATATACACATATATATATATACATATATATATATATATGTGTGTGTGTGTGTATATACAGTCGGGTAAAGTGAAGGAGTCTTGGGAAAGGCCCAAAGAGAAAACTAGATAGAACCAAAACTACTATCGTTTCAAAGCCCCGTTCGTAGATTCTCGACGGTTTCCGTTGAACAGCACGGGGTGTTGGTGACTGTCGTGTTGGTGAAGAAGTATGCTCTATACCAGCCAGTTAGCCCCTTTATTCTCTAACTTCGTGAATTTCAGATCACTTGAAAAGTGGGAAAAGGACTTGGAGTTATCTCTAGCTCTCTCTCTCTCTCTCTATATATATATATATATATATATATATATATATATATATAGGGCTATGTATTCGTATAAAACTATGTATATATGAGGGTATATATTCATATAGAGCGCCGTATAGGGGAGATGGGGGCCAAACGACCAGAGGGGCAAAACCAGGGATATCCAGGCTAAAAATGATCATTTTGTCAAGATTTATTTTGACGAGATGAAAAAAATTATCACAAGCGGAAATAAAATATTTGACTGATTTCCCGTACTTTTCTTGTTTACAAAACTTCAGAAAACTGTTAAAAGCCGTTTTCATTACAGATAAGATTTTTTCGGAGATGAGGTGTTCGTTTTGCCCCATTTTCACTATAGGCATATATATATTCATATAGAGCTATATACAGCGCTGTATATAGTCTTTTGGGAGGTTCTATAGGTATATTATATAAGAGGGGTTGTTCTCCAAGTATGGCAAACCGTAGAAAGGTCTGTGAAATCGTAGCCATTCTCCACCAAGAGAACGTGTGTACGTGTGTGTGACGAGAAAGTAACTGCACTTGCCAAAGTCTTGCTCGAGGTCAAAGATAAGAGAGATGTGCAAACGGTGGTAATAAGACCCAGCGAGCGAGCCCGTTCAATCGACAGGACCGATTTTCGTCCTCGATGAACCCTACACACTCTCGGGACTAAAAAAAATATATAAAAAAATATAAAAAACTGGAGAAAGAGAAAAGGGGATGAAAGCAGCGAGAATACTCCACACATGCCGATACATCAGGCTGCAGTAGCTTTCTTGGTTTATGGCTTTCTTCCTCTTTTTCCGGATTTTCAGTTTTCGATCTTCGCCGAGCCGGAAATTCACCCGATAAAACAGAAAACGGCGAGATTGGTCAGGAGTTGGATATATATATTTTTTTATTGTGGTTGAAGCATTCGAGGGTCAATGTTTTTTTTTTGAAGCTCGTTTTTTATTTACGCTTCTTCCGTTGCAAATATTTTGCTGTCGGAAATTCGCAAGAAACTTTCCGTTGGCATGTTTATCGATCGAGTTGATTTATACGAACGATACCCCCGGATTAATATTGTAGGGCCAAGGGGTGTAATATTTTTGTTTGATAAGTTTTAGCAATAATTAATTTCTCTTGTTTAATACTCGTTGAAAAATAATTTTTACTTCGATTATCTATTATAATTTTGTGATTTAAAAAAATCATATTTGCACTATAAAATACCATTAATTTTGCTGCCAGTAAAAGGTTGGAAATCTTTATAGATGAACAAAATAGTTGGGGTAGAAAAAAAATCAAATTTTTCGTTCGTAATTTTCTTTCACCATAAAATAGTGGCAAGAGTAATAAATTTGGTGAAAAATTTGAGAGATGTTGGACGCCAGACCGAACCTTTTACGTCGTCCAGCCACACCTCGACAGCTATACATCGTACACGCGATGGCGTTGAGCTACTTCCGGTGCTACATATCGTGTTCGCGTAGCGAGAGTTACGCTCTTAGCAGGTGCTTCAAGAGAGCATGGAGGGCGTGCTCTCTTCTTACCCGCGTTAAGAGCCGTATAAAGGGTGTGTAACCTCAACCCCCATATCTACGTACACCCTTCCGTAAGAGCAAGACAAAATATATAGTACCTTTTAACCGTTTGGAAATGGTGAAAAAGCTTCGCCAGTTTAAGATGGCTATGCGAAAAAGTTCGGAGGATGGGGGAGCTTCGCAGCTTCGAGGAGGCAGCACCGTCGTTTCTCTCGTGTTTCTTCTCCACCCCTCAAACCAGCACATCGACAAAGCGATCCACTCACTCCTTTCTTTGTTTTTTCCTTCATTTTTGTTTCTATCTTTTTTTTTTTTTGCTTTTTCCTCCCTCGTGGCTTTTTCTCGTTGGTCTATGCACGCTCCTTTTTTCTTTATGCACAGTTGGCCAAGTTCCCAAACAAAGATAAGGAAAGGGTGGATAACGCGATTTATATTCAATGAATCCGACGATCCCTATCGTTAATTTAATATTTTTATTCGATTGATTAAAAGTTCAACTTATTGGCTTCATATATATTTTCATACAACCGGAAATAAATAAATTATTGAATCTAAATGAGTAAAATGAGAGCAAGTAAGTTTGCTTTTGAGAATATCATTTATTTAGAGTAGGGAAAACAATATTTAAGTCGATTTTACATTTTACAACTTGCCCAAATTCATTTAAATGAAATGACATTTTTTGCGATTACAATTAATATTGGTCAAGTTAATTTTCTAATTCGTCGAAACAAATGTAAATTTAATTTAATTAATTCGTGTTTTTCAATGGAGAAAGAATTATTATTAATGTCTTTTTTTTCGTGCAGTATTTTGGCACGGATATTATGTCTCGCGGGACTCTGGGAACTTTTAGCAGCTGGTACGCTGATGATGGCGAGCTCTCCAAGCTTTTGATATCGACACGTACGTGTGTGTGTGCGTGCGCGAATCGTGAGAGTACCTTTTAAGCTCTGCTGAAAAACGCCCGTTAGTGTGAAAGCGTTGCCGGTTTTATTTGAAGCTTCTCGACGTCGTCGTCGTCGTCGTGGACGAGGGACATGAGAACGAGAACGAGACCGAGAGAGAGAAAAAAAAGAAAGAGAGGGAAAGAGAGAGAGAGAAAATCGAGTGGAATATGAGAATGAGAAGGAGTAAAAAAAACTTGCAAAACTCTCGGAGCTCCTCTTCTCAGTCTTTGGCACGATTCCCGAAAATCCAGGAACCGATTCTCTCTCGTCCACTTTTGTATCCACACTGTAGGAGAATCTGATTTATCTCTCTCGTGCTGGCCATCATTGCTCCGACCGTACGAGATCTCTCCTTTTCTCCCTAAACTTGTGACTTGTCGAGATTTATAAATCTTTTATGTCCACTCGCTTTCTCACCTTTCTTCAAAATCAACGGATGATTAATGAAACGAAAAATATGAAAAGCTAATATCACAATCTTCATGATTATTCGTTCATACAATTTATTAAAATTGAAAAATTGTTTCGTACGAAAAAAAATTAGGTTTGAGTCAACATTGATTTATCTAATTTCAATGAATTTTCTTTAAATTTACAAAGTAAAACAATTTTCGATAAATGAAAATAATTTGAAACTTTTATTTTAAATCATCGCAATACTTTCATTATATTCAAAAAAATCATTTCATCGCCATCATAATGATTTTATTTTACCAAACAAAATTAGTTTGATTCCTAATTAAAAATAAATTTATTTTTCTTTACCTTCTATATCATTTTTCTATTTTATTACGGTCCAGCTTTTTTTCTTTCACTTTCTCAATCCTTCTCGATTCTTTTTCCATATATTTCATTGTCCAGATAAATACGAGTCTCTCTGGCTCACGTATTTCCACAGTTTTAACTCACGAGATATTTTTTTTTTCACGAGATTTTCCTCGATACATAGATATATATATGTAAAATTAATCTTTCATTCTGAAGGGGTGAATTATTGCAATAATGGTGTCGTTCAGCCTCCACACTTTCTCGCACGCGGTATGAAACTTTGTTTTCCACCTTTGCCATAGAGTTACGCGAGAGGGTGAATTTAAGTCTTCGTCCAGAATAGAATATTAACGTGAGCTGATGCGTATTCTCCCCTTCCTGGATTTTAAATCCCCCAGCAGCAGCCACTGCATCGGCTGCGAGACGAGAGAATTACGAGAGATCAAAATACACGCTCGACGATGCAGACATACATATAACACTCGCGGTTCGCGAGACCACAAAACGAGTTACAGCTATTCTACTCTATTACCTCCTAATCATGAGTACATGATGACTATAGTATATTGGAGTTCATCATCAATTTTCCCGAAAAACATCCATTTTTGGCTACAAATTATAATTTTAACGATTTGATGTAAAAAATTGAGATTAAAAAACAGCCATGCGTATAAAAATTGGGGATTCCAGTATTTTTTTTTGCAAACGTTCTGTTTTGAAACTATGACGTTTGTGCTGCCGATAGAAATTGCGGGAATCTCGTATTTTCATCGAAAAAATGATAATTCTCTCGATTGAATTAAAAAATTGACATTAAAAAATGTCTGGACGTTCAAGAGCCAGGAATTCTAGTAATTTCTTTTGCAAAAGTTTTCTTGTGAATTTCATCGATTTGACCTAAAAAATTAACTTTAAGAAAGCGCCTTGTGCCCCAATGTCCAGTTTATTATTTTTTCAAAAATTCTATTGCCACCTTGTGAGGTTTGCGCGTCTAATGTTGGCAAAAATGCATTTTGTATTTAAAAAAATCGAAATTTTATCAATTCGAGGTGAAAAAACACTCTTAGACAATTACGCAGCTTCACGCATTTACATTTATATAAGCCGCAAAAGATGTTTAGTATACTCATCTATACGTAAAACCTATCTAATACACAAATAGATATCTAATTTGCACGGTTTTTTGGTCGCTAAATCATGCAAATACTAATAATGGCACGGCGAAGCGTCGGATAATTGGAATGTAAACATCGAATGGGGTTGCCTTTCTCTTGCCACGGTTTCGTGGGGTGCCCGAGAAGCTTCGAGTCTTCTCTTCCCTCGCGGTTCTATATATATATATATATTATATATATATATATATATATATACACATAAAATAGTATGGACGAGTCAGTATATTCTTGGTACCTACGGCGCCGAAGGAAAAGCCGCATGAGAGAGAAGAAGGAACGTTATAGTCATTGGGGACTCGGGGGTTGCTCTCGGGGTCGCTTCACCGAGTAAAGCTCCGTTATAGCTTGGCAGTCTGTTAATTTCGGTTTGGCGGAAGCGTCTGTCGAATTCGTGGCTCAGGAGAGGCCAAGAGAGAGAGAGAGAGAGAGGGAGAGAGAGAGAGGGAGAGAGAGAGAGAGAGAGAGAGAGAGAGAGAGAGAGAGAGAGAGAGAGAGAGAGAGAGAGAGAGAGAGAGAGAGAGAGAGAGCGAGAGAGAGAGCGAGAATAAAGCTGGGAACGACTACGTATGGCAAGCAGTCTCGTGCGAATTCTGTTCTCTGGCATTGAGCCTCTCTCGCTCTTTCTCTCTCTCTCTCTCTTTCTCTCTCTCTCTCTCTGTCATGACTTTCCCAAAAGCGTTCCGGTTATACGCTGTGTACGTCTGACAGGACGAGTGTACCTCCCCTTCACCCGTGTCTCCCGCTCAACGTGTACATTCATAGAGAGTAATGAGACTCCTTGAGGGATGCGTCTTTGTCACCCTCTTGCCCTCCCCCCATCAACCCTCATGGTTTCGTCGTCGTCTTGCCCGTTCGTTCATTGCGAGGAGAGCACCAAGAGTCATAGCAGTTTCCTGCAGAGGATATATTGCCACTGAAATTCCTTGACACAAAGTCGGATACAGTGAGACCTAATGAGAAATATATGCGGATATAGCGAGAAAGCGAGAAATATTTCAAACCTTTTGGGCATCTTGAAAGACGTGAATAATTGGACAAGAAGGTTTTTCGAAAGTATTTATGTCCGTGACATGTAGACAGAAATATCGGCCTATTTTTCAGTCTCTAATTATTATAGCATAATTAATATAGCAGTCTCTAATTAATATAATTAGCAGCTTAGGATATGCAAAATTTAATATTGGGTTTGTACTCAGGGGAATAATTAACTAAATAATTACAAGGATTTAATTTATGCATGAATTTTATCTGAATTCTGCTCTTTTACAGTATCGAATATATTAATTTATAAAATTTAATTCAATGTAAATTAATTAATAATCTAAATTCATTAATTTGATGATACAATACAATGATCATCGATGGATGATATTTATTTTTAACCTACTAGTATATGAGGATTCACTTTGAATTGATGAATGAATAAAAATTTATTCAACAACTGAAGTTATTTACAAATATGTTCTGAGCGAGCTTCTGTCAGAAATTTGCCCAAGGCCAAATTAGTTATAAGTAATCACGTCAAGATTTTGTTTTCATAAATAATTCAGATTACATTCTATTATTCATGTCAAAAAGCCTTTTTGTTGCGGTAATTTGAGGTAATTTTTTTGTCCTCCCTCTTGTTCGACCGGACAAATACGTTCAGTCAGGTTTTCGAAGAGACTACCGTGAATCTGTCTCTCTTCCTTGGTCGTTTGCCGGAACGAATCTGTTTACCGCCCCTGCCACCCTATGATCGTCGAAATCATTCGTGCCTCGGGGCGAAAACCACCCTCGCGGATTTCAGATAAGCTTACGTCGTTCTCTCTCTCATTCTCTCACTCAGCTTCCCTACCGCACTAGCGTGCTGTGTTGGGTTCCTCGTTGGGTTAGCAGCGCGACGACGACGACGTCGTAGTAACCCCTCGAGGCTATCTCGACGAGAAAATCCTCGATAGGTCGTATATACGAACCAGGCCGTATAACCAACTGCTACTACCCCACTATTATGGCCCCCCACCCGGAACAACTTCCAGTCTAGACCGTGTCTTTTGTATACGGGTCACTACGCTCTCGTTTTATCCAGAACTGCCCAGGAGCTGACTGGAAAATATAAGCAAGACAAAAAAAAATGGTAAAATTAAAAAGAAAAATCTACAAGGGAACTTTGCATTTGGTCTGGATAGGTTGGAGTTTCATTTCAGATAATTTCCAACGTTAATTGTGAATACTGATATCACGATTATTATTATTATTGTTATTTAGATTATTGGGAATAATTATTTTTTACAGTTTGTCTTAATTCAAAAGGTAGACCTTTCGAATTTATCGGTTATCCTAAAGACGACACGAAGAAATGTCGAGAAAAAAAAAGTAATGAAAAAGTCTCGGGCTTGAACCGATAATTAAAGTAGCAACAAGTATATATAAGGAAAAGTACAGTCCATTATTCGGCTTTTTGATTTGTTCCCGCGTTTTTCTTCTATACAGCCTCGCTCGTACCTTGACAAGAAATCGGGCAACAATCTCGATAGAATGCAAAAAAGAGAGAAAAGAAACGAAAGAATTCTTCGTTCCCAATGGGTTTGGCTCGACCGTGACGTTGAACTGGATGGGCTACAACGCGATAAAAGAGGACCTAGAATTGAGAGAGAGAGAGAGAGAGAGAGAGAGAGAGAGAGAGAGAGAGAGAGAGAGAGAGAGAGAGAGAGAGAGAGAGAGAGAGAGAGAGAGGAGATATGGAGAAAAAGAGAGACACAGGGAGGAGATGGTTCAACGCAGTGAGCAAAATACTGGCATTCCTGCGAGGATCGTTCATATTTGCTTTATTCTCGAAATTTCTTTTCCCTTCCTCTGAAACAAAAGCAGCCCTAATTAACGCGCTTGAGACAGTGTTACTTCTTCTTTTCTTTTTCTCCCCGCTCTCATTCCTTCTCTCTCTCTCTCTCTTTTTATCTCTTTATGTACATTTCTCTTGCGGTTTCCGAGCGCGATTCGACTGAATGCCGACCCTGGGCTACTGTACGAGTCATAATACACACGGAATTTAGCGGAAAGGTATGCGTTAAAAGAACTGGGCACAGGACGTGACGAGATGGAGAGAAGAAGAAAAAGAAAAAAGAATGGAAGAAACAAGAGAAGGCTCATGAAAAAAAAATGGTTAATCCCCTTCCCTCGTAACGATTCAGACAAGCCTTCGTAATTAGCGGCTTCCTGGACGGAAACGCATCCAGGACCGTTGTGAAAATCCCTTCTCCCTTCCTCTAACCCTTCTGAGGAGACAGAGGCAGTCCTGTCTCCCTGGCCATGAAAAAATTGTGGCAGCATCGCGGCAATACAACACAGCAAGAGGACTCTTGAAATCTTGCACTGTCCTTCCATGTGGTCCTGCAACTTTGCAGAAAGGGCTATACATTATTATACAAGAGGAGTCTGTAAAGATTGCTGGGACTCAAAAAATATCCTCGTACAGTTTAAACGGAGACTGAATTAATTGGTTGATAACAAATCCTCAAAATCCTGTTGAATCTGCGTGTAAATGAGACAACCTGTAATTTCTGTACGTCAGTTGATGCAACTATTAATCTGAAAGATGTGAGTAATGGAAAAAATTCAGTCAGATAAAGCATTAAAAAAGAGAACTTTATTGAAATGAAGCAACGGCAGTATTTCACTCGAATGAACTCATAAAAATACTCAATTTGAATTAAACCACTTAATTAATTTGGAGTTAATTATTTTGAGTCAAGTACAAAAGTACTTCGGAAAAGTACTATGAGTACATGGAGTACTGAAAATAATTCATTTGGATAAAGTGCTACGAATTGATCATTTTTATTGAATGACCCAAACGTAGTTAATTTGAATAAACCAGTAAAAGTTATTAAATTAAAAAAATTACTCGAGTTCTTAATTGGAATAAATGATCCATATAGTCAATTATCTGATAAGCTTTTAAACAAACTTTATTAAAATGAATTCTTAATTCAAAGAAAAGCAACGATTTATTTCACCTTAATCTGCATAGCCAATCTATTTCTATGTATCCTACCATGTGAATTGATAATCAAGGAATATCGTTGATTAGACCCCCGGGAATCAAGTGAAAAGCCAAGAAACTGAGACACGATATTTAGTGTATTCACCACAGGAGGACATTTCAGGCTGGATTCTCTGTCAGATATTGCAAATTCATAGAATCCCTTCGTACAGTATACACCTCCCTGTTCAACTGAGGGAATCGTCGTAATAAATTCATAAACGGTGTTGAGCAAATGTGCCTAAAGTCGTGGCAAGTTAAATTCCTGAGAGAACGATACGTAGACTATACGATTTACATATATATATATAATACACTAGAGGGTCTATGGTAGGGGGCTTATGAGGGCCTATGATGGGCTTCGTGCACCAGCAGCAGAAGAAGTGTCTTTTTTTTTAACGAAAGTGAAAGATCGTACTTAATAAAAATATTACTAATTTTTGGCTACTATCAACGGCCCTCGATAAAGGGAGAAATGATTTATATTAGAATTGTCACATATGACCCCGCCAACCCCTGCATATGCAAGAATACATTCATACATGCACATACACACACACATACACACACAGATATTAAGTGTATAGCAGTGAAGTAGATCTCTCTTTGGCGCTCACTGTATACCTCCCAACGAAAGTCAAGTGAATCTTTTGTTTTCCACCAGTTACAATCGTCCGACTCTTTACTTTTATTTCGCGTTTTCTCCCTCGACTCTCTCCCCGAGCTTTTGCAAGTAATATGGACCGGAATACTCGTCTCCGGATGAGGAAACGAAATAAATTCGTCGTGTCTCGTTTCTCCTCTTTTTTCAGCAAGCCCTTTTCTCCTACCCTCTCGCATTTCGTCCCTTCGATATCCTCTAAACACGAAAGAGCCCTTTTTTTTTCGTATTTTTCGAATATCTGATGGAAGTAAAGAATGTAATACGTAAAATATTTATATATTTTACTTTATTTGACATGATACCAATTAGCCAATATACAATTGATAAACTTTATCACGATTCTTATCTTTCCGGATATATTTTGTTTTTCTTTCCCCAATTATTATTATAAATTTATTACGAACAATATTTATAAACTTTATCATTATTTCGCCCAAAACTAATTAGTCAATTGCAATAATTAATCGCAGTCACCATTTTTTTAAATCTCAGGCTATATTTTGCGCTGTTTTTTTTTTCATTTTAACAAATTCAAAGGATTTCCTACCGCGTGATCCCACTGACGGCAAATTCGCGAGAAAAAAAAATACAACAAGCCTCGGTGCATTCACAGACGGGAAATTAAATGGACAGTAACAACAAGCGTATCTCGTTTACCAGAAACTCTTTTAAAAATATTAATATTTTTTCCCACAATCTCGCTCTCTGTATTGTCCGGGTGTATATATGTAAATTTTTTTTTTTTTCGTTCAATCGAGACCGTCGGCTGTTTGTTCAGCGTTTATAAAGGCATATCACAAAGAGCAAATATAAAATATCTGTCCGGTCGAGTTTCACAATAAAACAAAACAAACGTGCAATGAGATAAAACAAAAATTAAAAAAAAAAACATCTCATGCTCGTAAACGAATAAATATGGGGTAACACGAAAATGTCAATAATCACGTAATTCGATATGATGCAAAAAGAACGGAATGAAACACGAAAAATGTATGGGGGTGAGATTATTGATTTTCCTCGCTGGATAAATAATCGCGGCTGAATGAAAAATGTTTTTTTATCCCCACTATATAGCCAAACCCAACCTAAATATTGATGGGAAAACATGAATCACGATTGTTCGTACCGTAATAAATATTTCAGTGATTCGAGCCCTTGGTTGGCCATGTGGCGTCGCGAGCGAAGCTCCGCTGGACCATTTTAGCTTTAACGAGGAATCGATTAATCGACGCAACGAGGGTGCTATTACCGTTAATATTTTGCTCATGTAGCACTCTCGCATTACAGAGATAGAGAGAGAGAGAGAGAGAAAACCCTCGATATTCGGGTTTGTGTACATACGACAATGATAGAAGTGCGTAGAAACCGCCGTTAGTAGAGCTTTCTAGCCAACCGAATATAGCCAGCAAAGTAGAGTTGCCCTTCCTGGCGCTTGCTCGGGTGGAAATAGCAGCGAGATTAACGCCGTGATTGTGGCGAAAATGCTGGTTAACCCCCTTGGCACGTTCCTACTATTCTCCTTACTTAGACGTACGTTTATATATATATATATTTATATATATATGTGTGTGTGTGTGTCTATATCTAAATCTTACCGTTATCGTGTTTCAAATGAATCTTCGTACCCAGGATACATTTTAAAGTAAACGTACACATTCAATTGGTTTTGCGAAAAAAGGAAAAAAAAAATCTTGTAACAATATCGTATTTGTAAATAATGAATGGAAAATGCATTTTTGGTGGTGTAATAATTCATTGACTTTGTCCCGATGAACGAAAACGAACGTTGATTAAAAAGTTCCACAATGGGAGAAATATGATGCAAGAGTACGATCGGAATGAATGTTTTATAAATCAAGATTTACTTCGATTGACGTATATGAGGGCAGTAAACTGTAGAGGTAACATTTTGAGAATGCCAAACGTATACAAAATGTGACAGAAGAAGAATCATTTATTGCATAGTCTCCTGTGATCATATATTCAATTATTAAATTTAGAATGAGCAATTAATAATTATTACTTCGGGAGGGAGAGGAAAAATTTGATATTTGTGAATAATAAGCGAAAATTTTATTATCAAAGGATTAATTATTCAATGACTTTATTCTGCATCAAATTAAATTTCATTACGTATTCGAAACGAACGGGAGTGTTGACTAAAAAAATCCATATTGTGAGAAAATGTATATGACAGAGAGTACGAGTGAAATTATTAGTTTATAAATCCCGATTAACTTCCATTGACTCATCAATTTATTTATTAACCAATCGTAGATTAAATATAAGTAAAAATCGTTCAAAGTGAATCCAGTGTATTTGCAATACTCACACACAATTGTTCTATTTGCATAAATGTCAATCATTGGATCAAATGAAATTCAGCCGGAATAAATAAAAATCGTTCTAAATAAATCAATATTTTGCTTCTCAACTGAATAGAAAATCAGTAAATCAACTTTTTTTTTTCATTATAATTTGCCATTCATCTCAATCAAAATTTAACAAAATATCGAATAGTTCGAACGATACAGAATGAACGATTTATTTTTCAACAGTTCAAACATTTTGCTTCAACATTTCCCACTCCGACTCTTGCTCCACTCTCGACAGCATCACTTCCGGCAATTTTTTTTTCCGCTGCGAGCATTTCCGGAATTTCTCGTACATTTTTTTTTCCCATCATACTGTCACAGTATATGGACGAGGGCAGTAAACTGTAGAGACGCTGTGACATTACAAAGAGGACAGAAAAACAAGTAAAAGCAGCAAAAGTCAAATTGGTCGCTCTACAGATTTCCGTCCTGATGTCTTCAATGGTTTTGGACGCATCGAAATAGCTCGAAATTGTGCTTTCGTTTCCAACGAACATGGGAATAATGCAGTAGTGGTAATATATAACGAAATCCGATCACGGTGGTCCACCGCACTAATTAAGCGAACCCAGCGCCCGTTTTGGCGTACCGGAAGAATAAAAGTCGCGAGGCTCACGAGGCTTGTCGGTCCATGCTTGCGTGTATATACGAATGTTGATGATTTATAACCGGAAGGGCATATAAGCTATGTTTATAAACAATTGATGCGCCTTCCTGCATTTAAGCCATCGATATATTCATATATCAAATTTATTTGTTGAGAGCCAATAAGCCAATATATATATATATATATATATATATATATATATATATATATATACACACATAGATATATACATAGATATATATATATATAGATATATATAGATATATACATATACATAGAGATATATATATATATATATATATATACAATATATGCATAGATGAAGGGGGAATCCCCTCCGATTGGAGCTTAATGTCAAGCGCGCACATTGACTGCGCATGTTCGAATCGCTTTTGTATTCGTCACACTCTCATCCCTACAAATATATATATGTGTACATAGATATATAACATGAATGTCTGTATATATATATGCGAGACTCCCACGCGCAGCTGTATCTCTCGTTGATTCTCGGGGTGGTTCGCACCCACGTGGCGCAACACCGTGCTGTCAGTCGCGTTCGGCGAGCCACTCGCTCTTCACGCGCAAATCCGCGAATTTCTCTCTCAATCGTATACACGGTAATTCAATTTTTAACCAACGAAACATCGTGCAAAATTTAATTTTCTCGGTGCCCAGTCTGCCAATCAATTTTATTTTATTCTGTTATCAGTGAGTTTGACCATTTTTCCAATTTCATTCGGGAGTTTTAGTTTTGTTTGTTTTTCTTTGGGAATGCAGTTTTAGTGTGTTTGTCGAGAAGAAACTTCTGACATTTCTACAGGGGTGAGTCTGGCTATTCTGAAATTAAGAGTGAATTATTACGAGAGATTTATTACGCTCATTATGCTGGGAGTCTTTAAATTGAAATTTTATTCACCCTTAAATATCAAGGAGGAATTGATGATTCACGTGATAAACTGAATTTACTAAGATTTATCGAGATTTTCGATTTTACAAAATTCAATAAACATATCATGATTTATTTTAACGTCTCAATCTAGTTTAATTTTAACAATTTTTTCTCAAAAATTTTGTCCAAAAAGTATTCTTTCTTTTTCCGCAAAAGCTTGAAAAAATAATTTGGTAAATTTGATAAAAAAAAATTCAGCTGATTAAATAAATTAAAAATGTTAATTTTAAAGGGGATCTTGCTGCCTCCATATTTTACGAAAAGTCCCTTTGTGGCTTTTCGGTTAAGATTTTTTTGCCCCAACGACTTTCGAGACAATAAACAACCGGCAATAACTTCCGGTCATTAATCTGATTTTTTTTGTCTTCGCTTTTCGTGACGAGAAGACGTCGTGAAGTTAAGAGAATTGAGCTTTACCGTCGCGGGACACTCTCGAAGTTTCATCAATATAAATATATAGTTTATGGTTAGACTTTACCGAGTCAGGTTCGTCAACTATATTGCTCGCCTTTGCGAATGCAGTTCACATTTGTATGGAAGCTACACGATATATAATACGAGCGAGAGTGAATTAAAAGTGTATCGACTCGCTTGTCCTATCGTCGTTCGCTCACACACGGACACACAAAGATATCTGTCCGAATCGTATTGAATTAATTCTGACCCAACGCTTGCATACTCTAAATCGTGAATTTATCAATTTCCAACCACATTGGAGATCGTTTCGAAAGCTCCTAAAAATCCCATGTACATTAGCTGATTGCATGTGAGCGATAAAGTTGAAGTGTCCAGTCCACAGTGACCAATTCCCAGTTTTATTAGATCGATCTACATTCCGTTTTTTCAAATGAAATTTCTCTAGCTTGGAAAAAATATTGACCACCTGTTTGAAAAATATAAGAGAGAATATAAAATATAGGATAGAAAATCAATCATGAAATAAACTTTATAGTTTTCCATCTTCTATAGTTCTTTTTTTCAATAACTTCAGCGTTAAATTTTTTCCGAGCATTTTTTATCCACAATTTATCTGAATTTTCTTCATGAAGGTATTAAAAAATTCGAACGATAATAATTTACAAAATGCATTCAGATATCACAATAAATATCGATTCTGTATTCGCAACAGAATCAACCCTAACATTGTCCACTGTTTTTTAAGTTTGAATTATTTCCTACCGATTATTAAGTAATTTGGAGCAATGATTTTTTATTAATCGAATGAATCATTTGAATCATTTTAGTATTTGAATATTTTTTTCTTCAATGAACGACTTGACAAAATTTTGTGATCTTCGCCATCGAAGTAAATTTTCCACGCCTAGAAAAAAAAATTAGTGGTAGTTACGAGATTATCCTTGTGTGATCAGCTTCCAAACAGGCTATTTTTTGGGAATTTATTTCGGAAAAGCTACAAATGCAATATTATTAATTTTTTTATATGTACTCATCTACACCTCAAGGAGTATGTGTAAAAATTTTTCTTTAAAAATATTAACATTTTTACAGGTTATGCATCTTCGCGTCGGATGATATTTTTCGTGCGCGGTCGGTCGGTGATTCTGCGAATTGTGGTTGGTCTGAAACAAAAAAAAAAATATCCTCATTATCTACATTGCATTAGCTATGACGTGACGGACCTTTTTTATCGTCCTAAAGTTACGAAAAAAAAAATCCTGAACTTTTTTTTGGTCGCTCGTCACAGTAGGATAATCCCTTAACTGAACGAGCATATTTGATTTGCTTTAATTAACTTGTTTAGATACTTAACGCAATCAATCAAATGAATAACATATTTTGTCAAGTTGAACAAATAATTTATTTCGAATCAAGTAAAAATTTAGTAGGTTGAGATTCAAATAAAATTCAGTCGATTCAACTAAAAATTTTCTCTCGGTGCATAGAAGAGGAACGTTGTAGGTATTTAAATTTTTACACAAACAAGCATATTTGCCACACACAGTGATGTGCAATATCGTTGTTTTAAAATTGCAATGATAAATTCGGTGAGATTAGCTTACACGAGGATCCCATTAGACATGAAATAACGTATACCAAGAGCACAAGTACCAAAAGCATATTACGTGTCTCGTCTCTACCACAAGTTGTAATAAACGTCAGCAGACTTTACTCAAGCCATCGATCAATTACAACATACAGCAGCTCCCCCAAAATCCACGTTTTATAATCTCTTGCCCAAAAGCATTTCGTTACGCTGAACCATATAACGGATGCTGTACGAAAAAATATTCATCCTCTCCTGAATACCAAATTTCATTCTCTTACACTTTCTTTCTTGGGGGGTATCAAGTACCCCAGGCAGTCTTCCTTTGTATTTCAGCAATCCTGGACTTTATACTATATATATATATATAGTATAAAACATCGACACGAATTATGAGATTTCCACGAGAAACGACTGCATAAAAGGAGCTGTAAAGGAATACTTGAACCCTTCGCGACATCGAGCGAGACAAGACTCAAGGAATTCATTTTATTAAGCTCATCCATCTTCTCCAGGGCGCGAGACGAGACGTCTCAAGCTCTTCTCGCGAATTCTCTAGTCAACCCCCCTCCCCGTGTTCAATATAGAGATATCTTTGTATAAATAGCAGGAAATGATTTAAATAGCTGAAAGGGAATTTCATTCGAAAATCTCAACTAGATTGTCATAAATTATATTTTTACATTCTAGCAATCGACCATTTTTAATACATTTGATCTAAAAAATACATTTTTTTTACATCATGCAATAAAATATTAAATAATTTTAACGATCTAAAAAAATATTTTGATGGATTTTGTATATAAATTTTCGACGATCAGGTAATTATTTCATTAAATATGTACCGAAGTTGAGATTTTATAAAGACAAAATAAGCGTGAATCCTTTCAACATGTTCATTAGCATTTACATTGGCCTCAAAAAATTGAATGAAATACAATTTGAGTAGATTTCAGATGTTTTTGTTTCTCACGAAATATCTCATACAAAGTAACAAATCTCCATTTTTCATTTTTGTCTGTATTTTGATTTTGATAAATTGATACATAACATGACGATTAATCACACTTTAAATTTAAAGTATACATGAAAGGATGACGATGAAAAAAAAAGTATTCCATCGTTCGTCACAATAGTCTCTGGCGATCGAGAGCAATAGCGCGATATTTCCGTCAGTCAGTAGGAGGCCTTTTCATACTTCATATAAACCTCAATGAAACGATAAGAGATTACTATCCACCCAGTCTCCTGTTCGAATGGCCTGCGATAGGCATAAATATCTACCTGTATCGCAAACTTTGGCCAAAGTGAACGTCGTGCGGGGTTGCGATAGAGTTCGCTATATAAATCCCCTCCCCTTGTATTCCATCCCTTGTTGCTCCCTCTCTTCAAGCTCAGCTTTTTACTATAAACAAACGCTTTCCAGTATGCGAAATCAAGCGTTATGCGATGGATAAAAGGGGCTTTTGCCTTTCCCCGTCGTTCTCTGTTTTTGATACGTCGTCGTCTGCTCTTGACGTTTCGATAAACAGCGACTGGTACAGTAACAACGTTCTTCTCTCCGCCTCTTTTTTGCTCTCCCTTTCTGATCTCCAATATTCGTATGTCATTCAGCTATCGTTATAATTTTACTTTCAATTTTTTTTCTCACATTCTTCGATCTATAAAAAATATTACGAATAATACGAAATACTACGAATTTAATTAAAGTATGTATTTAGTGACGATTTGAATCACCCTGCGATTCATACTCAGTGTGATAATGAAAAAAAATATGCTCAAGAATGATTGGACATTGATTTGGCCAGAGGGCAAACGTGTATTCAAAAAATAATTTGGCTCGTGAAATAAAAAATAGAGAAAGAAAAATGCTTTTTTGATAGGTAGTTTTTCGTTGATTTTAAAATTTTCTTTGAAATCGATTCATGACAATCGATACAGGGAATTGCGTAACTCAACGAGGCGTCCATTTTATTTATGTACGTATATTGACGAGCAGACCTCGCGCACCGATTTTATTTTTCGAGAGTCGAAAAAAATAAAATGCTCGACGAAATTTTTCAAGAGGGCGTCTCTCGAATGAAAAACGGAATAAAAGGACAATAAAATTGTTATTTTATTTCACGTGATTAAAAATGCTGGATAATTGTAAATTTTTTATTGGAAGAAATGAAAATACAATAAAAATGTCTTTTTTATATCATAAAAATACACCAAAAATGTCATTTACTTGGCGTGTAATAATTCAATAAAAATGTTATTTTATCGTCTTTATATAAAAATACAGAAAATTTTATTTTTTCTTTTATGACCACCTATCGTGAATTGTTCGTTGGCTATATTTTCCCCTGTAAACTGAATTGAATCAGTCAAAAGTTTCAGCCAATTACCATCCGAAAGGGATATTGCAATTGTCGAACGCATATATGGCTAGACAGACTCTCGTCTGTCAGCATACGAGCATTTTCTACTGACGAACGATGATCCGGGATTTTGGCTTGAATCGTTATTATTCCCTTTTCCCTCTTTCTCTCTCTCTCTCTCTCTCTCTCTCTGTACGAACATTTGCAGGTACACACGAGAGGGTACAAAACGAACGGATATCATCATTGTTCATTCTCCCTTCTCTCCGCGCATCCCCTTACTGCGATTTGGTAAACTTTTGTTTGCTCGCTGTATTAACCAACAAGTTAATTGACGCCCCAATCCAAATATCATTATAAACGAGAGAAAGCTGGACGTGGTTCCGCTTCTCTCCCGAGCTTTTATCGACTTTGCATCATGCTCACCACCATCCCCTTTCCATCCCCTGCTCGCAACAGTTCGTCCTCGTGTAAACATTATACCCCTTTACAGATCCAATTATTGGCAAGCTGCAGTGAGCCCGGCTAGTTATAGCCGGTGAAGCTGTGGCGTCATCACAATTCGTTATTTATTGGCACAAATATCATTTTTTTTTTCTGTCCATGGACTCTATAACGCTTCGATAAAGAGAGATACGTTTTTTTTTTAAATCACTGTTAATGTTCGAGGGACCAATTATTTTTGACTAAATTGGATCTACCCCAGTAGCTCGTACTCCATGCTTTCTCTCTCTCTCTCTCTCTCTCTGCTGTATATTTATACACGGTTCTCTCGAGTGGTTTTTCAAACCCCAGGGCACGATTTTTTTCACCGAAAAAAAAACCTCAGCTCGTTTTATCCCGAGTGTATAGAAATTCTCCCATGACGATCGTCGAACATATATTTTTCACGAGAGTCAGTAGACGAACATGTGAGAGAAAAAAATCCTATTTTTGTGAGAGGCAGAGAAACGTTGGGTTCGTTGAAAATCACTGGCAAATATGCATTGCTGTTGTAATTGCAATCGTGCGCAGTCCGTTAGTCGTCGTCGGTCTTTCAGAATGCTAATTAACTCGATCCAGTGAGTTAACTTTTCATATTATACACGAGTGTATGGTATAGATAGCGTGTGAATATTTCGACGATGAAAACGTGACCGTTATTACAAGTTCACCAACGATACAGTCGATGAAAATAATTATTCCAGATCACCAGCATGAATCATTGATGATCACGCACATCCTGTTTATAATGATATATTTTCATTTATGTGCATTTATTTTTACACATTTATCTTCGACCCTCGGCAATAAAAACCGTATAATATAATTTGTTATGGGGGCAAATAAAACGTGGCATTAATTTTATATTAAACACTGGAAATCAGAAGAGGGATAATTACTTATCTTTATTAATGAAAAATATTAAAAATGATATTATGATATTCAATGGCCGGTAAAATAACCAAAAATTGTAATTTTGTTTTAATAATTCTGAGCAATTAAAAATAATCATTTTGTCAAAAAATTATATTCATTAGTGAACCATCCACGAATATATAATGAACATTTTCAGACTCCCATTAATTCACCTTGTCATTGACGACAGATTTTTTTTTTTTATCCATTTGATGGTATAAAATAAAATAATATAATTTTTCTGTCGAATAATAAATTAAATAAATTCATCCGACATGCTTGACGTTAAAAACTTTCTCGTGAAAAGACAACTTTGTGAGTTAACCCTCGTGAATTGACGCTGACGTTTATCCCCCCGCGTGGCTTCCGGACGAGCTTTGCCCGGAGCCAAACCAATGTCTCCTCGAAACGCGTTCGCGTTACAATCCAATTTTCCTAGACTGTGAAAGGGCGAGAGGATAGGGAATCGTCGAGAACGTACAGAACATTAATGTGTCCGTGGAGTTATCCGCGTGTGCTCAGGCGAGCTCGTTCTCTCTCTCTCTCTCTCTCTTTCTCTCTTTCTCTCTTTCTCTCTTTCTCTAGCAGACTTGGCTAATCACCTCTACAGCATTTAAGCATTTCCCGACATTCGCTATATGTGCGAGCGTCTCGCCAATGTGTTGGACTCCAGAGACGGGGGGGGGGGTGGATGTAGAGGGAGCTTTACAGATCGAGAGAGAGAGAGAGAGAGAGAGAGAGAAAGGGAAAATTTCACAATTTTAGTCGTTAGTTACTTACGCCCAGACGGCTAACAACGGCGTGTGTGTGTGGCCTCTGCACTAATTTTGGTTAGGTGGCAGGAAACTATCTAATCGGAAACTCGTTGCACTTTCCAGCTCGTAGTTAAATTTACCAACCCTCTCCCCTCTCTCGTTCTTCCGTTATTACTATAACATTGTCGAAAACTTGCCACTACCTTCAGCATATACGTTTATATATAAAAGACAAACTCTCATGATAATCCAGAATACGATCCCTTGTTAGGAACAACTGTAATAGCAATTTTCTTCTACAAAAATGATCTCAAATTAACCATGAAGCTCAGAATGTATAAAGTTATAAGAGAGAATATTTTTGATGATTTTTTAAATATTTTTGATTGTTAGCATCAAGCAGAATTGCTGCAAGTACGACTATAATTTTTATTTACAAAATTATCGGTAAATATCTATGAAGCTCAGAACGCCCAATATAAAATTAAAACTCAAAATATTTTGGATTAATTGTTAGCATTAAGAATAATCGAAATTTAACCCTACAATTTTTTTAACGATAATCATGAATTTCTGAAGGTCCCATACGAAGTTCTGATGCAAGATACTTCTCACCCATTGTTAACATCAAGTATATAATTGTATTTTTTTCTACAAAATTCTGTTCCATTAACTATGAAGCTTGAAACGCCCCATATAAAATTCCAATTTAAAAGTTATAATGCAAAATATTTTTTGTACATTTTTGCCATCAGGTGCAATTTTTTCTACCAAATTATCTCCAATTAATTATGAAGTTTAGAAGACCCTACATAAAATTATAAGGGAGAATAATCAGTGCCATTAAAATATAAATTACCATTAAAAACAATCGCATTTTGGCCCTAAAATTATCTGCGTTTATAAAGAAGGCTCAGACCACCTCATACAAAACGTTTTAACGCAGAATATTGTGAATCCTTTATTATCGAGTACGAATGCAATAGACTCCAAAAAAAAATGTTTCATATCATTCATGAAGCTCTGAACGCCCCATACAAAATTAAGAACTTTAACTTTTTTAAATTGCTTTTTCGATATAAATCGTGCCCAGTAGGATGATCAGAGAAGTGTCCGATCAGAAGATACGCTCGACAGGAACACGCGTTCATTTCCCCAGCCAATATCAAGCGTATTGCATACGTATGGAGCATTCCGTGTAAAATGGACAAACGTCTGATATTCTTGGATTTAACTATTTTTTTTTTAAATTGCTGCTCCACCTATAAAACCAACTTATATTTTCGTTCTTTTAGTCAGTTATTTTTTCAATTTATTTATTGAAGCTACAACGAAAATTATTATTTTTATCATTTTGGGTAAAAAATATATGTATATATTGCTCCTACGTTATGTGACGCCATTTATAGAGCTCTTTTCAGAACATATTTTTTTAAGTAAATATCTTTTTATACAAAGAAAAAATGCAATTTTTCAATCCTGCCCAAATGGCACAGAATTTCCCATGTATGAAGTGTATATATATGCGTCTGTTATGGAAGAAGGATCTCTGATGCGCTCGCGAGCTCACAGTCGACCTCACGACATTTTATATCTTTCCAATCAACGGTAGCTATCGACCCCTCTCGACCTCGATACAAGTCTCTCTCTCTCTCTCTCTCTCCCTCCCTCTCATGCGTCTCATTTTTCCACCGTTGCTCTCGGCTTTTCCGATATTTTTCATCGTGGACAAGACGTTGGTCGTTCTATGTCGAGTAAATTCTATCGGCAGAGGATGAAATTAAGACGGCTTGGGACGAGAATACGAGAGGGTAGTCCTCGGTCCCCTCCCCCTCGTTGAGGGTGGCTTTCATTTCTTATATATTCTCGAAGACAGCTCTCTCGTCGTTCATCGGAGACGAGATACTTATTTCCTCTTTCCTCTTATCTTCATTGATGATGTTATGTCGATATGAGAGCTTTTAAGAATTTTTGATAAAAAAAAAAATAATTCTCTTTTTTTTTTAGAATAATCGTCAGCAAGGTCTTTTACTCGTAGAATTTTCACCCTCGTCTTGGGGAAAATGTCGTGATAGTCATGATCCTTTTCAGGAGTTTTTTATCCTTACCAGATTGTATCCGTTTCTCGAACAAATTTTCTCGGACAGAATGAAATTAAGAAAACTCCCTCAAGACGTCTTTGGGGATGTGATACAAGCTTGCCATTGGCATTTTTTCTAGGGAGCGAGTAATATGCAGGGTATTCTAGATAATCAAATTCAACCGTAAATTTTGAGAGGGAGCAACGTCGTTGATATGAAAGCTCACGAAATATTGGAAAATTTGTATGATATCTCAGGATAGAGAAGAAACTATTTGACTCATTAATTAATTTGTTCACCAAAGACCAGAGTACATTATTATTTATTTACTCACTCATTCATTTATAATATTTATTTATTTAATATCATATCAATTACTGAATTCATATTTTTATTATTTCACGAGAATTATCGGCAACTATACATGGCACTCATAAAATAATTTCAAATGATTTTCACCTTGGAAGCCCCACCCCTGAATATACCAAATATTGTCTTCGAACGTCCCCGGAAAAGCTTTGGTTCCGATAGTCTCTTTGCTGTCCATGCGACATTTTTTTTTTATCCACCCAGACGTTTCGTATCCCAAGCGAATTATCTCACAATGAAATTAAGACAGGGGTGGTGGTACTGTGGGGCGCATTGAGACGGTATTTATTTGTGGTGATTTTCGTGTGGGTATCCAGTCGAAGGCAATCAAATCTACCCGCCGGCTACGGAAGGGAACGCACAGAGAGAGAGAGAGAGAGAGAAAGAAACAGGGAAATCTTCGATCCTTTTCCTTTCCATCCATCCAAGCCAGGTCCAAGAAACTTATATGTAGGTCGTCGATCACTCACTCAATTATCTCTGGTACTTGGGATTTTTGTCCTCCACCTTCATCGACGACATTTTTTCTCTTACTCGCACAAAAATCTCTTCCTTTTTTTACCTTGTCTTTGCTGATCGTAGGAACAAAAGGACGCTTTCTTCTGCTCTCCACTTCTATTTTTACTCCCCCGGTACGACCTTCGAGCTTTTCCCTCGTAAAAAGGTCCCGTACTTGATTAACACCCGACCCACAGCGTTTTATTTCGTGCGTATCTTTCGCAACGTGCAAGAGAGGAAAAGCACATCCAAAAACGTGACAAAACCTGGGAGGGATGGAAAAGAGGGTGAAAAGCTCATCGTGCGGTCGCGGCTCACACCCCCATCTGACATGGATTGCGTTTGCCAAGATTGCCAAAGCACAGCTGATGGCAGAGCCAGTGTGACGTATCACCCTTGTTCTTTCGTGGGGCTTTTTTTTTGCCCCTTCACCCTGGCCCAGTTTTTTGTCCTATACATGAGCCAAATGATTTCCAGGGATGCTGAGGTGTTTCGACTCTTTCTTGCACGATCGATCCACGATCCGGCCTCGAACCTGAGAGGGTCTTGAGCTTCGATTGTTCTCGATATTTATGGCCTCGTTTTGCCTTCCTCTTGCCTCTCCCAAACTAACTAAAATCTATGGTTTACTGAATGATCTCGTGATTCGAAACCCAAACGTTATCTGTCTCTATTATTCGAGGATGGTAGGATTTTCAAGTTTTGGGACAATCTAAATTTATGGGAATGCCAATTTTTAATTCCAGGGGCTTGAGTAGAAAGATTTCAATATTAATATGTGTATAATAAGACCGATGGTGGAATCAATGTTTCTTTTTTTAATTCGCTCAATAATAGTCAATTTTTTTCCATGTGGTAAATATCGTTTTGCACTTGAGACATTTATTTTCATTCATTTTGGACGTTTTGGATTTCTGTAATAATTATGATAGATTTATGTATGTAGAATTATCAGAGAGATATTACAAATTACCGCGGCATTGTACGTTGCAGTATGAGTGAGAAGCAGGGAGAGAGTGAAAGAGGGAGAGAGAGAGAGAGAGAGAGAGAGAGGGTCATTACAAGATACCCAATCGCCTGGTTCAACGGCTACGGCGACGAGATGTCCATTGAGGGTACACGAAGAGAGAGAAATTGAGTGGCCCACGGGAGTACTCTCGTGTCCCACTAAATTGAGAACAGGCCAGAGATTATCAGAGATGTAGTACACGAGATAGACCCAGAGAGTGAGTTATAGATAATAGAACACTGTCGTCTCATCTCACCTTGCCTATGTAATACACCCTTCTCTCTCTCTCTCTCTCTCTCTTTCTCTATCTCTCCCTCTCTCTCTATCTCTCCCTCTCTCTCCCTCACGTACACACCTCTCTCGTGTTTATATATGGTTCTGAATTCGAGATGAAATCGAGCAGAAACCTACCGATTTATACGACCACCAAGTACACATTAGTACAATTGAAGTAAAATACCGTAAAAAGATAAATAAAAACTAATATTAATTTTAATATTTATTATACATTAAAATATTTAAAGAGAGATTTTAAATGATGCTTACTTCTTCGAAAAAAAGGTATATTTTCATATTTTATGATAATTTATAACTATTCATCGTCACTAAAACTCGTTAAATTGACTAAACAAAAGTATGCAAGCAAGTTCTATCATATGATCGATCGATTGATCGAAAAACAAACATTATTTATTTTTTTCTTCATCCCTTATTCTTAGCTCGAAGCGCAACTATTTATTTCGCCACGTTCCATGGCGATCGCAGAGTGATGGATTGCTCGCTTACTGACAGGATCGTCGATCAAGAGTATCATCTAACCAAAATACACAGAGTACAGAAATGGAATGATAAACGCATATAGACAAACAGCCTGAGATTTTTTATTTATCATATATAATATTTTTATATATCATATATTTGAGCTAAAAAAAATGGTTGCATGAATTTTTCCTCGTTCAAGAAACGTTGACAAATATTGCCTCTCGTCTTTCACTAGAGTAGATAAACGACACAGTTGTCTTGTAAAAATTGAGTGCAAAGTTCACATGTAGTAAAAAAAAAAAAAAAAAAAGGAAACGCTCGTTTTCGTCAAAAGAGACCCTGAAAAAGCTTGGAAAGCCTTTGTCGTCATCGTCGTCGTCGTGGTCAGAGCTCTCTCGGCCATATACTCGTCTCTTAATCGTATTTCGGTAAGGATCATAAATCTGAACGCCTGAATTGCGTATATGAACCGAAAAATCCTTCATACTTCGTTCTCAAGCCAATTCTTTCTTCTTGCTTTCGTGCCTCACTCGCTTTCTCTCACTTTTATTAGAGGGACATCGCACGATGAAGAAAAGCGGGAGCGAGAAGATGAGAAGAGCTCGCTCAGCTAGCTAATGTACCAGAGGGATTTAGTGCCTGGTGGTATTTAATACGACGTTGGATCTTCCCTCTCGTTTCTCAATGGGGAGTGTTAGTAATATCTTTGAGTATATACGCTGAATCGACAAAAAATAAGAGAGACCAGAAGAAGGAAGAAGATGAATGATATGTTTTATAGCGACATTCTCGACTTTGCTGTCGCATTAATCTAAATAAATAATCGATAAAAAAATCTTAAAAATAAAATTTTCTCACTTTTTCTTACAAAAATAATAATAAAAATATATGAAAAATTCATAACTGGGGAAAATATATCTTATATCTGCATTATATAAATTCTAATATTACTATCACTGCACTAATTATTTTATAAATACAAGATATTCTGAATTACTTGGGCAGAAATATAACAACTTAATTGATGTTTCTTTAACCCATCACAATGCCAATATTTATTTTCACCATTTTTACGTTCATGGTAATTGATAATCGGAACGTAAATAGCCATGAAAAATATTCTGCAAACATCGTCAATGCGAGAGTGTATCATGCAAGAGACTCCCCATGGTAACTTGAGCACTTAAAAAAAAAAAAAAAAAAAAAAATCAACGCTATAATATGTCGCTGATGAAACATGAAACGCGAAACGCCCGAAGCCATAGCAGCCATCACAATCCGTACTCCATACGAAGAGTGCTCGGTTGGATTGTACACTGTTTTCCTCCAATTTCACCCAAACAAACAGTCTGTTATAGATTTGCTCGTTCACCCTCTCTTCATGTCCCTCTCCCTCTCCCCCTCTCTCACTCTCTCTCTTTCTCCTCTCTGAGTCTATGAGGACGACCTCGTCAATTTATAATGGTGGTGTTTTTGTGTCGTTGAAAATGTGGAGTTGCATTCGGACTTGACGAGTTGCACGCACACACATAAAAAAAAGTACACCGGGTACACTGGAAAACGAGAAAATTCTTGTCGCCTGAGAACAGCAGCAGCGAAGCGAGAAATTTTTCAGTTGTATTTTGTACTTTGACATTGTATGGAATTTTTGTACACGCGTTCAACATCCCCTTGGAAATAAAGCAACGAGGATTCCCTTGGAAATAAAGCAACAAATATCAAGAGACCATTATCGTCAGGGGTTCTCTCGTATTTTTCCATTTCTCCAATCTTCTCTCTCTCTCTCTCTCTTTCTATTTGCTTTATTTATTATCATTACTAGTATTATTGCAATTGCTCGATGGTTGGTGGGCTGATGACTGATTTCCTGGTTCTTTGTCCACTCACTTTAGTACTCTCATTTTTTTTTCTCTCGCTTCCATCTTTTTTCCTTCCATCCTCGTTTCGTTCTCTCCCTCCCTCTCATTCTCTCTCTCTCTCTCTCTCTCTCTCTCTCTCTCTCTCTCTCTCTCTCCACGCCCTGCAATCGCGTATATAAACGGGAACGTTGCAGCGAGAGAAAATTGATAGGGGAACGTCGAGAGTTAAAGCGCAAGGACTCTGTTTCTCTCCACCGTGGTTTTGCCAGGACATTGTACAGGCGACGCCAGGCCGTTACGCCTGTCCGCGCTCTTTCCTCTCGCTCTGTTCAATCGCTCTCCCTTATAATGGGCGTTGTTCGTTCGGGGAAGAATTATCGCGATTGCTAGTAATTTTCACAATTGCTGATCGATCCTGTGAGAATTGTTCACTCGCTAGATCTTACATAAATTGCAACAGGGATGGGCTGAAATAAAAATTGTTAAACATTATTGAATCAAGAAAAGTATTGGACACAATTATTATGGAAAAGCAATAAGTATAAATAGTCCGATAACTAATATTTATTTAGATTACTCCATTAATTATTTACAACTAATTTTCTAACTCTGTTTTATTTAATTCCCTATATTGCTGGGCTCAATATTTTTGTTATTATTTATTATTTAATGAAAAAATGATTCGCCATAATTATTACGAAAAAATGAAATATTATAACGTGCCAAAAAATGTTTAATTATTTATAATTAATGATTGCTTAATTTTCTTCACCTTTTAATTGCGTTCCATATCTTTTAAATAATATTCTCCAATTTTCTACTTAGCGAAATCTGATCCACGAATAATTTTGATAACGAAGAATGATTTTCTGCTTCGAATGCATTTTTCCTATCGCCCTCGTTGACTAGATTGTCATCTGACAAAAGCATGTCTACTCGAACGAGCCCAGTGTCCCACCCTAAAGGGCGGACAGATCCGCACTGAGACCTCCCCCTCCCCCGTCTAGAGTAATTGATAGGGGCGATGTGTATCCTCGTTGCCCGCAACTGTATACAGACGGACTTGAGTGGATGACATTGTGCAGTCGTTCGTTCTTCCCTCCACCCTATACACTCTGTATTCTCTGTCTTTTATGACGACACATATATCACTTACAGGAAAGACCTTTTCCAGTCTCGTTCATCCCACTCACTCGTTACTCAACCAATAATAAATTACAGATGTTTCAACAAAATTGGAGAAAAAAAAAACGAATATACATTGAAATTTATAGGATATATATTTTTTTTTCAGAAAAATTGAAGCAGCTAAATATTTTTATTTAGCTGCTTATTAATTTAATTTCTTCATCGACCAAGTTAGCCGTCAATACCAATTTTTATCAACCCCATTCAGTTTTCGTTCATCGCATTTTCAAATTAAATGAGAATTAATATTTGTATCAATTAATATTTTAGTTAATTAATATTAAATTTAATTGAATTAATATTCAATTAATATTTTTATTAATTCTCATTTAATTCGAAAATGCGATGGACGAAAATTGAATGGGATTGATAAAAATTGGTATTGACGGCTTACTTGTTTAATGAAGAAATTAAATTGATGAAAGAAAGCGATAATAAAAAGAGCATCTGTAATTTCTTTCTCTCTATTTCATCTTTGATTCTCCCTGAAGACTCTTGTGAGACGACGGGCCATACGAATCCTCCGAGTTCTTCTCGTCTTCTTCGCCGTTCTCGTGAAATTTATATATATATATATATCTAGCTGACTAGCTCTCACTCTGAATGGTCCTACAGGAAAACGTTCCGCGGCAAAGCGCATTACCTCTTCAGCCCCTTAATTGACTATAAGCGTTAGTTTTATTTCATTGCGGTGCGAGAAGGCAGTCTTTGGCAAAATGAGAAGCTTGAAACGCACTCAGCGAAGACGTCATAACTACGAGAGATCTCTCTCTCTCTCTCTCTTTTTCGATTTTTCTTTGATGCTTCAGAGAGAGAGAGAGAGAGAGAGAGAGAGAGAGAAAGAGAGGATGAAAGCTGTGAGACACGTTAAAAGAAAAAGAGGGAAAAAATATAGTTATATAAGAATAAAACCTTGAAATAAAAATAAAAGATGAGGAAAAAGTCATGAAAAACTAAAGTGTATTAGGCTTTTCCGCGGGGACAACGAGTGCAGGCTGCGTTTCTTCTGTGCTTTGACTTTTTTCTCTCTCTTCTCGTCGTTCTTATGGTACGTACATGGTATTAGGAGAGACTTATAAGCCGCTTGGTCAGCTCATTTCCATTCGTGTTATGTATATATTCTCTTTTATCTTCCATCATCAACGTGGATCCTCCTGCTTGTTTTATTGTCAATCCTTCATAGCTATTAACAGACGTGATAATGATATTTTTCATATACAATAAATACGACTCTATATGAAAACGAATCTGTGTGAAAATAATTTAAAATGAATTTTTTCTCAAATTTTATAATTACTATTTTATTCAATAATTATTTGTTATTCGATTAGAGAATTTGACATTAAAAATTTGCTCTGATTATTATTCAATTAAATCTTAAGTTGTTTTAAAAAATTCACTCTCAGCAGCAGGCTGAAATGAATTATGAGAAAGGTGGAATAAATTGGATTGAATTTACGAATTAAACAATTTTAATCTCGTCGGTGGAGCTCAAGGAAAAACAAATTGCGTGTTTATAATTGAAGACAGAAGAGATGGAAGAAAAAAGAAACCATGAAAACGAGGATTTGTTCTTTCGGTAAAGGCCGAGATGATTTTCTTTTCTTTGCCAACAACAACGCCATCTCGCGGGGGGTATACAAGTTTTTTCTCCTCTTATTTGCCAAGTCCACGTCTCTCTCAATTATGTGCATCTCGTAATTCCGCGAACCGGCGTGAGATGCTTTTTATTTTTTAACGCAGGAAGCAAAAGTTGGGGCGCTGATGTAAGGTAAAATAAATATAAAAACGATGACGATGCCGCAAGGGCCAGACAAATTGCGATGTTCCACGAGCCGACCGAAGCTTCGGATGATCCGTCAAAGAAAAATCTCTCATTTTACGTTGCCTCTTAAAAAAAAAGTATATAAAAAGAAAACGAGTTCTTTGTCAGATGGAAAATTCTTCAGACACTTTTGCTTTTTTTCACGAAGCTCGCCCGCAATATCGAATATTCTATCATTGACATGTAAGATAGGATATCGCGACATTCAGAGAAATTCAATTTTTGTTCTTATTTTTCATTGAAAAAAAACTTTTATAGAAACGAGAGGATCCCTGACTTGTTTTTTTTTTTAATTTTCAAGGATTAAAAAAAAAGTAGTAAAAAGCCAATGAAAAAGTAGTGAATAAAATTTCATGCAAGCTCATGATAATTTTAGTAATTATAATAACTTTGATTCTACTTTGATCGTTACAAAGTTTTGAGAATAAAATGGCAAACTTCATACCTGTGAAATTGCCCATGAGGGAAAGTGTCGCAGAGGTGGAAAGAGCAACGAGAAGCTTCGAAGTCACGACCCTTGTAGATATAATATAAGGTAGAGAGCAATGCCTATAGAGAGGCGAAGAGAGTGTTAGGAGAGACGTCTAGCTTGGATTTTATTTAATTGTATACGCTGGAAAGAAGAAGGTTGGCCTCGCCTGGGAATATTGCTAACGGACAGGCGAAGAAGAGACAGGAAGTCAAGGCAAGCCGGAAGACAAGAACACATACACCCACACACAGACAGACAGACAGACAGACAGAAAGACCCTTGAGCTCTTACAATTTTCACGGGTGAGACTTTAACATACACAGAGCTGACTCTAGCAGTCTGTAGAGTTGATAACAAGACGAAACGATATACCGATGGACAGTAGAGAAACAGGAAGAGAAAGAGGGATAGAGGAAATCCAGAAGGGGAGAGAGCGACAAAATACAGAAGGGGACGGAGACAGAGAGGGTTGGAAAATACACGAGAAAAGGTAGAGAGAAAGAGAGAGAGAGAAAAACGTAGACGACGAAGAACGTCGAAAGGTCCAACATTTGAGCGCGGCGTCAAACGCATTATTAAAGGAATTCGTCTGTCTGAGTATTTTCCACGACACAATTAAGCGCTTGACGGTGACCGTGAGCGAGAAATGGGGATTCGACTTGGAAGCTCTGGTAGAAAACAGTAAATACGAGGTTACAGAAAAGCAGATATATAGGGGATGACTGACATGACACGCCACCAAGGCTAACTCCGTTTCCCTTTTCGTTCCACAAGCATTGAGTCCTTGTCATTTCGGTCTTTTTGGTCCCCAAGCTGCCATCTGGAATTGCCGAAGTAACTCGACAGCTTTTAACCCATCGACTGGTACACTGGATGACTCGAGAGTAACACTTCATAAAGAATCCAAAGAGAACGCTCAATATCGATCGATGCAGAAACTAGAAATGGTCTTTCCAGAATGACAGTAAATTTTTTTGAGGCTTCCTTGATTGACATGACATGTAAAATAATTTTTAATGACGCTTCAAAAGGTTTATTAATTACTTTCGAATGGCAGTCTAAAAATGTTTCTGCATTAAAGTATTTAAAAAAATTATTTAAAAATGTTCCCATGACTCATCAAACTACACGTCAAAAAGATGTCTGCTCTGTTTAGATGTTTTTCCCCATTGAACAGTTTGCACGAAATTCGACCATTAACCTGTAGAGTCGGATCTTGAGATCCTTATGCAGCTGTCACTGCAAACTGGAAGAAATTTAGCTTAGAGTACTTTTGCTCTTCGGCCTCTTTTTTTTGCATACAATTATCCGTAGATGTACTTTGCAGACTTCCGGTACTCTTCAAGTTTGGTCGAGGGAAAGAGGGAACGATGGAATGGGAAATGGATGGGAGGGGGCTGGGGGGGGGGCAAAACTGCAGTCTACTTATAGCACAGCTGCAAACACAATCGTTTAGTTATTCGATTATACGATTTTACTTCTGCCTTTTGTCCTCACTTTCCTCCTCTCCCGTTTGCCTCACTGCTCTCTCCCTCTCTTATCTTATTTTCCATTTTGCTCTTTCCACTCATGTTACGTGCTAATATCCGTAGAACAGACTGCAGACAGCAGCAGCAGCTCGAGGTTGAGATGAAGAACGAGAGATTGGAGAATGAGGAGAGAGACGAGAATTAATAGATGGGGAGAATTTTGCTCTCGACTTGAAGAGCATTTGAGAATTCTTGCCGAAACGTTCATTATTATTACATCCCATGTAGACACAACTGCTTTCCGCCTTTTTCGGCCTCTCTAAAATACTGTACGACTATATATATGTACAAATAAATAGGAGTGCAAAACTGCAGTTATGTTTTTGTCAGTCTGAAGATTTTCGTCGTTTTCGTTGTTGCTCATTCCAGAACGTAATCCTTCCATGAAATAATAATCATTTACATTATTTCGTATTATTACATTATGTATAGAGTTTCGTGCGAGTTTCGTAGAGTAGACAGACCTTGCATAAATTAACTATTTTAAAATATTACTATTAATGCATAATTAAAACTATTAACCTGCCCAAAAAACTCCATTAGCAATTGCCCCAAACTTAGAGCAAAGAATCATTCGAAATAATTTTCCAACAAGAAATATTAATAGTTTCTCCAATTATAATTTATTTTACTATTTCAGTATTTATAATAATTTTTATTTATAATAATGCTAATCGTGACAACGCAAACCAAGGCAAACACAATTTTCCACAATTGTTTCGCCTTAAAATCATTTTAAAGTGTTTCGTGATGAAATTTTGGCCCAATCAGACTTTTAAGTAGTCAAACCCCATAATGGGCAGACGTTCGGGGTATTTTCGGAAATTGAGCACTACCGGCGAAGCCTTTAGCAAAATGTACCTCCATCTTGTTTCTAAACTCACTATATAGACGAAAACGTGTCAGACACATAATACGCGTGTTGTCCATTTGCGAGATAGTACAGCAGACAACAATGTAAACGCATCGTGCTTTTGTCTCGTATGGGTTGTACAATGTTTACTCTCCAACAACGCGACTTCCCTCCAAACCTCATCCTCCATACGTTCTCATTCTCTCACCGCCATGACCATCACCAAAAGCGGCCATCATCTCTCGTAGTGTCGCCTTTCACATATAAGCATTACAAGCTTCGTTTCTGTTCTCGAGCTGTTTGGCTTTCTATATCTTCCTTTCTCCATCCTCCCATGTCCCTTCACCCTCTCCAACCCTCAATTCTGTGCACACAACTGTAACCCTGCCTGTAAATACACACAGCATAAATATATGGGGCATTCGAGTCCAACTCAGCAAATATCTGATTTTGATTTTCTCAGATCTGCTTCATTTTATTTGTTTTATACTGTCACTGTACCTATCGAGCATATTTTGAATTAAAAAAAATAAACCTCTGGTCAATCGTCATATTAATTCAATTTTTATCCCAGTTACATTTTTGGAACATCCTCCTAGGCATTAATACCACTTTTTCTAATAAAACGCAAGATTTTTTTTCAGCTATTTGTATCCTCAAATTTCCTAAGACATTTTTGTACACAAATTTTTTTGAGGGTTTTTTTATTTCGGGAAAGAATATGTAAAAAATCAACGATTGGTTATAAAAATGTTGATAGAAAATTGAATAATGTTTTGGAGGGGAAGTAACAGTGGAAAAATTAATTGATTAATAGATTTCGTGGATCGATTTGGTCTGGAATGTCCCATGTAGATGTGGATTTGTGGCTACGCACGTTGCAGCATGGCGCGCGATCTCTCTAAGACTCTCGTTGGCATCATTGCAGAGCGGTAGCATCAACGTAATTGGACGCCGACAGATCCCACATCGTCTGTTGGTCTTGTTGGTGTGTGCGTTTTGTTATACATCAGCAGCTCGTTTCTTCGTTCTCCTTTCGTGTATATTATATATATATATATATATTATATATTATATATATATATATATATATACTCATGAATGCTCCTCCATTTACTAATTACTCTAATGACGTTCGTAGTTGAGAATTATTCATGGGAATGATGACCCTGAGGCGGCATGTACTCACTCTCTCTTCTGCTTCTCTAAAGTTCCTCGCATTCATTTGCCATTCTGTATATAATATATATGTAGAGCCACTTTTCTGTATTGCTGATGCCAAGCTGCTCCATTAACCATCCTGACGTTTGACCTTGAGTGTATGCATCCCGAGTTCGCCGCGTTGCATTAACCATTTAGCGGAATTTCTTTTTCCTCCTCATCAGCTGAGGAATGCTCGTAAAATGTCCAACAATTTCAATCTAGTTGGGTGGCTGATTAATTGAAAGGAAAATTATGTGGCGTGTCGTTTTGATGGTTCATAAATTTTTTAACCACTTCATGAATATTTTGCGATTATTCATTTTTAACACGAATCATTTATAAAAATCATTACAAAAAAAATATTGTAACTCTTTTAAATACTAAAGAATTTATCATTTTTATTTTTTTGATATGATTATTGATTATTATTTGGTAATTGATTTCGGTCTCGTTTTTTATTCCGATAATTATGATGTTTCGTGTTGGAAATGTCTGAATGTGGATATATTATTTTGATAGGGAACGAGAAGTGGAATTTTTTTTCGTGTAATGAGGGCCATGGTACATGGGATGACAGAGAGCGAGAAAAAGGGGATGGAGGGCCAAAGGGTGTGATAAAGAGAGTGAGAGTGAGAGTGAGAGTGAGAGTGAAAAAGAGAGAGAGAGAGAGAGAGAGAGAGAGAGAGAGAGCGAGGGAGAGAGAAAGTCGAGCACCAGAGAGGAGCACAGAGTACCCAGCAGGATAAGGGGGAGACTCGAGTGGCTTCGTAATAACATGACGGTAATTGGACGAGAGCGGCCCACATCCTAATTAGCCGGAATGATGACGTTAAAAGACCACTGTTATTATCAATTAGTAACGATGATCAATACGCGAACGCTCTTGTTGCTCTCGTGATAATCGAAGCTCCGGTTAGTCTCGATCCACTATTTTTTTCTCCCATTTATCTCTACCCTGCTGGCCTTATCAAAAATGTCAAAAGTGCTAAAAAAAATTTAATGAATTATTTGCTGTTGAGTTTTTTAAAATTATTATTAAATTAATTATTTTGTTATTGAAATTATTTTTTTGTTTGAGTTATAAAAAAATGTTACAAATAATTATTTTTATAGGACATTCGATTTATCGAATAAGTAGTTCCTATCGGACTTTGGACATGTAACATTCGAGCTATTTCCTATCGAGTGGTCAGTCTTACCCATAGATTAGCCATCCCCGTAGCTCCGATATTTTATTTTCTCCAAAAATTTCATGTACATTAATCGTCCCGACTGTGGATACTTCCGGGGGGTGCTGGATATACATTTATCTTTAAAAAAAAAAAAAAAAAAAAAAAAGGAATTTCGCGAATGTAGCAGCGTCGAGCTGATACACTATATGTGCGATATTGGAAATACATGCATAGTCTGTATAATCGCGTATACACATATATAGCTGCAGCCATACATACATATATATGTTAAAACACGAGTACTTGTATGTGCTGGCGCTGGAGCAAGGATATCGGCATGGGATGCAACGGCCACGATTGATTTTCGGGAGGTGAAAAAATAAATAAATAGAAAATCATATACGCGCGCCGGCCAATACATTGATATATACATACATATATAAACATATATGAAATATACTCATGCATATATGACATATATATATATATATATATATATATATATATATATACATATATGAATTTGAGGCATTCCATGCCAAGTGAGCGAACAGCAGACCAGCGACTATCTCAAATATAACAAATTATTTTTGACATTCCTTATCGAATTACGAAATTTAATAAAATATTAAATTTTTGATTTAATATTTGTTGAGCTTGACACGTTATAAAATATTTCCGATAAATATTTACGAGTTTTTTTTTTCTCCGTGGAATAATTTAATAAAAATATTGGGCCATTGTGAGGGATGTTCGAAATCAAATTGGCATGGAATGTCCCATACAGAGGGCTGATATCAGCCTGCGAGCTTTAGTATACGTACTCTCCGGACATCTGGGAATAAAAGCTCGCGCCGGGGTTTTCCCTATCAAACACAAATCCAAGGTCCATTGAACAGGGGCCAGCGAGAGCTCGCCATGCCGGGGGCTGCGTTTTTGTAGAGTGAAAAAAAGGCAAAACGAAAGCGAGAGCAAAAGAGAGAGGGAGAGAGAGAGAGAGAGAGAAGACGAGGCAACGCATACCCCATGTGATAGCAAAACGCGTTGCACAGCCCGGCCATTAAACGAGATCCGATGCTCTGCTCTGCTCTCGTGTACGTTGGCCAGAATGGGGAGGATTTTTGGAGGATCGTTTGGAAGAATTGGGAATGGATAATCGAGCCTCACATCGAACCTCCGCGAGTTCTCTCTCGATAGCGCGCTATCACGTTCCCTCCAGCAGCGGCGTCAAAACGTGCTCGGATACACAACGAGTGAGTGCAATCGACGATTTTCGAACCTGACGACACGTTTGGGACGTGTCCGACGATTCACAGCTTTGTATAAAAAGTTGTGTGAGGATTCTTTTTTTTTTCGAACCAAATATACACAGTAATAAAATAAATAGAAAGGAGATTTACACTCGACTATGCAATGTAGGTAATTATAGTGAATGAAAAACATTGAGTTGGTTAAATAAATAAAAAAGTCACTTGGTCGATCATGAAAACGATCGATTGAAAACCGTCTAGCTGGTGAAACTCCAGCTTTTCCATTATGCGACTCATTTCCATAATTGAGATATAATTGAATATCTATAATTGTAAGTAATTGCATTTTATATAAAATTTTTATTTTTTAAGTCAGGTCACTCCGATGCTATGAAAAATGACCTGATCTAAAAAATGAAAATATCATACAAAATGCTATTACTTGGCATCGAGATAGCGTCGCGTCTCTTGATTGAAGAAATATTATGTTGTAAAAATTATGCAAAAAATTAGAGAATAATAATATGAAAAAATTAAATTTTATGCATATGCCTGTTATCGGATGCTTCGCGTCTTGAATTCTCGTCGAGCTATTAAAATGAGAGGGAGTATCTCGTTGTATCGCGGGGGTGTCTGCAAGCCCAAGTAATAATTCGCAGCTGGTGGACAACGGGCGAGTAACCGCGAGTAGAGAGGGCTCATTTTGTCCACAAAACCTCGAAATTAATATTCGCGGTGGACCACACGGTCTGTGGTCAACCACTAAATACTCATGCTGCGCGAAAGCCGAGATAAATAGACGCAATTAAATTCAACCGGAAATGCTAAACGGATAAGAGAGAGAGAGAGAGAGAGAGAGAGAGAAGGGAGAATGAAAAAAAAAGGGTGACGCCAGATAAGCGCGAGGGTTGTCCCGGCTGTGGCAATGGGATGCTGTTCATCCTGAACTCCTGCATCTCCCTCTCTCTCTCTCTCTCTGTCTCTCTCGTTCCCTCTCTCGCTCCCGCGTTATACCTCCAACCTCCAGCGTGAGCCGACAAATATTTATGGTCGCACGTTGAGATAACCCCCTTGCGAACCCTTCTAGCTCTCGTATGAAATTAGCTCTTCTCTCTCCCGTGCACTCGGCAAGCCATATCTCCTACGAATATTCTATCTCTTCGCCATTCGCCAAATCCGGTTGAGTAAGAGGAAACGGCGCGAGATTGTCCAATTTGTGTTTACGTGTAACATAAATAATATCTAAACACGGTTAGCAAATACTTCAAAAATGTTTTAACAAAATATTTTAGACAAAAAAAAAAATCAACGCTCGTTATCACAATGAATATTTTGAATCACCTAATCTCAGTGTATATATATATATATATATATATATATATATATATATATATATATATATATATATATATATATATATAGTATATATACGTCGCTATACACGTCGATGGAAAATCTGAAAATTCGAGTAGACGAAAATGAGGATTTAACGAGTTTCTTGGGTTGTTTCGTCGCTGCTTCCTTTATTCCCTGACGCTTTCCGAGCATTGCCAAGAAGCCAAGAAGCCTCTATGAGAGCTTTAGCCCTCATATTTGCCCCAGTATTCCGTGTACACTCACTCGCCATTAGCAAGTGGTGAATTTCGAGCAAGTGTGCGCTCAACCGCAGTACTGAAAGCTCAGAGGAAAAGTCCCCTTTGCCTAAAAGGCATCAGGGGTGTCTTGAACAAGGAAAGGCCTTTTCTACTTTGGTACTCGAAGTTCAGAGTGAAAGTGGAAAAACACCGAGCATAAGCTCTCCGCGTGTCAAGCTCTGTGAGACGAAGCCAGAGATTTCTCACTCATGTGTGAGCGTTTTGAATTCTTTTTTTTTTATTTCTTATAATTTTTTTTTTTTTTTTTCAAGGATAGCAATAATTTTAAAAAGCTTTTTTTTCTTGTTTTCCATTTCTTTTCTATTTCCTTACTATTGGAATATCATTTTTCAATTATTAGTCTCGTTTGTACGATATTTAAAAATTTGCAAATTTTTAAATACTCCATATAATAACATCGTCGTTTAATGTCAATTTATTAATGAGAAAAGTTTAATATTATCAATCGAAAAAGTACCTCGAGATAAGAAGGGGGATAGGCAATTTGACGAAAAATTCAAAATTTTATAAAATCTGAACGCTTTGATCGATTATGTTCAAACTTAATACCAAGCGTTGTTTCGCGAGAATCTCTTTCCATAAGAAGTTTCAATCCGACAATGTGAAAATCGTTCAAGCTAGAGCTCAAACAATAATTTTCCAAAATATTCAAATAAAAAAAAAAAATGTTTACAAAAGGTGTAGCCTCACACACACTCATACAGACATTCATTCAAACATTTTTACTAAACAAGCTTTCTAGACGTCTTGGAACAATCTAAAAACTTTGACGAAAAAAGCTCGATCTGTTTATCTCATAAAACTAAATCTTTCTCTGTAAGGAACCAAAATCAAAATGTTATTCTAAAAACATTAAAAACTATTATTAAAATCACAATTATACGTTCTTACATCGAATATTGACATATATATACCTAAGTTTATTACAAAAACAAAGTTCGTTCTAGAATCGTTGAATGGTCCATCGATACGCAAAACAAGACACAATATATTTAAAGTCCACACACAAGCATCGCTCCTAACGCGGAAGTTCCTCCGCCATATTGCATACAATAAATACACCACCAATACACGATATAACATCGTTATGAGAATACCGAGTGTATCGAACTGACGGGTAATCGATACTCTGCCGATAGATATAGTATTTCCAGCCATCCTTATACCAAATTCTCTCTCTCTCTCTGTCTCTCTCTCTCTCACACACACACACATTGAAATCCACCTATAGACTGTATAGAGTGCACATACTTCCGGTACAACGTCTCAGGGAGGTTTGAGGCCACTTCGTGGTAGGGAAATAGCCCGAAGCGTTTCGTCGTCGTGCCCGCGAGAACTTGGCCTAAGCCATCGAGGCCACTAACACGCACACGCACACACATAGCTTGGAAATCGTGAAGGAGGATATACGAAGCATGTGAACGGCTTTAGACAGCGGTTTGCCTAGCAATATACATAGATATTGAGTATAGAGATGCTGGATGCCGTAAATATTTACCTGAGACTTCAGCTTGAATGGCCGTTGAATAAATTTCTTACCTGAATTGCTCGAGATCTCTCTCTCTCTTTCTCTCTGGCTGCGTCCACCCTAGGAATAGTCTCGTATGCATGTATGTATATCCATACACAAGGGGGTAGTTTAAGGGTATAAGGCAGCGAGAGTTTATGCCCGAGAAGTTGACGGCGCCGGGAGGGTGGAGGTTGTGGTGGAACGATCTCGCGAAAGGAGCGAAAAGCAGGAGAGAAACTCACGTGGATTCTTCGGGGTACACCGAGAGCGGTTTAGACTTTACCACGCCTCTTCCGTGTCTTCCTCGACGTACCTTCTCATCCACCCCCTATATTCGCTCTCCCTTTTTAACCATCCACGACGATGCGGTTTTCACGAGAGGGGTGGTTTTCCGTAAACAGACCGACCGAAAGTCGCTTCTTCCTCCTCTCTCTTCGTTCGTTTCGGGATTTTCAAGCGCAATACAGTATATACATATGGCTTGTTGACGTATATCGTTTATGGGGATGTATATATATATATATATATATATATATATATATAAGGGGATCGGAAGTGAGCGGCGTGCTTTTCTCGTTCGTAACCATCTCTCGTGTTTCCTTCTCGTCGTCGTAAAACTTTTGGTTTTCGGGTATGGGAAAGAGAAAGAGAGAGAGAGAGAGAGAGAGAGAGAGAGGGGTGAACAGGTGGCTAAAAAGGAACGAATCTATAGAGCGATGAGTGAGGCACTTCCTCGCATCATCGTCATACTCTCATAAAGGAAGGAGACGGGGAGAGCAACCCTAATGACTCAATGTGTTAATGCTTCGCCGAGTACGCGAGGAGCGTAGAGAGAAAGAGAGAGGCAGTTTTACGGGGTTTGGGGGATAGAATGAACGTAAAGGGGTGGCAAAGGAATCGGAGTACATGGCCTGGGGAGTCTTTAGACGATGCCGACGCGACGCCAGAAAGTACACCCTCCCCCTTCTCGTCTTGTCGTGAGAGGGCGCTCTCACGATTGTGTTCTCACCACCGGGAAATCTACACCAGCTTCAAGTTTATATCCTCTGTCTTTCCGCAAGAGAGAGAGAGAGAGAGAGAGAGAGAGAGCTCTCTTTCTTCTTCTTCTTCTTGCCTCTCTCCCTGCCTTTGTCTCTTCTTTGACGCTGAAACGATGCTGTGAGTGCTTTTTGGGACTATATATCCGATCCTCGAAAGTTTTCCTAACCCGGCCTTTTCTCTTCTCATTCTCGACCCTCTCCTCTTGTACCATCAATCACATTTCCTTTGCCCTCGCGCTCGGATACACTCTTTAACCCATACAAACGCTCATCTACTTCATCGTTTCGCTCAACGTTCCGTCTTACGTGTTTAATATACACATATATTTTGCGCAACGTCGAAGCAAAATTCTCAGGCGACAATTTAACGAGAAAATTAAGTGTGACGTTTTGGAAAAAAGAAAATTATAAAAAAATTCATTGGCTCAAAAATTCGTTGAAAAAATTCAATCAATTTTTATTGGTATTTTAATAATGAAGAAAATATTATGGCCACCCGGTCGAAAGAAATAAAATAAACATAATCTCTGACTGGAGCTACAAATACGTGCTGTTTTTTTCATCTTCGAATTAAACTACATCAAAATTACGTTTGTCAAATAGCGAAAAAAAAAAGAAAGTTTTTCTCAACGTTATCCTTGTCTAAGGTGGGGATTTTGTATTAAATCCGTCGAATAAACTTGAACGTTTAACCGCCTCGATGTCGTGCGTTTTCTTGGTGGATTTCTATCGCGTTCTCGCTCTATATCGCTTGTGATTCTCATTAAGAATGACTATTTCACTTAATTAAACTGTCTGACGAGCTTAGCGAAGAGATTATTATTATCGCGACCGCATGGCAGGAGAAATAGAGAGAGAGACAGCGAGAGAGAGAGAGAGAGGAAGGGGATGCTTTGGCGTTGGACGATCCAGCAAGGCGCTGAGCTCCTGGTCGCTAATTAGCGAACGCCCTGGATTAGATCGTTTGGAATTGGTATTACGATCATCTGCCTGATGGTACGTATGTGCGCCTCTCTCGGGTTTCGCCACGAATATGCCGTGTTATAACGACCCTACTGATATAACGTATACTACTATTAAAGGCCATATAGATATATATATAAATAGATTCACAGACACGTACAAAATGTATACGATATAATGTATAAGCGTGTCTACCCGCAGACTAGTGTGTGATAGAGTGCCTGTAATTTCACGGAAACTTGCGGGATAACAACCTTCCCCCCACCTCTCTATTACCTCGTCCGGATTAATCGCGATAACGTACTTTGCACAAACCGACTCTATCCTTCCCATATTTTCGTCATTACGTTAAACCATTTCTCTATAATACACATATCCGTTCCCTTAGCTCACTTTTAAAAATTTCAACGACCTCAATATTCTTCTTCACTCTTTTCGTTTATTTTTTGACCATCGTCGAATCTCATCCTCGGAGCCAATGAGTATTTGTTGTCTCGTAACTTCATTAATGTAGTCTGCTCATAATAATCTGTTGTCTACTGCTATTACTACTGGCGTGTATAACCACTAACGTCCGGTGTGCTCTGGCACGAAAATGCTTTTGCAGCTTCGCTTCGTCCCCGATTGGCAATTACCATATTAAACAGGACGTGTACTATCGTGACTATATATATGTATGAGTGTATGTACGTATGTGTGTGTTTGTCTGTGTCTATAACTATGGGTGCATAAAGGAAAATTGTCCCAGGTGAAATAAAGTTCTTCGGGTTTCTAGGTGGGAATTTTTGAGATTCCATGGAAACGTCTAGTGCATTTGTCTTTGGTGAAAAAATACATCGATATAGTGGATAGTAAAAGAATTTTGGAAATTCTTTCTTTTTTTTTTTTTTTGCAAAAATTGGTAAAAAATATTGCACATTTTGAAATTCGGACCATGGGCGATGGTTTTCCATTTCTTCTCGATTTCAGCAATTTTCAGAGTATTCTCACGGCCACAAAAGTAATGTTGACTGCATTAACTCAATATCATTTTTGAGTCTGCCTCTAGCCTTTCCAAAATACTATAAATCCGCCAAAATCGATCCTTCCGATGTTTGTTGGTCCCTGAGCGAGCTTTTTTTTTGATAAAAAAATAAATAAAAAATTGCTACCTTTATCTGATTGGAATTTTTGTGCTGGCAACGAATCATACACAGAGAGTTTTCCTCCGAAATCCATAAATTGTAAGTGAAAGCGCAAAAAAAAAAACACAGAATAAAAAAAAAGGGTGAGAGGCGAGTTATAATAAATGGCTCGTACACATGTATCTGAAAAACGGAAGCGAATAATGAACCAAATATGTATATTTAGTCCAACGATGATTTTTTTCTCGCTTCTAATTTTCATGCAGTAAAATTTATGACGTAAATTTTCCATTTAATATTAAGAGGATTTTGCCTCCTACCGAGAATATTGCTCCTCCTCTTTCCGGTTAATTTTTACACCATCGAGAATGATACACAACTCTGTACTTTCCTGTACGAGTCGAGCAAGAGAGAAGAGGTACAATGTCGTATGGAATTTAGTTTGATCATGAACGTGTGCGCTGTAACCGCTAATGATACTGGTTGCATCGACTCTCGACTGCCCATAACCTGATCAATGTCTGACCACAGCCATGCCGTAACCACTAAACGCCTCTCTCTGTGCGCAAAGCGCCGAAGCATTCGCGAGCGTCTCTCAGTCCCCCATCTACCATCGATTGGCAATTACCTCTTCAAGCCCCGAGACCATTAGGAGTCTTCATTGAAGAGATACTTAATTATACCAGTTGGTTTTCTCTAATAAGATCAAGAAAAATGGCACTGAAGCTCTTTTTACAATTTTTTAGCATAAGAAAACCTTTTGAGAGTATTTTTGACTGCTGAAAAAATCGTAATAAATTACTAAGCAAAAATATAAATAGTTTCAACTAATATTATCGTTTGAACAATACTAACTATTCAATTATTATTAATTATGTGTTTAAAATTTATTAAAAAAATGGAAAATATATTTGAAATATAATATAAAAAACCAGAAAAAAAATCCTACGAATAAAAATAATTCTTGTCCCTCGAGCAGTAATGTGTGCCATTTTTGATTAAATCATAGCAAGTCCACCGTCAGTTCAACGACAAAGACTCGCTCGAATCCAATATAACTTTGTGCCTGTTCATCCGGAACTACGTAACAAAACGTTTTTTCAAATTTTTTTTCATCCGATTTTTCCATTCGGTTTTTGCTCGTTTTTTTATTATCATTTGTTAAAACGCGCTATGTGTGTCCTGGTACAATTGAAATTATTAATTGTCCTTGAACTCAATGCTAGGACAAACGAGAATACCTAAAGCTGATGGGTCTATACACATGGAAATTGTTCGGGTCACGTATTATGTCTGTATCCTGTGGATTTGAAAGGTTTGTTTTTTTTTTTTATATTTTTTTTTTCGACAAACGTTTGACGGATTGTGTTCCACTTGAATTCGTCGGAACATTCTCGTGATTATCGAGCGAGGTTGCCCGTTAATTAAAAAGTCCGGTGGACCAGCATGCGCACTAACACTATCAGGTGTAGGTGTGTGTGTGTGTGTGTAGCACGAGAGTGCCCACGAGGGTATTGATAATGGAACAGGAACTCGGACCAACAAGCGTCAAAGCTTTTCGCGTGAAACACGCAGGCACTTATGACGAATCGGTTTTACACACATGCATCAACAAAATCGATGGATACGTGAAGTGATATTTTTTACAGTCCACACATGTCGCAAATTAATCGGGACAAAAATTAAACAATTTATATTTACTCTTGCAGTATTTATTTGAATTTTGTTTAAAATAATTCCTAGCTCATGCAGTATTGAAAAATTGTATTCATTTTTCAGTGAAGACAATTAACGTTGAAATAAAATTTACGAAAATAAATGAATATTTTTTTTTAACCCACGAGGGTATTGATAGTGGGACGGAAATTCGGACCAACGAGCGTCAAAACATTTTAGCGTGAAACACGCAGGCACTTATGACGAATCGGTTTTACACACATGTATCAACAAAATTGATGGAACCGCGAAGCGATATTTTTCATAGTTCATATTACGCAAATTCATCGAGACAAGAATTAAATAATTTACATTATTTCGCATTATTTATTTCAAGAAATTTTTCAAAAACGATTGCTAATTCATACAGGATTGAAAACTCGTATAAATTCATTTGTAAAAATAATTAACATTAAAATGAAATCGACAAAAATAAATGAATAATTTTTTTTCGAACTAGAGTACATTTCACTATAATTTTCTCGTCCCGGAGAGACAATACTTTATTCTCACCGAGAAAATTGGCTGAAAGGGACATGCAACGATGAAAGGACAGAAAGTTCAGACAAAAAGACAGAGTGAATTGTGGTCGGGATGGACGAGAGAGAGTCTGAGAGGCACATGGATGAGCAAGGATATTGCGGGGTTGGGAGAAATGCATGAGGAAACGACCGAGAATGAGACGAGAACGAAAGGTTCGTCCAATGTCCGTCGAGAAGCATTTTCGTCCGAGGCAATGCATACGTTAGAGCGTCGAGGCGTCTCACACTCGATTGTGGATTCAATTTCAGTGAGAGGAGCCAGCGGAGAGTCCTCGTCGTCAGTTATATACACCCCCTTGTTCTACCTTACTTTATATCTTTCTCTCGTCTGATACGAAAAGCGAGCCAGACGACACACGCCTGGGCAAGCCAATGTCCGAAGATTGCAACGCCACGGGTCGTTGAATATGAAATATGTACCACTGATTGTTCGTGAATTTTCTCGTCTGTGCTCCATAGAAAACCATCCCCTTTTTTTCGGTCTCTCGCCTCTCTTCTCTTCTCCAATTCCCTTGAAATTTTTTACCCCTGACATCAAATGCTCTCCATATTCGAACCGAGCACACTCAACATTGATACAAAATCTGTACTCGAGAAAAGATTTATATCATTGTCAGTAAAGTCTCTAAAATCAACAATTTTTTAATAAATAACAATTATTTTACTACAATAATAACTCACTAATAAAATTAAATAATCATTAATGACAAGTTTGACTCAATAAATAAAAATTATTATTTCAGTCAATTAAATCTTTTATTCGATTGATTGCCTTATGGATATCTAAACATAGTAGGTCATTGAAGCGTATCAAATATATTCTTGAAGTTGAATCAAACAAATAATTTATTTCAAATCATCTAAAACAATTCAAATATACAGCCAGAAATGATAAAGAAAGTTGGCTGAAATGAAATGTTAACTAAACTTTCTTACATGCTTTACATGGAACGATCAGTAATTATCCAAGCCCAAACATCTCTCCTAATACTTTGGCTCTTGATCTCTGTTCCTGTCGTTCGATAAAGAATCTGACTATATAGCGATGAAAAGTGCAGGAAAATGGTCGAGGGAGCCACCCCAGACTATTCACCTGAATATCGCACACCGAAGTGCCGGTCTTCAACTTTCCTGTGAGTATACGAACATACATACAAGCATATATATATATATATATATATATATATATATGCCGATAGCCCGAGAGTATGCCAACGCGTAGAAACTTCAGTAATGAATCGTTAATTTCCCGAGAGTTTCTCGGCCGATAGGTTTTTAAAGCTCCGGAGCCCTCGAAGCAAGCTTTCGTAGTCAGCAAGGAACTGCGGAATGAACAGACCGAAGCAAAAAAGTGAGATAGAAAGTGCATAGAGAGGGTAGAAAATGGAGCACGAGTGCCCCTTCGCCATAGAATTGCTGCTGCTGCTGCTGCTGCTGCTGCTGCTGATGCTCAAAAATTCTTTTCTTTTCAAAACTCCCCACGGGATCGTTTGTGACCTAAAAATAGTTTTCAAAGTTCTAAATACTTGAGCCAACATCTCTCTCATGAACTTTAAATCTGTGGGATAACACAATTATTTATGGCGGCAAAAAAAAATTAATCTAATTCCAACAATGTTTGTTTGAAGAAAAATTAAATGATCAATGTTGTCGAAATTAATTAATTTCTTCAACTCGAATGTCTTTATATAAATTTATTTTTGTCTTGAAAACTTTCCATGCTTAATTTTTTCATTCCTATTTTCTATAGTTGTGCTATAGCGTGTGGGTCGAAAAAAAAGCTTCACTAGCGTACGAGAGTGCTGGCAAGTATCGCGAAAGACCGCAATAATTAATTCACCCTCAGTGTCTAGATATTCTTTTTCTTCGGGTCTTTTCGAACGTCGACTTGTTACGGCTTAATTAATAGCAATAATTAAAAGGAAGGCGTGTATACGTTATATGAACGTGCCCGGGAGGCGAAGTCTGCTTTTGTCTCTCTCCCTCTTACCTCTTACCTCTCGTCTCTTTCGTCCCCTTTGTAACTATATGGTTATCCTTTCTCTCTCACGCACAGCACGTTTGAATATGCAAAAACTCTTTGGGTTGGTTAGCGAACAGGCACGAGAACTGGCAGCTTGTGGCGCGCGTTATAGCTCAGGGTACACATCGGGAGAAGAGAGAGAGAGAGAGAGAGAGAGAGGCAGTGAGAGGGCAAGTGGAAAAGGCAGGAAGGAAAACGTCTCGCGTGCTGGCTGGGGTTAAAGAGCACCTCTTGCTCGAGAATCGCTCTGTGTTGGCTTTCGCAGGTGCTGCTCTCTCCAAAATTAGTGTATACCGTTCATTATACGTACAAGTATACAGATTTTTGGCAGAAATAAACAAGAAGGATGGAGTGAAAGGACGAAAGATTATTGCTTCAGTGGGTAAACGTAGACGTTGTTACGGCGCTCTAGAATGCATGCATAATTAATCATTAATTATTGCTCCCTAAACTCATTGAATAATAATCCATATTCATAAACATGTTATATCAATTCCTAGACAGAGACGAACCCTTCGGCATGAAACACTCTATAACCGTTATTATTAATATATATATATATTTGGAATAAATCTTAGAACAATTTATATTTTTAATGATTAATCATAATTATTTACTCAATGAAATGAATGAACTATTTTATCAAGGAAATAAACTATCGAAAAAGCTAATAGCCATTTATTAATAATCCATTTACTTTTGTAGGGTGCGTGAATGTAGGCATCGTAACGGCACTTTGGAATCCATATACAATCCATAATTAATCATTTATTACTTCTTAAACAAATTGAATAATAATCCTTATTCACGAGTATGTTATATTAATATATATACAGGAATTAACGTTGGGGTACGTTACGCGATCTATTACCATTATTATTAATATAATTCATTTCAATTATTAATACAATTATCAATATAATTCCGTATCACATATTAAGGGTTGATATTTTTTTCATTAAAACACAAAATCATTTTCTCGTTATTCTCAGAAAAAGAACCGAATCAGAGGAAAAATGATAAATTCAAAGATCGATTTTATCAATGATACAGACAAGTAAGAATATTAATCATTTGTTAATAATTGATTTAATTAATTTTTTGTCAAGCTGATAGTCTTGATACCTTCAAAAATCAAATATCAATAAATTTTCATTTTGAAACCAGTATACATTGGTCAATAGACCACGCTAGCACGTTAACCACTATATGGTAATTGGCTACTGACTTGGGCTGACCTTATGATACCCGCAATGCTTACAAACGGGGGCCAACAACGCATATAAAAAAAAAAAATCTTAATTTGATAAAGCAAATCATAAATTATACATATATGTCTCTCCTACGACTGGTCAGATCTCTAAACATTTACGTATTCTTGGCGCATCAGAGCTCGTTTCCTATTTACCTTATGGATAAGTTTCACCGTCTTTCGTGGAATATATCGTGTAGCAAGAGTCTTGGCAACACGAGAAAAGATAGATATATACAAGGGGGTTGTGGAGAGAAATACAGAGATAGAGAGAGACAGAGAGGGAGTAAAAGCTTATCTGCCAGTAGGTTAGTTGGCTATGAAGTATGAGAGGTTTGGAGGAACGCGTGCAACGAAGCTCGAAGCCGAAAGAGAGCCTTGTGAAAACATGAGAAGGGATGATGGGATGAAACCGAGCAGTTTAGGCATGTGAGAGAGAAGGAAGGAAGTGGTACAGAGAGTGAGGGGTGTACTTGGCGAAGAAACGTGCAAAGGGTACGTTACTGCGTCGCAAACATGGAATAACAAAAACCCACCCTGGGTGTGCAAGCTCCGCATCAACTCTCTCGCTTTTCATCCCCCTCTTTCTCCACCCCTCTACTATTACTACCCTCTGCAGCATCGCGTTCGCTCCAACACGCGAGAGAGAGAGAGAGAGAGAGAGAGAGAGAGAGAGAAAGTCTCAGTCTACGATCATGCAGCTCGCTTGCCCTCCCTCGTGGTAACCCACCTTTCGTCCTTTTTTCCAACCCCTTACCGAGCTCTTTCGCTCCAGACTGTTTTCTCCTCCTCATCGTTCTGGTCTCGCATACCAATCGCCACTAAATCGTTTTGCGTAGCGCCAGAGAGAATATTCTCTCTCTTCCTCTCTCTCGCCCTTCTCATTTTCCATCTGCTATTCAAGCATTTACATTTGCTCTGGCGCGGGTGGCTCGCGATGAGCTGGTCGAATAAACTCTCGTGCAAAGAAATTTAATGCCTGGTGCGCATCTCTAATGCATAATGTGTGTTTGCAAGAGAGGAAAATATGAATTATCATTGGATAAAATCAATATTACTTATTTGGAGAATTCGGTGAATAAATTGTTGTAATATTTAGCTTGATGCAGACAAATTTGTAAAAGTCAAAAATAAAATTCGTTAAAAGTGTTTGCAAAAATCAACCGTGGAATTTTAGCAAACAGCCAATATGCACTCGTGAAAGATAATTTGTATGCCACGCACTCTGTGTGTGTGTGGATGTGCTTGTGGTACAAGTTTTATATATGGATTCTCTCTGATGGTGAAGACTCGTCCTCAGAATATTCGTTCTATATTCATCCTCATCATATATATACTTCATTTCTATTGTTTTCTGCGACTATCTACAAACGCTGTGCCTTTAATGCTTTTCGGCTATGATATCGAGCACGAAACACTCACATAAGACCACAAAAACCAAGTAAAGTGTGCCAATCAAATTTACACATCACGTCCTAATAGTTTTTCTCCCCTTCGAGTATTTCTTTGATCCATATGAAGGTAAATTTGATCGTTAAAAATAGAGATTTATTTAGAAAAATAGATAAATGAATTCACATAATTTTTGTCCTACACGAAATATGAATTATCACGAATGGAATTGAGATAATATTTTATATTATCCATCGACAAATATAACCTTAATAAATCGTCTTAATGGTTTATCACGTGATTAAGTATGCTATTTATATGAAAAAAAAAAAACCTTCGACAGAGGTCCTTAATAATTCGTTATCGCTCATCATCTCTCGGTGTTATTAAATATCCTAGATATTATCGTGATACTCAAAATGTCCTCTCTTTCTCTCCTTTCGCTCTCTCCCTTTACGCAATGAATATTAGATCCGATCGGGATACGAATTTCAATAGCGTCGATTAAAGTTACAATTTGTGATTTTTCTGACTGTCTGAATTGTTCGATTATATAAGAGAGAAAGAGAGAGAGAGAGAGAAAAGGAAAAACGTTTTCGTATACACATAATGGCTTTGTAAGTCCATGATTATATATACCCTCTGCCATTATTGTAATTCTCTTGTACCTCTTGAGATGAGAGCTTGGCTCCCCTCCGCTCGCCCTTTCAACTCGATGCCAATCTTTCAATAACAACTATGACGACTACTGCGACTCCTCAAAGTCCCGTGAAGAATTAAATTTAATGCGTTCCACTCTCTTCTCTCCCTCCCTCTCTCTCTCTCTCTCGTTATTCCCCGACTTAATGGTACTTCAAGAAATAATTATCCATCTCGGACAATATAATAATTTTTCAGCTTCTCTTATATATGACCCTGCATAAAGTTGTCGTTATTACTTCGATTTATCGAGGAGGGAAAAAGTGTTCTCTTTTAAAAAAAGGTTTTTTTCGTTGCTTTGTTTTCTTCGATGTCGTTGCTCATAAAAATATGCTTGAAGGGCGATAAAAAAGTTTCTTGTCCTCGAGTTTTTTCTCATTTTTTTTTCTTCTTTTTCTCTTAGTGTACTGCATAACAATTAGGAAATGTCGCGTTCTATGGTCAGGGAGGGAGAGAAACTGCGAAATGTGCAATTCTCGACTCGTGGCATTTTCCATCTGTGTCCAGAGACACAAGATGCATAGAGAGAGCTCTCTATCTCTATGTTTCTCTGTCAGTCTCTCTCTCTCTCTCTCTCTCTCTTCCATCTCTTCGTTTATTCCTGTTGCCATTCTCATCTCGAGAGAGAAAGACCATTAGCTGCTAATAATTCACGCAAATCGTTGCTCGCTCTTGCTCGTCCTTCGTGAATTTACAACTCTCGCCGATGTATACAACACACACCGTTCTTCTCTCAACGGAACTTCAACGATTACGGAACAACGAAGCAATTATTCTGTATTACATGAGAAGCTGCGAGAGACAGAGAGCGAGTTGAACGAGTTTTCCTCTCAACTTTGAGAGAAAAAGAAAAAGCAAATTTTTAGTTACAAACCTCGTATTGAATGGCAGAGTTTAAAAGTTTTAAAAAGTAATAAAATGAAAAATCTCTGATAGAATGTCACACACACAACGAAAGCACAACGAAAAAATTCTGAAGAATCAGAATTTGTTCGTTGTGCAAAATTGTGAAGTTTTTTTTTCGTGACTTCGCTTGGAATTTTCGATGAAAAGTCGCAGTGATTAGTAATCCGTTGGAAAATTTCTAATTAGATAGGATTTTTGCACGTGGAAAATAATGAAGAAAAAGTTTTACTTTTTTTCTTTTCCCTCAAAAAGCTAAAAATATCAAAAGTTACAGTAGCCATCATTTTCTTCAAGCTGAACGGATTTATTTTTATTTAGAGCATTTGGACAATGGCACAGGTAGACTTAGAGAATAATGGAGTTTCTTTCATTTCGATGTCATTATTATTTTTGGTCAACCAAATAACGTTTTAATGTTTAAAGGATTTTTGAAGAAATAGGCACAAATACGACTTGCTATGAAAGCCCAAAATTACAGATATTTTGGTAAACCAAATTATTTACGGCTAAAATAAATAAAACACCGAACTTTTTTTTTTTCAAGATCCTAACATCGATGTACTATTTCTCGCAGATCACAAATCCGTTGGCCATATTGTCAAAAGGTGGAAAAAAAAATCAATCAAAGGCCCAAAAAATGGGTTTTATATTTAAATGCAGGATAAATTTAATTAACCATTAAACGATTTGTTAGCGAAAAACTTTTTTTCTCTCTCTATCATGCCACGAAACTCATTCACCACTATCGGTGCACGAAGGAGTGTAAAAAAATCTTTGCGAGAGAAATAAGTTTCGAAATCTTCAAGCAAGACTTTTCCCGCTCTCTGGCGATCTCATTGTCAGCCAGAGCGTTCCCAAGATTCTCGTTTTCTCCGTCATGAGGACTGCAGCCGGCATATATTCCGATGACCCTGTTCTCAAGCCCCAATATCCCCATAGCTGGTGGACTTTTTGCTCTTCGTGCTGTCTGCTCACCGCTTTTCCCTCTCGAGAATCTTCCGGACAAGAGTCTTTGGCTTTGCGTTTCTCGGTTTCTTGGCTCTCTTGCCCGTTTAATATCGGTTATGACCTCGCCAACTGAGAGATCTAAATATCCGCGAAAGTTCGGCCTTCGGAGCTTCGAAAAAATGTAATAACGAGAACGCGAGTTGGGAGAAAAGAAGAATGGGATAAAAAAAAACAAAATGAAACACACGGCGAGCTGCATAAATGAAATTGAAGTAAAAGAAATAATTTTGCGCATAGAACTTATTTAGTTGAAAAAATCATCAACGTGAAGATCAAATTGTAAATTTGATCAAATAAGAATAAATCCCATTGAATTAGTCCTACTTCAAAGAATGTTAATTAATATTCATTTAGTTTCAACAAAATTTATTTTAGGATTTTTTATTCGAATATTTTTCTCATATCTCTTATATTATGCCTTTCATTTTATTTTATTTTTTTGGCATTGCTACTATTTTTTTATATTGCGTTTTCGGTGAATATAATTGCTTCGTGATATCATTCTCGTGGATGTTGGAGGCTGTCATGTCTATAAACATATATAATATATATATACACACACACACACACACTTTTAAAAATGTATACAGATAAATAATAGGGACTTGCCCGTTATCGCGAAAATGTGAGGAGCGTAACAGGGGTCGCCCGAGGAAAGGATAATTAATTTTAATTATAACTACCATTACGCTGACCTTCCGCCCACGAGAGATGTACGCGTGTATATATATATAATAGTCGCAAAAGGTACATACGATGATGGCAAGCTGAGTATCCGTATCCAGTTACGCCCACGGTATATCCGCGAGCGTTTTTCGCCAGACTACGAGAAGCAACCAACGGTGGCTTCTCTGCACCTCGCGCTGATTTATTACGCTGTAGAAAATCTCCTCGTATTATATATACATGGGGTTTTTCACATAAAGTGGTCTGTGGTGATTTTTGGAAACTGTGTAATTCGCGAGAAGTGTCTTCAAAAAACAAAATTAACAAAAATGGTAAAAAAAATGGATTTGGAAATTATTTTTTCTTTATTAGTTTTTTTCAGCCAATATTTAAGAACTATGATAGTCCTGCCGATACTTTTTAATCAACGGTAAAATATTATTGTTGTTACATTTAATATTTGATTATATTTGATATTTTTTAATTTATATCAATATTTATTTTTTTATTAATTTCTTTAATACGTTAAATATTTTTCTTATACTGATACTTTTAATATTTTTTTTGTCTCGATGACAGATTTCTCAGCTCGGACCTATTTTTATTTCAATTGATAGTTTTTTTGGAAATTGGAAAAACTATTTTTATTTAAAACTATTACACTCACGACTAAACGATGGGACTTAAAAAGTTGTAAAAATTCTCTCGGCCAGACATCGTTTCATTTAACGTAAAATAGCCCATACATAAATAATGTATGCGTCGGTTGCTCTGTCGCGTTAGGTTGAATCTCCTTCGGCCATAACGCTCTGATGTCGTTCCTCCCTTACGCGCGAGGAAACATATTGGCACGTTATTAAATTCTTGCCTAATACGCCGGAATAATGGTGACGGAGCACCGACCACGCCGAGTACAGCGCGCTCTGTATAACCCTTCGAAGTGAATAACTACTGGAAGAGATAGCCCTCGTGCTATATGCATATTACTGTCCAGTATATATATATATATATATATAATTTTATCTAAAGTGGATTTTTGAATATATATGTGCGTGTTAGGGATGCTGGGTCGACGGATGCAAGCTTCGTTTCCCCCAAAATCGATCAGATACGATGTTAAAATTTAAGGGGTTAACTCGATTTGATTTTTTTTAAATTGTTTTTTTTTAACTCACAATTGATGACTCGATCATGAAGTAACGATCGAACGTTTCGATCAAGCCAGAAATAATGCATTTTTTTATATAATTTTTTTGTTTCAATTTTCAATTTTTTCATCATTTTCAAATTGAATAATTAAAGAAATCGATAATTCGCGATTGGCAAGTTAAGTTTAACAACCAACGAATAAAACGTTATCTGCACCCCTGAAAAGTCATTTATTGTCGAGTTTTCTGTGAGGATATCCGCTCGCTCATCACCCAGCGTGATATCGTCAGAGACCTTTACCACCCTCTGTCTCGACAATGTCAGTTTTTTTTTGTTCGCTCTTTCCGCCACGATAAACCGCGCTAACGCCCATCGATGATGAATTGATTGATGAATCATGGGCGTGGTGAAAGGTTACCACCAAAAGGTCATCGTCCGAATTCGAGCTATACACGTATATATATATATATATATATATATATCGGTATATGTAGATGGTCCAAAGTGAGAAAGGCACATAAGTTATATTTTTGCACACACTCGATACGCCCTTCTGACTTGAGTCTATCGATGTATATAGGGGTGGAAGAGGGATGAGAGCTAGTCATGCACACGCTGCGCTCACAGTCGTTAAACTATCCAAGAGGTTTAACGATTGACTAATGACTACGAGTAACGAGTACACGGTCGACGTTCGTCGTCGATCGTTTCAACATATCGATGGGGTCTCTCACGTTACGTTTCCTATATACATATATGCGGGTTTGGGTTTTTGTCGCGGAAATTGTGGCACACGCGCATTTTGGCCAACCGGAAAGGGGCAGTGACTCTGCTGTCCGAGCCTTCCATCAATTCATCTCTCACTCACATATTTTTTCTCTCTCGTTCCTTCCTTTTTTGCTGATTTTTTATATTTTTTTTCCAACGACCATATTCCACGTTACACACGCCACGAACGATCGTGTTTCTCCAATGGCTCACGCGATTTCGATTTTTCGTCTAATATTTATGTCCGTCTGTATACACGTATAGTAATGGGAGAGCAGTGCGTAATGAATGACTCATTTTTTTATTATGTGGGGAATTCGAATTCTCGTTTTTATTTTATTTCTTCGGCCAACTGTTATACTGTGTATATATGTATATATATAAATGACGCGGGCGATAATAAAATTTACTGCCATCCTGTCGAACGCGAACGAGGGTGCTGACAAAATTTTATGCTGTATTGCCAAAAATTTCAGCTTAATGTTTCGTAGATGATTCACTTATTTAGAATCTATGTGTATTTAATAAACACAAGTTTATCCATAATTCATTCGTGTAATGTAAATTGAAGCCTTTGTTAATTATTGCTAAAAGCGAATTGTTCAATGATCCGATAAATTGGCTTTATCGAATAATCAGTCTGACGATAATTTATGGTTTGCATAAACGAATAATATCCATTGCCGAGCGAATTGCGTCTCGTTACCTCCTTCATGATTTGTCAATGAGTCGGAAAAATTGATGGAAATCTATGAAATTATGTGATAATAATGCGAAACATTTCATTCGTTGATTTTTTTTTTTCTTTAGGCTTTTTAAATAATTCATATACATATAGATGTAGAATTTCGCATATTCAGCAATTCCATTGTTCAGGAACGATTTCACTACTTTTCGTACCATAATATTTAAACTCGGTACACAGAGGTCCATCAATTTTGACTCTTCTGTCCCGAATTAAAGAAACGCACACGCCTTGTTTTTTACATTCGAAAAATAAGATACTTTTGGTTTCAAACAGATAAGCGCTGAGACGAATCGAACCAGAGTGTTTGGCAAATAAAATAGTAAAAAATCACCGAGAATGAAATGCAAAAACTTTTTTTGATAGATGGGAAAACATATCGAGCGTTCCAAGTGAGACCTCGTATCGTGCTCATTTTTTGTACAAACGCTACGAGAAATTTGTGTGATTGTGTCTGTGAATGTGGGCGTTTGCTGACTGACAGACGGACGGACCAGAGTCAGGCATCTCCCTCTCTCTCTCTCTCTCTCTCTTTCGTATGCAGAGGTTTTCGATCGGAAATTTCATCGCATATACGTACCATAACACGATGCTTTTATACTCGGTGTTATCGTTGAAATCCTCTTCCTCCTTTCATGTCAATCAGCTGATGACTGTTCCGGTACGCGCCCTATTACGTTGGTAAATAGCCATCGCCACCCCCGTTCCATGAGGGGTCGAACGTTTCTGTATATATTGTAGGAGTGGGAGGAGAATGACTGGTGACGGTGGCCAGTAGTTTCGAGCCACTGCTTTTCGATGCCAATACGAGGAATGGGGTGAAACGTAACAGGGGTTGGTGATAGTGGTGGTCAGAGACTCTGTCGACGCGAGAGTTAGGGTGTTACTGATCGATTTGTATAACCATTTGATTTGGCTTGTCTCGTATGCCCAATATATATAACATGTGTATATATTTATATCGTCTATACCATATAAATACTATGTATAACTAACTCATCTCTATTACAAAAATATCACACTTGTATTTAGAATCTTGTATAAAAATGAGAACATGCCACCTTGAACACTTTTGATAGTTTTTCTAATTGTAACTTAGGACTAATGGGATCGCATGCACTCTGAGAGGTATGAAAATTAAACTTGGCTGCTTTTGGTAGCTTCTTGTCTATATATACGAGGAATATCAGGCAACATGACAGAAGGTGGTGACCTGGAAAAAAAGATTTAGTTGAAGTTAACTAAATGAGTATATTTGAATTGTTATCGTTGATTCCAATACTCCTCACTCATTCCTATTAAAATTATGAACATGATGGCTCATTTAGAATCTTGTGTAAAAAAAACGTGCAAATTTGACTTTTTTTGACAGTTTTTGTGGCTGGTAGATGAAGAAAAAAGGGTCTCACTCACTCTGAGAATTATGAGAGTTAAACTTGGCTGCTTGGTAGCTTCGAGTCAATATACGAGGAATGGTGGGAAACGTAACAGGGGTTGGTGATAAGGGATAGTCAGAAACTCTGTCGACGCGAGAATGGGAGTGTTACCGATCGATTTGTATAACCATTTGATTTGGCTTGCCTCGCATGCCAATGTATATAATATGCCAATGCATATACATATATAGGTAGTAATATACTATAATATAAACACCATATATTTCCCTCGTCCTTATTACAAACATGACTTTCGTATATATGTATATATCTACGTGTGTGTGTGTGTGATAGCATCGTGTGTAAAAAACCTGCCAGTTTTAGACAGCTTTTTTCGCCTCTAGTTAAAAAAAATGGGTCTCATGCGCTCTAAGAGTTATGACAACTTGGCTCAAACTTCAGCTGCCCGTTTAGTTTGTATGCGATCTCGCAAGAAATACCAAGTTTTAGTGAGAGAAGTCAGTCAATACGTGGAGTAAGTGGTTCAGATAGACACGGATTTATCTCGGCTCTCAGTGGATGTACTGGAAGAATTTCAGGAGAGTTGAAATGCCAGTACAGATGGGACAGTTTGGTGACTTGAATAAATGTATTTATAAAAACGTCTTCATCAAGGTTACAAAAAAAGTTAATTAAGTCTTATTGTATTGCATTGGCTGAAATGAACATGATGTTGGTTTCCATTTTTATTTTTAATAAGATACATCTGTACGAAAAATGACTTTTGTTTTGACTCGCGGAAAACTCGAAAATATCAATAATTATTTATAATTCTCTATGGCTAATAAAAAAATAATAGATCGACGTTTAGGAGTCTCAGAGACCACCCAATCCCGCAAAATACTGGAAAAGTTCGTAACCGATTGACTCATCTATTCTGGACTTTTCTTATAAATATTGTCCATGATCTATCTGTGCCAAGTTGAAGACGAAAACTGGCTTATTGGCGATGCTTGAGAGATTCATATCCAACCCTCTTGTCATCGTCTCGTGTGGTCCATTACAGAATGGGACATGTGACACTTATATTTTATAAAACCTGGATGAAATTTATCTCAAAGTAATAATTTTTTGAAGATCTTTCTCGGATGCACGTGGGCCTCGTACATAAAACGAGTGAAACACGTTGATGTTAGCTTTTTCTCTTACCTATATAACTATATATAAAACTCATCGTGGTTGAAGAGATTCGTCTCCATTAGAGCCAACTCACTCATCTCTCTCTCTCTCTTCTGGCTTATATCCATGGCAACCCGTGCGCAGTGTGGAATATCCACGTTGCCAGGACTGACTGCTGCTTGTCCTGGCAAACGTGCGTCCATACTCTATATTCTATGCTCTACATTTTATATCAATATAGGTAGAATGCGTGTATTAGTTGAAGCTTAAGCTCGTATTAGCCTTCCGCAAAAACGTGATTACCGTAATGTATCACATCTGCCTTTTTCTGCTCGTTATTATTATTATTATTATTTTACATCCTCGCTTTCGTGAATATCGTGATATTTTTTTTACAGTAGTCTAACAATTGCTACAATTATTGTATTTTCATAAAAACAATCTCATTTAATAACCAGACAATTTTAAATAGTTAAAAAAATGTATTTATATCGAAAATTTAATATTTTCTAGCGATAATGAATATTTATTCAAACAAGTTTACGTAGAATGCAAACATTTCTTCAAAGATTGCGTTAGATAATGATATAGACAAAATACTATGAGGATTATGAGAAAAAATTATCCATCATAAATTATCCAAAGTATCCAAAATTGATTCTTCCAGATGTCGAGAAATTTGTGATTTCCGATACGCCCGAGCACGTGTGCATGTACGTCACACTAACATCTTTTCCCACCATATGTCGAAATACCCAATTTTCGTTTCCAATACTTTTTCACGTTGAATTGCTGCAATAGCGCTGTGAATCGTCAAATATTCGATTGAAAGGAACATTATTAACGGAAAAAAAAACCTTAGGTAAAATGTTCACAGAACTAGAATAGGAAAAATCATTCATGTATGATTTCTATGCACATCTATCGGTACATAAATGTGTGTCTCGTATATATATATATATATATATATATATATATATATATATAATTTCCCGATGCACCACGAGAGGCCGCTCAGAATCCGATGCAGAAAGCTGTTGAAACTCGTGACGAGTGAGAAACCACGTCGATATTGAAGCTGCGGGCTCTCTCACACTCTATATTTCTCTTCCTCTCACTCGCGAATCGGTTTAATTTCCGTCCGTCATTTCCGATACCTGTCCGTTGCCATCAGATGCCAGTACATTTCATAATGGCGGATTAAAACGAGAGATGGTGAATGTTCATATATATAGAGATTCGATGAGGGTGAGAGGAGGGAGAGAGGGTGAGAAAGCTCACCAGTCGTGAGAGCGAGTGCGAGAGATAAAGTATACGTGCATTGGCTTCGAGAGGCTTTCGTTGTACATCAGGACGAACCGGGAAGCCCCTCTGGCCTCTCTCGTTACAACGTTTTGCTTTTATTTTGCAAACGTACCACCCGGGAAATAGCTATTTTTTCAGCGAGCTTTTATTTTATCCCAATCCTTGCCTTCATGTGTGTGTGTGTGTGTCTGTGTGTGTGTATTATCTATATGCCACATATATCGTGTATGTCTGTATATTTTGCATCGTGTCTTTTTATAAATATCCATCGTCGATTCCATTTCTCCCCGTTTCCATGTATATTTTTTTTCAATTTTTTTTACATCTTCCGGTCAACGAACTATCGCGATTTAACGAATTTTTTTCTGGTTCATCCTTTTTTCAACTATTTCTGTCCATTTTATATCTATTTCTCGGATAACGGGTATGGTTACAAAAATATCTATACTCGATTCTATTTACGGTATACGAGGTGGTAATTTTTAACTTCTCTCCATTCGTGTCAATGGGACGGAGTGAAATTAGCTGATGAATGAAAATTAGTTATTCGATCGTCTATTCCGAGCTTTAAGCTCAAAAATCAAAAATATCGTCACCCGATTCTGTCACCCAATGTAGCATTATCAATATCAGACTTCTTTTTCTGAAATAAGATTTCTTCAATCACTTATGTAATGTAATTATTGATTTTTCTTTGCAATAAGAATTTAACAATTCTTTATTTTCGAATCATGAAATAATTGTGTTTTTTTTTTTTCAAAATCAATTTAAAAATTCTCTATTCTTGCGGGAAATGATTGTGTAATTAGCGCAGAGTGGCACATGACAAGCCTATAAAAGGGCTCGATGCACATCCCTTATCGTGAGTTAGCACACGAATTCTGCAGGGTATTTTCGGCTTCACTCTCACTATATAATACTCGAGGACCCTGCATCGTTGAAAGCCCCGTGAGCTCTATATATATATATATATATATCGCAGTTTACATGAATCCGCAGAACTCACACACACACATCCTTTCCCAATGAGCCAGGAGACTAATAAAGGAGGGTAGAGAGACTGAGCTTTAGGTACGAGAATTAGCGGGTGAAACTGGTGAATAGGTGGCGAAGACTCGATACCAAAAGGCTTCGACTATCTATACATTGCAAAATTGTGTGCGCGTGTGTGTGAAAATCAAAACCCTCGCTGTGTCATAGCGAATCAAAGGAGAGTACCAACTTGACTGTATGGGGGGAATGCTGATGAATCAGAGCGAATCAACAATTTCCGCAGAGCAAAGGGCATGGTAACCACCAGTGCTGGTGTCACATCGAATCGTAGCCAATCACTCGATGAAAGCCACAAACGATTCGCACACCTTGTAATATACTCCTGTCATATTGAATTAATGTCATTTCTCCATATGTAGATTTGTGGCAAAATAAAAGGCAATTTTTTATAAAAATTGCTGAGTTTTTAAATAAATCGATGATCATTTCGTGATTATGCGAGAAATAAAATTATTATTATTTTTTATGAAAATTGCTGAGTTTTCAAATAAATATTGAGTGATGATTTCGTAATTATGCGAAAAATACATCAATATAGGACCCTAAAAGAAGAAACAAAAATTTCTGCGTTTTGACAAAAAATAAGTAGGTACTAAATTGTAATTTGCTACAATGGCTTTCTTTTCTGATCGAGGGGGGAGTCGACTTTATTCTAATTCTCTTTTTTTTAGATCAATCTTTAAAACACTGCACGATTCCTTGAGCTACGTATTCTCAAACTAACTTTTACAAATCTTCTAATTCTTCGGATTCTTGAACACTTGAAATTTCTTCCCTTTTCTCAACCACAAAAATCAAAATATTGGGATAATCCAATCGGGAGAATGTCATTTGGCTGAGTTGATAAAATTCCCCAGAAAAGTAAAAAACTTGAAAATGCGAATTGCACTAAAAGTTTAGTGCTCGCATCAAATATCCTATAGCTGGTAGATGTGGATGTGGATCGAGTTGAAATCCAGCTTTTCTGCATTTTGGGCTTCGTGGTGTGTGTCAAAAGGTCTCTTTCTCTCGTCGATCTGGCCCAAAGCTCTCTTCGAACTCTCTGTGCACGGTGTATGGGGCTTACGAGAGTTTGTATTCAGTTTCGAAACGCTCCTTGAAAGCCTCACGGTAATGCTTCGGCTGCGGTATAGCCTCGATTTAGTTAAGATTCAACTGTACTCGAAGGGAGTGCATGGCTCAATTACTAATATATATATATACACGTATGATGTATGGAAATTATTAGAGTTTTGTGAAGAGTTCCTAGTGGCTAAATTGATCCTTTGATCAGGTTTTGGTCGATTAAAAGAATTTACATTTTTGTCAATCCTTTTAATCGACAACGAATAAAATGTCTTTCAGGTTGTAAAACCGGAAATTAATAGTTTTATTCGTCCTATTAGTCTTTTAAATTCTCCTATGAGGATTTCAATGAACTTGTCCAATAATCTACAAAATCAGCGAAACATTCTTTTTTGCCTTCTTGCAGTGTGAGATTTATCCAGAAAAACCTTTCAATACCTCGCAAATCTCGTGAATTTAGAAAATCATTATTGCACCGAACATATAGGTCATCGGTAAAACGAAGAGTAACATTGTAAACTTTCTGTCCTGATTGATGATTCTCCTCGAAGTAATATCGAGAGCTTTTCGCGTGTTCTATTAGCTCTAATTACCACCAATAGGCACTTCTGACTTATAGAAAAATAGTAGAATCAAAAATCTCATTGCTTTATCTCCCAGATGCTCGAACATCGGAGATATAATGTCTGTGTGACGTTGGAATTCGATGTCAGTCGAGAATGGTAAAATAATAAACAGCCATGAAAGCTCGTAAAGTGAAATTGACAAGTGATGGACGCGTGAGAAATTACTGGGTTCGAGATGTTAATGGCTCATGCCTAAAGTGAAGTGCATTGCATTTTCACCCCACATGGCTGATGTTTCCTGCACAAAAATCACTGAGATTGTCGACACTGAGCGCTCTGACTTTAGGTACAACAGTCACTCCTACTCTGCGAATCATCCCTTATTTATCATGCACCCTTGACACACGTCCGAGAGGCCAGCAGTCATTTGCAGAAACGATACCCCGAATAAATTCATAAATTCGTCGCTCGTTTCGCCGGTCGATCACACTTTCGTCTGGTATCTCCTGTGGAAAAAGCTTCGAGCGTAGCAGAGCGGACAAGAACGCGCACCCTCCCTTTCTCTTTAATGGACGATATCTGATGCACCCTAATAAAACCTCCACGCTTTATTCCACGAACAAGAAGCAGACAAGGAGAAAAAAACATCGCAACGAACTAGCCCGATTCTCAACTCGACACCAGCGATGACTCATTCAATTGTGACGAATTGCCATGAAACATTTTGGAATCTCATTATATGACATAGGTCGGTAAGTGGCATTGGTCTTCTGGGAAATTGTAAAAAAGATAACGATAAAAGTGCATTGATCGATTGATTTTATTCAATTGAATGAACACACAATGATCATTGGAAAACTATGATGGCAAATAATTCCCTTAATTTTTTTTTTCTTATACGTGAAATATCCATTCATTGACCATCACTGAGAGCTTTTTTCATTCGGAATTGGAGCGTGAACGAATCACCGTTTGATAGAGATAGGAAAAAAAAAGGATTGAGGAATCAATGGCTGCGGGTCTCTATACCTCGTTCTTTATTCGGGCTTCTTCAACTGCAGCAGAAACTGGCGTGGGCTGCCATCTGTCTTTCTCTCTCTTTCATCGACGGGGCCACTGCGCTTCCGGATCCGTTTGAATTTGTACTAGTAGTGCCTGCAGTCGTCCCAGCCAAGCTCTTCCTTCCTTCCGTCCGTCCATTTTCTCTTTCTCTGTAACCGACAAACCAATTATCCTCGTTGGCATCTCGCGTCGACAGCAGCAGCAGCAGCAGCAGCAGCAGCAGGAGGATTCTCAATAGGAAAAAAGAGAGAATTCTATCTGGGCAAGGGGCTTTTGGTATTACAGGGCATTCTCGCGATTGGCATTCATCGGGAGGAATAAAAAAAAAAAGAGGAACAAAAGAATTCGTACGCGTTTGGGACAGTCAGAAAGTAATATGGGCAGGTTGTAAAATGAAAATGCTGGATAAAAAGTTTGACATCCCGTATTGTCGATAGATGAAGAATATTTAACGCAATCGTCGGGAGATATTTCCATTTTGTGGATCATATAATTCTCTTCAGAATTATCTATGATTTATTCTCGGCAGGACTGAGTGACGTTTATGCAAATACCGTTGGAGGGTTTTCAGTAAAAAATTAAAGCGTCGCTGCACAAAGAGAAGAAAGCTAAGAAGACAAGGAAAATTCTAAAACTGCATTACGAAATGGATAGATTGTCTTTGAATGATCAGGTCGGCAGTTCATTCGCTATAATATTTCTATGTTCCCTATCGTTGGAGCAATGTAATTAGTTCTGAAAAGAACTCGTCGAATTTATCCAGCATTAGATGAATGTTAGCTGTTTTTTCTTGCAACGCAGAGAGGCTCAGTTGACCGAGTGAATTTTCTGCAAATCGGGGCAAAAGGCTTTCAGCAAAGAAGCAAAAGAAGTCGACGAAGAGCGATGAGAGTGCAAGTCAAAAGAAATTAAATTTCACGGGGGCAACGCACCGTTGAACACGTTGTGGCAAATGAGAAGGAAAAGCTCAAAGAAAACTGGAAAATACGCGTGAATACGTTGAAACAGACGGTGTACAAACGTGAACCGCGAGTGTAAAAGACCTCCGCGATGATCATACCAAGAGACCATCATCATTTTGCTCTTGGGTACACACCCAGATGCACTTAATGCTTGTACACACTTTTGCCTTGGATACGTCACTAGCCACAACGATTTATCCCACGCTCTTTCACTCGCTTCTTTCCATGAGCCGCCCGACGTTCTTTCTACCAGTTGTGTGTGCACTGGAGCTGCTGCTGTTGCGGAGAGCTCCGTTGGATCTCACTCGGCAACTTTTTAATCACCCCCGGCTTGGAACAAAGGCACCGAGGCAATGGGCGTGTTCCAAAAGGACACAAAACCCACCCGAGGACAACGGGCGCGTCTCTCTTTACCAGAGAGCCAAGCTCTCCGTCCTTTTTGCCACAGCCTTTCGTTCATTTGTTTTTTTTTACCCCACCATCTGGTGTCATTCTCGAGCCCACTCGTCCCACACATTCTCCGATCTCTTTCTCGGTTATCAGAGCGATCCAATCGTTTCTCTGCTTCGGCACATTTCTTTTCGTTGGAGGCATCGGGCCAAGTTTCATGAAAGAAACAAATACATCTACTCGTACAGTGCGATCATGGCGATGGGAGATGCTTTTAATAGCTCGATGGCGTGTATAATCTATTCGTGGCCCTTCTCGTCTCAGAGGCTCCATCAAAGTCTGTGGAAAAAAGCCTTGAGGCCAGAAAGGCCTCTTCATTTCCCTTTCTCGCGCAATAATCAGCGTCCCTCCCTCATGCACACGCGTGATATTCTTAATGAATTCTTCATCTCCGCACAGTCGTGAGTTGTCTGTCGCGTGACAAGTCACTCGGTCCGCGTCACCCAATGATTGTGCCTCGAGCGGACTGTCCCCGACACACCAACCACCCTTATTTCCAGGCTCTGCCATACTTTGCAGCGCGTGTATTCATCATCGAGATAAAAACTCTTAGTGGAACGAAACCACCAGATGAGGATTGTCAAGTAGAGGGGGTGGAACAAGCGTGAAACGAGAAAAATCCCCACAGAAGTGGGATCACAAAACCATCAGCCATGAACAAAACTCGCACAATTTTGCTGCAGGCAACATCTGCGTGTTTGATACTTTACGCTATGTGGGCCGGGCGCTAAACCACCAGTATATTCGTGCGGTTAGAGAACTTCGAGTAAAGATGAAATTGCAGGTGGTCGGGGTGTTCTTCGAGGCAAAACGGCCCCTTGGTGTTACAATAATTACACCAGCCATGATACCCTGAACGAACACTGTGATGATGGTGATGGCAATGATGATGGTGATGATGATGATGATGATGATTATGATGATTATGATGATGATGATGATGATGATGATGATGATGACAAGGGAGCATTGATGGTTTGCCTCAGCGATTTTTAAGACAATGATATAGTCCCCCTCGTGTCCTGGCCCTAACCGAGAGAAAATTCTTCATTCACCTCTTCTGCCAGAGCTACTTCCATTACCACCTTTTCCCCAATGACACCCCTTTCTGATGCCCATTTGCCATTTCTTTTTTTCTTCTCTTGTCGTTTCGCTCCTTTCCCCGCTCCAACTCACCCGGCCGTTTACCGTCGTTGTACTTTTAGTTCGGGGCTCTCTCGCTCTGCCAACTTTTCAATCTCGGGATTAGACCATATTCTTCATGTCCCTTCGTGGCCGAGGTATCGTCACTCTTCGTGCACAGGGGAGTTTCATAGAACGTCGAGGGGGAAAAGTGCCAAAAGTCCGAGGCCATCTGTTCGGGCAAGAATCGCCAGGATGTACAATTGTTATCCATCTTCGTTGCATCGCAAAGCTCGAAGTGCCTGCCACTTGAATCATTTTGATTGGAAAGTGCTTGTTGGTTGGTGGAGTTGCATTTTTCCAATAAATTCTACAAGTTATAATCGACCGTGTGTTAATTTTTCTGCCAAGACGTACAATTGTTATACTCTCTTGTTGAATCGCGAAGAGTAAAGTGCCTGCCACTTGAATCATTTTGATTGGAAAGTGCCTGTTTTTTAATGGAGTTCCATTTTTTTTTTTTTTCAATAAATTCTCTATTTTATAACTAACCGTGTGTACATTTTTCTTGTGTTTCAGTACAGCGATCGGTCGACAGCGGTCCTTCTGATCGTATCTCTAGCGGGGATCAAAGTATGCAGCCCAGATGGAAAAGTAAGTGGTTGCCGTAAAGTTTTTGTGGTGTCAGAGCAGTCATTACATTGTATGTCAGAGTATGCGGTTCACCGCGAATCGTCTCGGGCTTTGCTTTAAACCACACGCGCTCTCTTTTCGGCTGTTGAAGAAGCTTCAAAAAACGAAAGGCTATTCAAATGAAACGGCAGAGCCAGAAAGAGAGGCAGGACAAAAAAGAAATGATAAGACCGGGGGGGGGGGGGAGGGTTATTCGGACAAGTTTTTTTTACAGAATCACGAAGTAGTACGTCCTGACTGAAGCTGGAGCACAAAGAAACTCGGTCAAGTTGCACCCCAGAGTCGAAATCGTGGAACGGTCTGAGCGCTCGAGAAGCAAAAGCTCTTTGCACCAGAGCTTTATGCTCTTAAAAGCTCCAGCTCGTTTCGCAGTTGTATGCTAGGTAGAAAATTCGGCTAGACCTTTCCAGCCGTCTTTTGCGAATTTCGCGCTACTTCTGTTCTCTAGACAAAGGGATGTTTTTGCGTTAAAAAAGTAACTTGGGGCTTTGTCGTGTTTTTTGGGGATAGATAGGAGGATTGATTGATTATCGCACAGAATCGCCGAGAGGGTTAAAAGGGTGTCAGGCTGATATAGACAAAAGTATTTATATACATTTTTTTTTAACCATAACATTTAACATTACAGTTTTTTTCATCGTAATCATTTTCTCACATCTTTTATGCGACAAGTGATAAACTCGATTGAGGGCAAAAAACCACAAAAACCATATACGTGTTCGCCAATCATGACTTCGACAGCAGGGAGCAGCAATGTGAACGTCGCAATTCGAGTGTGAGTGATCGCTCCATTCTCGTAAACTCCGCAGTTCTATCGACTCTCCTCCTCCTTTTCCTCCTTCTCCTCTACTCCTGAGATGTTACAAACAGGGTTGGGGAGTTTCGAGGGAAGTTATTTCTATCTTTCTCGCCCGATCCCACGGGATTTTGTGGAGTTCCGCCGTGATTGGCAGTGCGAATGAATACGCGCTGAGAAGACTAACGCGACCCTTCTCATCTCGCTCGAACGTTACAGTATATTGTTGTGGGTGTCCTGATTGATAACTGTCCCATCTTTTCTATCCTCCTTTGTTCTTTGCCTTAATCGAGCAAAAATCATGTGAAAGATTTTATGAAATAGAAAAAAAGTCCCATGATTACATTTTTATTCAGACATAACTCTTGATTTTGTTCGAAAATTTTCGAAATTGTCGCTCCCTCGCCGTTATTGGGTATGTCTTTACCGGAAATGAACTACGTTCAAAGTTATTAGTTATCACGAGAGAGATCTTGTGTTCTCAGCGTCGTTTCTACATTTGGTATTATGTACACGCTGTTGCTCCAAGCGAGATTTATTATCTCCCCCGTCACCCAGTGTTGCGGTAGGGAGTTGCGTCTACGACGAATATCTCCGTGTCCGTGTTTCCAAACCACTTGAAGCTCGTACCCCGTGCTAAGAGGCAGCTAGAGAGAAATCCACTATAAGTGATTACGGTGTTACGTAAGTCAGGAGTAACGGAGCAACCGTCACTCACCCCAACATCTAAATCATTCGGGGAATCTCTCGCCAACCCTCGCGATAGTTTCCGCTGTCTTTCTCTCTCTCTCTCTCATTCTTTATATATATATATATATATATATATATATATATATATGCCCTCCCACCCTCCCTCTGTTACACAGCAGGTTCAATATACGAAGTCTGTTCTGATTCTCGAGTCTCTGACGAAGGGAAAAAATAGACCGATTATAAAAATACATTTTTGCTATTAATTTCATTGTTGGAATGAATAGTAAAGAGTGAGCGGAATGTTAAGAGCATAAACATGGTCGTCGGAAATGCAGACAGCAAAAAAAATATGGTTTGCAGGAATGAAACATAACATTGTAGAGAGCGATCCACATGGACTACCCCATCTTTCTGCTTGCTGGTGGTTGTGCCCAAGGCCATCAACTTTTTTTTATTGCAGCCCTGAGATTTATTAAGTTTCCGGTATGTATACCAAGAGCAACGCAAGTTTTATTGCCTCTGCTGACGACAGAGAGAGAGGGGGGGAAGGGGAGGGAGGGAAATGAGAAAAAAAGTAAAACAGACTCGGAAAAAGTCAGAGCAGTATGAGAGTAACGACATATCTATATTTCGAGACGTGGTCGCATCTTTTCTCGTCAAATTATCGGTTCGTAAATTTCGCTATCTTCTTCTCTTCCTTCACTCTTCGTCCTCATCATTCCATCAAGCAGGAAATCCCAAGAACAACTTTTCTAATATTTCCAAACGAAAGAGCTGTGTGCTTGCTTTTTTTTTGCTGCTTTTATCTTTCACCGATTCCGTGAAAGCGCAATTCCTCTCTCTGACTCTTATCTGAGTTTTTTGCCCTGTCGAGACCCTTGACAACACCCGGTTACGCAGTTTGTTCCGCGAAGCGAAAACTTTGAGGAAAGTTTTTATCTTTATCTCTGTATCAAAGTAATTTTCTGACTACGAGATTCTTTCATGATTCATCGAGATAAATCGATTACGATATCTCGAAGAGACGCGCCCCTGACTCCTTCACCTCAATTTTGCGAGTTTTGTCTCGAAATAGTTGGCATTCTTCACCCCTGTGGAGAGCCAGAACATTTTTATGCCATTTTTATGACCAGAATAAGAAGTGGATAAGAGTGTCCACACTTTGCTTTCACCAGAGACCACCAACAGCGCCCAATTTGTCTCTAACGAGAGAACGGGGGAAGTAAAGACTACGAGACCCTCGGTGGTTTTTTCTTTTTTTATTCTTTCACCGTCTCTTCGTCTTGTCAACTACTCGTATACCCTAATTAAACAACTCTCTGGGATTCAGTGAAACCCACTTTTTTTTAACACAAGGTCTGCAATTTCAGCATATCCGAGGGCCCCAACCCAAGAACATTGCAAATAGGCTGCAAAAAGCTAAACCCAAAAATGTTATTCGCTATGTACAAGTAACGCCTCTCGCGGCTGACTTTGGTACTCCTTCGGGACACGACAGTATGCGCTTGCATAAATAAACAAGAGTGTTTAGATTTTTACAAAATAACAAACAAATATTGGCATCCCAGGAATTTTCCACAATTGGCAAATACTTGACAGAATGTGGTAAAAAAAAATCGAGATCACAAAAATAATGCCTGAATGTTATCATAGCACAAACGTTTACGTGCAAACGATAATAAGTTTGCTCCGTCTCACTCTGTCCAATAGCCTGATATAGTACCCAAAATCACCATGAGGATCACTGATTGTCAGCCATCTTCATTTTTCGCCCACTTGCACATAGCGAATATCTTTATGTATCCATTTATTCTCAAATAATCATCCGCTTGTCGCCTCCTCAAGCGCATAAATGTTATATCAAGTACAGCATCACCCCATAGAATTCGAGTACATATACACGAGAGAGAGATTTTCAGTGACGGGCAGATACGCTTCAATACTCGTTTCGGATTACCGTGAGACGGTTAAACTGTTCGAAATTCCACCGAAATATGTTTAAATATATATAATAACGTCTACGAGCAGACGGCAATCTCCGTCTCAGTCTGGCATAGTACCAAAAATCACCACGATGGTCAGCCGTCTCTATATTTCGCCCACTTGCACATAGCGAATACCTTTATGTATCCTTCTATGCTTTATTAAACATTCATCTGTTTGTCGCCTGCTCATTGATAAATGATATATCAAGTACATATCCAGCAAACTAATAAATAATCCAGTCCTCCGGTGTCACCACCTCGCCGTCGTAGGCATCTCCTTATACTTCACAAGTTCTTCGCCCAAAAGGCACCTCAGAATTCATATTATAGCTCCTATTTTGATTCTCTTTCTTCCTCTTTTTCCACACTTTTGCCACTTCTCCTACTCACTCTGAATGAGATGTGAAATTTCATGCAATTCTCGCGCGAGTCGCCTCTTCCACGAGCTACGGCAACCCAAGGGGTTGTTTCGCGTCTCGACGGTGGAACGCGTCCACCAGATAGACACGAAGAGCCAGAGACCGAGAGAGAGAGAGAGAGAGAGATAGAGAGGACCAAGAATGCCGGGCCATATCGAAGGGACAACAACAATGCGTTTTGGCTGGTACGCTTACAGTTATTCGCGGGATGCTCTTTTGGTGCTGCAAACACACAAACTCTTGGCGGATTTCCTTCAGAAGCTTCCTCACGCCACAACCTACTCTATTCTTCTCGTTCTCTCTCCTCTCTCACATTTTTCGCCCTCTTACTCTCACCCAAGCTCTGTCTCTCTCCTGTCTCGGTTTCCCGTAGGGCTGAAACTTTTCAGTTTGTTCCGGGTGCTACGGCGACGAGGAGCTTCCTACTTACGTTTCAGGTTGCGCCAGAGGCTACAGATTGGTTGGGCGACCATACCAGTTTCTCGGCCTATACGACGGAATTGGGATGGGTCGTGACTGTATTTCCCCCGTTGCCTCTACTACTCTCTTACCATTTTCCTCGGGCTTCTTTTTCTTCTTTCATCCTTTCGCGTCGACGACGACAAGCGAGACTCGCCACTCACGTAATGGCCACAAGTTTTGAGCAATGTCCAACTCGCTACAATCTCCCTCACCCCCCCCCCCCCCCAACCCCCCAGCCAAAGGATTTCATCCATTTCAAACCCCATCTTATGAATTCACTTCTGCCTCTCCCGGCTATACGCTCATGTCCAACGACGACCAGATGTATCTCTCTCATCGACTGCCACACTCTCTTTGAATTAGAAACTTTCTAAAAGATTGTCTCGGTAAATATTGAAATTAGTGGTAGGAGGGTGAATCAAAGCCAGAGTGAAATCTGTTTCGTTTGGCGTAGAGCCGATGAGATAGGAGAAATGACCAAACGGTAATGCCATAAAGCTTCAATAATCGGTTACAATTTGTAAATGAAACCAGAGAAAACAGTTTGACCGATCGAGTCTCACTGGAATGCTTTTTTTGAAGTGATTGCTCTGGATGATTTTTCACACATTAACCCGCATGGATTACAATTACTTGAAAATTGGTCAAAGTAGAGTACGAATCATTTCTACTTTAGCAGATGGTCTCGTTGATAAGTGCCAATAATGGCTCTAAACGGCAAAACATCGAAGAGCTTAACGGAATTTTTACTCCACTGTCTCAACGAACGTGGCAAGACTCGGTCAGAGGATCTTGATCTTTGAACCGCGTCAAAAGCTCGAGACAGCCGGGGTAAGCTCGCGAGCAGAGTCACCAGGGAGAGAGAAGCCGATTGAGTGCTGAAAACGAGGTGGCTCGGCCAGGTTGCTTGGGGCCATGTTGCATTGTTACAAATAGGATTATTATTATAATAGTAGTCGAGGAATGGAGAGGACGGCTGGAAGCTCATCGCGGCCGCATTTCACGAGTCTTCGTCGGTGAAGCTCGTCGCTGGTAGTTGTTGGCGACGCTCACGTTGCTTTACCACATCGTGTTCTACAAGTTTTGCAAAACATGTACATATATCTATTGTACTCTCTCCATTCGTGGCCCCATTCACCAACCGGTGGATTCTCCCAAAAAAAGACGAGAAAAAATGCCAAGAACTCATCCACAAAACTCTAATTATCTTCTGTCGTCTAATTACATCCTGAAGAGGGCGAAAAAAATGTGGCAAAGAAACGTAGAAGTGATATCTGTAATGATAGCGGATTTTCTCATCCTGGACAAATATTCTACGATCCACATTGTTGACTTTGACATAAACTTTCATTGACCATTCTTAATGAAAGCAAAAATAAGGTTTCTTCAATCAACAATCGAATAATGTTGCTCTCCAAGCTTTATAGCTTCAGTTACCTGTTTTCCACTGATCCTGGGCCGGGGGGGGAAAGTAATTCTTGCGGATGTACAACTCGTAGCATTTGTAAAAAAAGGACAGAGTAAAAGTATTCGTGAATGAAGTGTGAACGTAAAACGAACGGTAAAATGCTGGGAACGGTGGAAAGCAACACGAATGAGCCGTTACCGAAGAGAGAGGGAGAAAGAGAGAGAAGTGCACATAGCGTAAAAAAGAGGAAAACGTGACTGGAGTTACTCAGCCACAGGCCAGCGCACCGACGAGTGGTTTTTTGCACAAGGTGCAATTTCTCTCTCTCTCTCTCTCTCTTTCTCTCTATAACACACACACACACACACATACACACATAGTTTCTCCTCTCTTCATCTCTCCATGAAATGCATCAAGGTTACGAGGTCGTGAATGTTTCGAAACTCTTTTAATGAGAGCACTCACTCACTCTCTCTCCCTCTCTCTCTCTCTCTCGCGGGAGCCACGGGGGAGTTTCAGCTCGGGGCTACACGTCCGGAACTCATCCCTCGTGGCAAGAGCAAAGATGAGTTCAACGTTCACACGAGTGCACGCAATTACTCGAGCAGACTATAAGGGCTGCTCACGTAGCTTCAATTAATTGCGATTGAATAGAGACAGCCGAGAGCAAACCCCGTCAAATATTTTAATAATGCATATTTCTACGCTTCTCTGCAGACACACACACACACGGAAAATGCAATATAGAAGTGTTTGAAGAGGATTCACAAATGTGTGCGAAAGCCCAAACGAGAGTTAACGATCGGGCATAAAGTTTGATTTAAAAAAAACTAAAGAGTTTCTCCCGATGACTATGAAAATTAATATTTAACGAGTCGTATAGAATAAAGATTTTGTACAAAAAAAAAATTATCAATTGCGTACACATAAATTGAGGGTTGATTTTAATAATTAAACGAGTGTGTAGGGTCTTGTGCCCGAATTGGGTATATTTGAATTCTAATTGTAGTTGATTCCAAATAAATTGTTTGTTTAATTCAACTAAACAAATATATTTAATATTGCTCAATGATATTTCTTGGTACCCAACACAGAGTTAATCAGATAAAACATTTAGTTAAGTCAAACAAATTGTTTATTTAGGATCAATTAAAAGTTTGGCAAGTAGACATTAAATAAAAAAATAGTTCATCCAATAATTTTTTTTTCTCGCTATGAGCCAGTGAGAGAATCGTTGATAAAGTCATCGATGACTCAATTTCTCTTCTGCATTCGATCGCAAAATTTCGCAGAGGATTTAGTCTGTGCACGAGAGGGTAATGAGAGGATCGCGGATTAATAGGGTGAATCGTACACATAGGTGTAACTCCGGGGTGTGAACCACCGAGTACTCGACGGTTGAAGGTGAAGGCCAGCTCATAGAATTCGAGTACATATACGAGAGAGAGAGATAAACTAAGAGAGAGAGAGAGATATTAAGCGACGAACGGACACGGTTTAATCCTTGCTTCGGATTACTGTGAAGGGGTTAAAGTGTCCGGAATTTCACCGAAATATGCTTACCCCAAGGGTACGAGAACGATGGCCAAATAGGAGCGCTCATTTCACCGGCTGGATGGCTTACACGATTAACCAGTCGTGGATTCGCGAGCACGTAAAGCTCGCCAGACGATTCTCTTTATATATATATAGATAAACCGGTGGCAGTTATAATCTGGCAGGGTCTCTCATGTATGCACAACGTCTGGGCCCGAGGCAAATGTTTGATTGTCGGCATAAGACATTTATCTTTGCATATTTGTCGCCTATATCCATAAATCTATTTTGCCGTTTCCTCAAGCATTAATATTCTATCTCTCATGATATTTCTATCAGACTTGCGTGTGTAAAAAAAAGCCACCAAAGTTGAATGGGAAGGAAGTCATCGATAAAATACAAACGAAATTTCCATAACTATGATCTCCATATTATAAAATTCGTCTATTCGCATGTGTATAATATACATGATGATTTGAATAGAAACGCCATATCGCCATACATATGTATATATCGTACATCGCCATGTGTACGGTTTATCATTTGGATCAAAAATTTGTCTATCCGCACGTGTAAGATATATATATATATGACGTTTTGGATGAAAGGTGGGCAACGGCTAGACAATGCCGGACGTTTGGCAACCGTCTCGCCTGGTGTTACGCAAGACCGGTTACTCAACACCGGAAGCTCGACGGGGAACCATTACACTGACTGCAGCGCACATTTTCTCTCGCCCTCTCTTGTTGCCAGCTCGTGCACCAACACGCGGTCCGGAATTCAAAACTTCTATCTTGCAGCTTCTCTCTCTCGCTCTCTCCTCCTTCCTCCCCCATGCCCCAACCCCATACGCTCATTCAACCCCTGGTATACTTGCAACTACCAACCATACTCACGCCGCTCAGCCAGAGCCCGCGACGTATACAAATGCGAGGGTGAAACTCATTTGTCATTTGGGATTCGCCGGTCCCTTCTGCAAGCGTGTGTTTAAGATTCGGTATTATGTAGATACGAGAGAATGTGTGTTGTGCGTTTTGTCTTTTCGGGCTTGCGGGCGAACAGGCAACCCTGCCAAGCCCGTGAAGAAAGGAAGTGGCTGAGTTGGCAGAACGCTGTTGTTTATGAATAAATTTTAAAATCGTTTTTTTTTTGTTCACAATTTACATGAAATTAGTTACATTTTCGTATAATTATTCAGTGTTTTTGTTAAATTATGCGAATACGTCTGGGAATGAGACAGATTGCTATATCAATTTGCAGGTCGAGCACATTTTAACGTGAACGTGAAAATATCATAAGCAAAAACATAACGTAAAACGAATGGTTAAAATATTTTACGAGTGGGGAGGATTGGAAAGATTCTTCGAGAACAGATGAGATACCTCGTTAAAACCTTATTCTCCTATATATATATATATATATTCGTATTCTTCCGCTTTGAGAGGGCCTGGTGACACCTTTTGGAGGCAATATCCGGCCAAGCGATGATTGCATGCGAGGAACAGCAATAGAGCACCGAGAACGAGGACACCGAGGTTGGGCGAGGTGAAAGTGCTTATTCACGACGAGAAGCAAGGACTCTCGGGGTAAAAGGCAATATGCGCGAAGCACCCACAGTCTCTCATCTCTGGAAAAGTACGTGAGGGAAACCTCGGCTGCCCCTGCATCGCTTTTTTTTTTCTTGTTTTGGGTTTAGTATTTTTTTTTGTACATGCAATTTTATTACTTCAATCTTCATAGGTAATTCCATGATGCAGTCGTTAGTCGTGTAACGAGGTTTTTGGCGACGAAAAGGGATAAATTCATAATGATACTCATTTAAAGAGCATGTGAATGGTTTTGGCGAACTCCGATGGAATTTTATTTGAATCTCGACCTACTATTACTATTACCTCCTACTACGACTACTAATTGTTTGTTTGACTTAACTACATCTTTTGTTTGATTGATTGCCTTGGCTGCTTAAACGAGGTAATTAAAGCGTATCAATTATATTCATTTAGCTAAATTAAGCTAATTATTTATTTGTAATCAACTAAAATAATTTAAATATACTCACTTATTTAACTTTGACCTAATATTTTTCCTCGGTGTAGCAGGGTCTTATAGAATTTTCAAAAAAAAAAAAAAAACAAGTGAAAATTTTCGTTTTTTATTGTAGATAGAATTTGTTAGTTTTTGTCAACAAATGCGAAGTGATTACATCATCGGTGAGAAAATTGTGATGAGACAAGGTTGTAAAACAAACGAAAATTCATTTTGGATCCACTCAAAAATTGAAAAATATTGAAAAGTTCTAATTTGAAATTATAATAACTTGGCTGCTCTTTCCAATTGTAATATTTTGAAAACACTTCGTGTTTGTTTTATAGATTTGAGTTTGTTTCATAAAGTGGCCATTAAATTCTACTTAGAACTGTTCAAGCCCGGGCATCGCATACACGATCTGATTGGGCACTGAAATATTTCAAGATTTTTGAAGCCTTTTCATTCACAAGTGCGATTCAAAAGTTCAATTGCGAATAGAAGATTTTCTTGCAGTTCCACTTTTGCTCATACATTCGTGCTCTCTTCGAGTACTTCAGGTACAAATATACTTTTGAAGATCTGTTTGCCTCTTGTAAAATAGGGTACGGGTTCAGTCATGGAAGAGTTAGCTGAGTATGTGTTGTGTGTAGGCATCCATATTGGTGGAGATGAAACTTTAGAACCCTTGGCACCCTTCGCTCCATGTTACCACTCTCAGGACCGAGCCCTTTTCTCTTTCTTTCTTTCTCTCCCTCTCTCTCTTTTCTCTTTCCATCATCCACTAATGCAGCCCCGTTTTTCGTGCCTTACATCTAATTCGTGGCTTGATTCTGCTCAAAAGGGAAAAAAAGGGAAAAAAAAGAAATCCCTCGTTCGCAAGCAGAAGAGTAATATTCTTCATACGTACCGACCACAGAGCTTTCTTACGGAAATATTTCCGTCTTAAAAAATCATTGACAATTCTACGCTTTATGACCCAAAGTATCTCATTCGTTGTCAACTGCTTTTCCTCAAACTGCATTGTATCAAGATTTTTACGACAAGAGGAAATTTATCCCGAGTCCATTTCGATCAATCACAGGCGAACTACTTTTAATGAAAATTTTCTACCCTCCTCCTATCATGGAAATGAAGCAGAAAAAAAAAACTGAAACTTCGGACCAATGAAGATTACAAATCGACTGAGTTGGGGAGAACGTATCAATGTCATTTTATTCACCACCCAAACTCAAATTCTACGATCTGTAGATTCTAGAAACTAGTTTCTCTATTTTTCCTCCAATTTCGTTTCAATGCTCGTTTACCCCGAATCTCATGAAATCGTCTTGTGTGGAGCGCATATATATATCCATCGTTATACGTACGTGGAACGTAGTAGACGAGACTTACTGTGGAAAATAGGCGATCGTCTTCGTTTCTCATGGTCTCATCCCTGCTCCCTTCTCCTTACACACCAGTGGAAATGTGCCCACTCCATGGGAATGTTCTTCTCGTTCGATCCCTCTTCAACCCCTTCCTTCTACAAGCACTCTAGTATCTCTAGCGCACCCACACACACACACATACACATATATATATATATATGTCACATGGTATTCGCGAGGGGATAACGAGTGAAGCGAGAGAGGGTTATGGGTACGAGTTCTCGATCGGGTCCGTTTGCCTGAGTTCCTCAATCCGAGTAAAGAGCAGAGAGCCATATAGGGGGTGGTGGAGAGCGAATAGAGGGAGATACGAGTATGCTAGAAATTGGGGGTGCAAGCTAGAAATTGTAGGAAAAGAAGATCAGCAATAGGGGCGAGATTGAGCAAGATGGCAAAAGAGGAAAGAGGGAATAGGGGGAAGAAAGAGAGAGAGAGGGAAAACGGAGTGCTAGGGGGCGCGGCAAACCGACACGACGCGGAATCGGAAAGCCTGCGGCTGAGCACTCACTTATAGCCTTTTCGCGTTACTCGCTTGGGAGTCGTATCTTTGTCAATAGTCGTCCTTGACGATATATCATTCGGTTTTATGGTGTCTTAAATCCGTTGAAAAGAATTTTCTACTCTCTACGCTCTCTCGTTTCCAAATCTACATCCAAACGTTACGATCGCTCCACATTTTCACGGATATTAACGCACCTGTGTGCTTCCAAGAAACGTGATGATGTAAAACAATTTAATTTCTAAAGGAGTAAGAACGCTTGAAGAATAGGCAGATGGTGGCCATTCTTGGAGAAAAAATCCTCCATATTCAACTTTTTTTTTGTAACCCAAGCAGTGCAAATTTAATCAAAAATTAATTTTCGTGTGAGGAACCGAACAATAAAGTTGTAGCTTTTATTCGAAAGTAGGATCAACATGCAATTTTTGCTTGAGTAATTTTACCATATGTATTGTCTCGACGATATTCAGAATATGAATTATTATTTATTATTTATTTATTGTTATTATTATTAGTTAATTTCCACACTTATAATATTAATCAACATTGCTTTGAATAATATTTTTTTTTTTTTAATTTATCTCGTTAATTCCTACCCACGAATAAATACGTTGCGTCTGCTTTCCAAATATAATCCTGGAGAAAAAGAAGAGAAGGTTACTTTCACGATGAAATCCTCCACAATTTTGACGTTGCTGAAAACTCCGAAAGGGGAGGTGATGAGCGAAGTACCGAACGAAACTCCGCTAGAATGGAATTATTCGTCGACGTTGATCGTTTCTCCTTTCTTTATTTCCATGAGAGTTTAATCGGGACTCCCATATAATCCTTGGGATATCATCCCCTCGTAATATTTCGAAGTTGGAAATATATTTCACTTTTCAGCCCTCTCGGTATATCCACGATACTCTCATCAGAGCTTCGAGAATTCCAGCTACACTCCCCTCCCATACACACACATACACATACTCGTGAACGAATCGGTTGGTCGAATTAGAGTGCAATTTTTATTTCCAGAGCTCTCTTTACCGGCAAAGAGCTTTTTTACCCTCCTCCTGCATTTTTCGCTTTTAATTTTCTACCTGAAAAAATTCCTGTCTTCAAGACTCACTCCCGCTTCTCTGCTCTCTCATTTCGGTGTACTCTCACGTCTTTGGATATTCAGTGATCTTCACGAGTCCTACAGCGATTTCTGATGCCCTACAAAGCTCACTATATAGTATATATATATACGAGGGATGGATAAGTATTAACTTATATACGTTTTCTACCCCTGGCGCAAAGAGACTTATAAGCTCCATGATTCTTATATGAAACTTCAAAAGATATTTGAAGCTGCCCTTGCCAACCTCCCTCCTCACGTTATACTACATTACATCGACTATATAATAAGAGCCTCCGCTCGTGTTCCCTAATAACAATGTCCATGAAGTACATTACTCGGGGACACACGATCCTGTATATAATATTCGTATGTATATACATATCAGGGTGTATTTTGCATCAACGAGAGAGAGAGAGAGAAAGAGAGGGAGCGTGTTCAAGAGAGAGAAGTGGGGATTGTGATGGCAGCATGTTATGTTGTCGGTGGAAAAGCTCGTTTCCTGCAACAACGAATCGATTTATTCAAAGGCTGCTGCTGCTGCTGCTGATGCTGGAAACAATCTCGTCGAAGGCATCCAGCAACAACAACTATACTTGCGTGCATATGTATAGGCTACAAATTTAGTCTGAACTCGTTGGCATATGGGGTAAAGTTGGGAAATATGCAACACCAAAAAAAAATCTGTTCATAAAATGTGCCACCAATATCCACATTGAAGTATTCAGTTTCGAATCAAATTATTTAAAAAGTGAAGAATTCTTTCCGTGACATCCAAATATTTTTGGGAACTATAAATAAAAAAATTTCCAGTGTTTCACCTTATAATAGTGGCTCGAAATTTTTTGGTTTCGCGGTCGTCCATTTACATTAAGAAATAATTAATTAACGACAGTGAATCCTGGCCAGTTTGACAGTCCTAGAACAGGCCATTTCGATGACTATCAATCAGAATCGTCATCTTCAATTCGAACCAAGGTGGCAATTCTAATGAATTTTTTTTAATAGTGTTGTACGATTTACATTTTCCGACAGTGTTGATTTTTTATGTGAATTCTGTGGTCCATTTTGTCAGCTTGGGCCATAATAAACCAACTTTATCTCGTGTAGTCACGATGGAGATTAATGTAATATGTGCTTCCCGCTCGGGGATGCTATCACGACACTTCCCTACTGTTTTATCCTTGCGTCTCTCATCTCTTGTGATGAGCTTGCGTGTATACCAAAGCACACGCTCCTCGTTGTTATACGTGACCCGCACTATATTTAGGAATATACCCACATACAGAGAGATGAAGAGAGAGAGAGAGTCACGTTGCGTGCAATATAAATTCAAATGCTTCATCGACGCACGACCGCTGGTCGTTGGTTCTCGACCCTATCACAGAACACCATATACATGTATATATTTATATATAGACATCCCCGGTGGACCATCGTCTAATTTGCGAGCTCAATTCCCTTCTCACCCCATTCTTTCCCTTCCATTACATATTGCTAACCTTTGAGTGTACATCAGAATGTTTACATACAAAAATTGATCAGGCAAATTCATGATAATTTTATTATTGACTAATCAATATCTACAAATAAAAAAAATATGCACTCATATCAATGATTTTCTGAACTCGGCGTGCTATTTCATCTCATCTAATTTCGAGATCACCCCATTAGTTTTCTTCCATCACATATTGCCTTTTGTTTCTACCCAAATTATTTCGCTACAAAAATATCGACGAAAATTTATTATGTTTCATTCTCGATTAATCGAAGCCCATATATGTACATTCTCACTTTTATCAATGATTTCCTTTTATCAATGACTCGACGTGATCTCTAAAGTCGTTGGAAAATTGCGTCAGGTACCCTCGAAATTAATTTGTATTTTACGTGGCCGACGGACCAATAGCACCCATGGGATTACCAAAACGCCAGAGGGATCAAGAGAAGGATAAGGCTATGGTGGTTTTGATGTACGTTGCATAGCTGGGACGTAGGTAGAGTACTCAAAGCTCGCGGTGTATATATACAGCGGGTGTATTATATCCGCCTATTGGACTGATGCACCGAGATAGAGAGGGAGGGAGATAAATAGAGGGGAGAGAATGAGAAGGTGTGAGAGAAGGAGAAGGTGTGTGAGAAAGAGAGAGAGAGAGCTTTTGGAGGGTTTTGGATGTCTCTCTCTCGAACTGTCCCTTGCCACGATAAAATGTTCCCTGTGTACGTGCAGTATTAGTTTCTCTGCCACCGTATACGTTGTCCGTTCTCATCTCTCTCGTAATATTGATATGTGTGAGTCATATTTCATGCGCGTACGTATGGATATATCCCGAATGGAAATGTTGGCTATACAATCTCTATGGTCTCCTCTATGTGCACTATGCATTGAATCACACCGATCTTTACTCTCAATTTCTCTTCCTCTCTATGAGAAATTCTACCATGAGCATAAATCCTTGTACCCCGTACACATTTGCACATTGGTCAGAAAAAAAAACATGGCCGCCCTCCTCAGAAAAGCTCCTCAAAAGCCCTCAACAAAAAAAAAAACAGTTTATGCTGCCCTTTATAATTAGTTAAGGGCTGATCAATTTTATGAGATTGAAAAAAAAATTAGTAGAAAAACATTTGTTTACCCTTAAAAAATATTTAAGCAACCCTGACTATATTTCAGCCCATCGAGGTATTAGTGGGTTTCACGTATGCGTTTCCCTATTTTTACATTCCTGACAGGAATCGACTCTCGTACGTAATAAAAGGGCTCTGTGTGCGTTTACAACCTTTCCACCGACAACATCACACCGATCTTTACTCTCAATTTCTCTTCCTCTCTATGAGAAATTCTACCATGAGCATAAATCCTAGTACCCCGTGACATTTGCACATTGGTCAGAAAAAAAAACATGGCCGCCCTCCCCAAAAAAGCTCCTCAAAAGCCCTCAACAAAAAAAAAACAGTTTATGCTACCCTTTATAATTAGTTAAGGGTTGATCAATTTTATGAGTTTGAAAAAAAAAAATTAGTAGAAAAACATTTGTTTACCCTTAAAAAATATTTAAGCAACCCTGACTATATTTCAGCCCATCGAGGTATTAGTGAGTTTCACGTACGCGTTTTCCTATTTTTTACATTCCTGACAGGAATCGACTCTCGTACGTAATAAAAGGGCTCTGTGTGCGTTTACAACCTCGTGGAATTAGTGGCTCTTATTTCTCCATGATGATTTTTCCATAATGTCATGAAAGTAAACTCTTTGATTCGTGTGATATTCTCTAGGGTCCTTTTTGTCATTCTCAACTCACATATTACGCACAAAATTGACATATTGAAATTACGTTTTTTTATTGATTTATTTTTTTTCAATTCGTTTGTGCAGCTTCAGGTGTTTAATGCCACGATAGGATAGTGCCGAGGGAATAAAAAAAAATGTATTCGAGAGTGTTATCGAAAAATTCCCAGACAGATATTCAAGAAGCGTCACACTCGCGATGTACAATACATTTTTCAGTTGGAATTTTTATGTCTTGTGCTCGTAATGCTGCTGCGCGCCACGTACCTTATATACTTCCCTATCATCGGTGACAAAAAGAGAATTTACGCGAAGTGAGCGCCAGAAGTGCGAAAGGTGCAAGGCGACCCCTTGCTTTGTTCTTTTTTTTCTTCCCTTGTTCTATTTCCCTCTCTCTCTCTCTCTCTCGCAAGAGATTCGAGTGCGAGATACGTATGTGTAGATACGTGTGGGGAATGTGGCGTTATTTACGATTCGTACGGGTGAAAGAGTGATCGTAAAAGCGAAACGGAAAAGTGAGCTTGACGCACACTGGCTGCTGTTATTTTGCGAGAGGATCCCCGAGAAGTTGTACTTTCTGCTTCTATACTCTCTCGCAGGATATTTCGTTCCCGCGATGAGCTGCATCACATTTATCCGGATATTCGGGGACGTATAAACATATTATATGAATGTCTCATCCATATATATGGACGCTTTCAGCGAACAAAACTTTGAATTTCGTATTGTCTTGCAGACCGAATGATACGACGTGGGAGCAACAAAATGGCGCCCTGGTGGGTGGAAAAATTTACGATCACAATTAGAGATATGAAAAAGTCATAAGTCGCCAATTTCCAGCAAGAAATTCAAAAACTTGATAATTATTTAATTGATCACCGTCGTAGGGATTTATCGTTGGCGCCATCGTTGAAAAATTAACGGTGAAATTTGGTACTAACTCGATCATTTCAAATTGATGGTGTTTAGGGCTCGAAGTTGATCGAGTTGACACGAAACATCCCATATAAACGCGGTGGCTGGACGAATCCGAGAGAGAGAGAGATAGAGAGAGGGAGAGAGAGAGAGATAGAGAGAGAGAGAGAGAGAGAGAGAGAGAGAGCGGAGCAATTAATAGTAATTGCGGAAGATTATTGTGATTGTGATTTATACACCGAACGACCAAATTACCCTTCAATTACCTTCAGCGCAATTTTGCACTCTCCCCATATATTCCAGACTCTCTCTGTCCCTCCCCGTCTATCTCTCTTTCTCTCTCGGCGAGCTGCCTCTCTGCACAACGATTTAATGCCCGATCATGATTCGACCGCTATACACGAGAGCAAGAGACCGATTTATGGTGACAATGAACAACGATCAAGCAAGCGGATCATGAGAGGGGACCACGAGAGAGAAGAGAAATTGTGCAGTTCTGAAGCACAAAGTATGTACCTTTCCTGCACTCACCTAATACTCAACATAAAAACACGTCGAGTAAATTGCATTTGAACAAAATAATTTTCTAGCATCGCAATATGTTGATACCAACTCGAGTTTTCCGGGGTATATTAACGCACGTGTTTGTACAATTAATTGAAGCAACAAAAAAGAAAGCCTGAAATAACGTAAAAATAGCGTCTAAACGTGAGAATTTTCAATGAAAATTATCGCACGTTTGTACAATCAATTGGGGCGTAAAAACCCATACAAAATCTCGATAAACCAACGGTGTAAATTCAAGCGTGCACTGCCTACAATCATGAAATCATTGAACAAATAACGGCTGAAAGGGTAGAGAGAGAGAGAGAGAGAGAGAGAGAGAGAAAATGAAAATAAATGATTCAACGCGTCCGATAAAAAGGGGGCGTGCATTGTACATAGCCAGCAAAGCTCACGACAGGTATATGTACAAGTCTGTACACATAAACACATACACGAGAGAGCCTAAATCGTTTATTTTCTCAATCGCATGCTGGAGTGTGAGTGAACGCGCCAAAAGAGCCGAAACATTCCATCCGTAATTAGTCTCTGCGCGAGCTCGGCTTTAAAATTTCCGCCAGGGGTCGATGCTCGGACATGAAAGTGAGTCTTTGCCCACCCTCCTCCCTCACCTCTCGACCTTTGCGTAGACGAAATAACCTCAGTGAAACGTTAATTATTGGCATTGGAATGGTGAAAATTAGCAAAACTAAAATGGAAACCAAGGCTGGACAATGAAGGTTGCATTTTTAGGCTCGATATTTCTAGTGGAAAATTTAACCCTCCATACCTGAATTCCAACTAAATTCTCAATAAATCGAAATAATTGAATCGAAATTTAAAAAAAAATGTCGAAAAATCGAGCTGGGTCTTTCCATGTAAAAATTGTAGGCCAAAAAATGTCACCTTTGACACGCTGATACAATGTTTGACTGGAACTTGAACAAAAGTTCTAAAAGTGTTGAACGAAGAAAACCTTTTTCTCTCTTGCATCGACCAATGTCTTCATTGAGCGACAGTTCTTCGAACGATTTGCTCCATGGTATGAAATCAACATTGAGACATGCTCTTGAAATAAAATGGCCATTTCACATGATCCATGGTGCCTTCACCTTTTCTGCTTAACAACAGTGCACGAGAGAAACATCAAAGGGTTTACCTCGTTCGGTTTAATGCTGTACCTGGCAATGGGAATCGAGATCTTTCGTATTGCTCGAGTACTCCAGAGAGACAGAGACAGAGACAGAGAGAGAGAGAGAGAGAGAGAAAGAGAAAGAGAGAGAGAGAAACTCTCTCCTGGTGTATATTGTGTGTATGTGCGCAGTCTGGAGCCTCCAGCGAGAGGCTTTTGAGTTGATGCCGCGTGAGGGTCTGGAGGAAAAACTCGGAAGGCAAACATCGGAAGCCTTTTGAGTTTGTCTGCGCGTAGCGAAATTTTACGCGCATATCACGATGTACCCGCGCCCGTGTGTGTGTGTGTGTGTGTTTGTTTGCGCGCGTGCGTGCGTGTGTGCATCAAGAGACCAGCATCACGCGCGAATGTTAAAAAGCTTCAGGTATAGAGAAAGATCTCGTTGGCATTGCAAACGGCAAGAAGGGTCGCCCTCGACCTTTACAACGAGAGTAGCCCTCACTTGCATTTTTTTTCCTGGATTCGCTCGTGTGTTTTGTCGGCTACGCATTCAGTGCTTTCGAGCTTAAACTGAGAGGGAAATCTCCAGTACGAGCTTTGGCTTATTTACTCAACAACAACAACAACAGCAACAACAAAAAAACGTATGGAAAGAACAGCACGCGGAACATACGACGCAATGCGTTGAGTTATACAGGATCTACGTATGTTCTCCTCTATACTCGGTCTACTGTGTGGTGGCGCTGCTCATGCATACGTTTGATGCCAGAGGGAGAAGGTTTGTTTGCTTCGTTCCACCTGCGGATTTACTCTTGCGTACATGAAATAGCACTCTGCCATGCTGACCGTATCTCTACACTTCGTGAAGCTGACATGTTCTTTCACCCCCCCCCCCCCCCCCCTCCTCCTCCTCCCCCCTACCCCTCCATTTCCTCGTTGGGCCAGGATCAGGTAATGTGCTATGGTACGTAATCGTGTGTATAGTCATTTTATTTGGAGGAAAAAATGGAAGCGAGCTAGTAAAATTTAATGTGAGGAAAAGTAAACTAGTTTTTCTGTGGGTAACAACAGTCAATTGGATTGATTGGATTGAATGAATCATGAATTAGTTTTTATTAGATGTAATCGTACGAGAAACAATATCACGTTTCTTTGAAGGTAGAAATAACGCGAGAAAATTTGAACTAGTTTTAGTAAATATAAAAAAAAAAAAGAGTTCATTGAGATTTCGAAAGAAATGCTGTTCTCATTAAAAAATATTCGTTCCGAAATATCAAATTACCTTTAACCATTGATTTATTTCACAGTACAAAGAAAGATAGAGGTCTATCTTTGTTGCTAGTAATTAAAAGAATAAAATTTTATGACACTGCTCGTCAATGAGATTATCTGAATTTCGTGGTGAAATAAGGCTTCAATGCCTAGACTTGATGAAAAAAATTAATCAAGCCTGACGCAAATGGTATTATTGGGAAAAATCATTCTTTTATTATTTTTCTGCAACGTTGTAGAAAGATCCTATTGTTGGGGCACGTAGATTGAAGATTACAGGAAAAGGATTTCTGAGTCAAGGGGATGTCAGATGTGCAGATCTATAAGAGAGACAGAGAGAAAGGATTCTCGATTATTATCAGAAAGAATCATCTCTTGATAACCTCATTCGTTACATGTCTCTGTGGATCTCGTGGTCACTGCAGTAGCAGAAGAGGGGAAACCCTGTAGCCTTTCTCTTGCCATACACAAAGAGGAACGTGAACAGATCAACCGTGCAAGAGATGGCTAAGCCTGCGTCACGCACTAATGGGTTTCGCCCCACCATATATACACATATACATATACAGTATATATAATATATATATATAGTATACATAGGGTATATAGTATATATAGTAGATACCTGCGATGTATACTTTATGTATATATACATGTATATGTATGTGTGTGTGTGTGTGTGTGTGTGGGTGGGTTGGGTGGAGTGCGTGTGTAGGAAGCTCGATGTATGGTGCGTGCTCTTCTCTTTTTTTCGTCCACTATCGAACGAAGCTTCACACATTCAAAAGCAATGGAAGGACTTTTGCCTTTTTCCTTTCAAAAATTAATTAGGTCCTTCCATCAAAGTAGCCTTTTACTCTCCCCAACCACAATCTTTACTCAAAGCTTGCAGCTTTTTGCCCAAAAGACCTTTTGGCCACATAATATAACGGGAAAAAAGCTTCTTCCGGTGGATACACACAACTTTCGCTTTTCAAACCAAAAGAATTAATGAAAACCAAACAAAAAACTTTAACGAGATATACATTTGAGTGTTCCTATGAAAAGTTTAAAAGTCTCACAACCCTCAAAAAGATAAATGTCTGCAAAAAAAAAAAAAGTTCTCTCTCTCTCTCTCTCCGCATATCTTATTTTTCTATTTTACTTCCAACAGGAGAAAAAAAACGAGAGAAGAAAAGAAATCTTGCACGAAAAGTGGCTATATTATAACCTTCTGAAGTTCGTTGTTCAGGCAAACGTTGTACCTACAACGCTGAAAGTTGCGACTTGGCGACAGAGTTTGGAGAAATCCCAGCAGGCAGACTGTTCGTATGTGCGTCTGTGTGCTGTGCGGGCGAGTGTGCGTGTGTGTATATCTATATATACATGTATATATATGTATGTATCAACGTGGAGGAAACTCCGATGAAAGAGCTTCTGTACGCGATATCGCGACGAAGCAGCAAAAGCCCTTTTCCACCCTGCGGGATCATATAAGCCCCAAGCCCGATTCCTTTTCCAGCATGAACTTTTGCGGTAATCTCTTCGTCTTGCGCACTTATAACCGGGCATGCTATCGCCGTAATGCTGTAACGTTGGGTTACAAGCGAGAGAAAGGGATGGAAAAATTTACTTACGCCAAAAGCTTCAGCTTGGTGCAGTCAGCTGCAGAGAAAGAGAGGGAGAGAGAGAGAGAGAGACGGCTGCTGTAAATGCATGGAAAGTTCGAGAAGGTTCTCTAAACGTGAATTTTTGTATATCTATAAAAAAATAAGATAATAGATATCAGCAAGGAATTTAATTAGAAATTTGAACGAGTTAACTAGAAGCTCATCGGTGACTGGGGACCTAAGAATAATTACGATGAAATTTTTTTAAATTATTCATAAAATCTACTCTCTAGTCACTCTCTCGACTAGTCTCTGTCTACAGTAATTTATACAATATTATTTCATTATATAATAATAAATACGATCAAAGAAATAAATCAAAATATTTTATCCGGATTATGATAAAAATAAAATATAACAATTTGCTGAAAATTAAAACAAACTATGACGACGAACGAAACGTACTAAAGGTTTTTCCTGTCTATTTACCTGTGCAAGGGAAAAAGGAGAGAGTAAAAGGTGTCTGTGATTTCTAGAATTAGCTTGAGTTCAGCGAAGAGACTTCTGCATGGATTGGGAAGGACCCTGCTAGCTCTATACTTGTTTATTTAACAAGTTTTGTCACCAATAACGTCCGAGACTTCAAGTCATGTTTTCCTGCCTGATGTCTGCCTTTTCATGCTACCGTGCTCAGAGGATACGACGAGCTGTGGCTTCGCATCTCGACGACTGTGAGAGGAAAAGTAGAGAAGCCGATGCTCTCCGACAAACGGAAAACATCCCCCTTTTGCCCCACCCCCCTCCAAGACTTGCGAGAAAGCAAAGATACTCAACGCAGAGTTTTCGCAGTTAACGATTTATTTATTTGCATTTCGTTAGTGCAACAGCGAGCAAAGTTGACGCGGCCTGTGCACTCGGGAATCTCGAGTCATTCCATTTCTTTTTTTCCTCTTTTCGTTGCTACCGCTCTCATTTTTTTTACGTTGTGCGTAGAAAACGTAAAAAAAAAAATTAATAATTAATCAAATAATTCATAATTAACATAAAATTTATTATTAAAAATTGGTACAATTTATATAAAAAAGAAAATATTTTCCTCTTTCCCAATTTCTCATAATCATTCGATTTCTTCGCCATAATTGTCCTATAAGTGTGATTAACCGATGATAAAATTATGTACAAATTTTTATTTAAAGATAAATATCCCTCATTTCTGTAACGACTTTCTTTAACTGACCCTTTTCATTCCACATGATTCCATCTACCCTTTTAGCAATTTCGGCTGCTTTGCCAATTCACCTGTCATTAGTGAGTTGGGGGGGGGGGGGGGGGGGAGATGAAGTATATTGAGAGTAGACGGAACGAGTAAAAAAAAAAAAAGAAAAAACGAATTTCAAGTACAGTCAGCGAGAGGAGAGTGCGCTGATACATTTGATGAAAGTACTTCTCTCGGGGTATTTTCGTCTCGGTCGAGAGGGAAACACAGAAGTGGGGTATCCTCTCGAGACACACTCTCGCTCGTTTCTGGCGACCTTTGACCAGGGACAGTCACATTTTCCAGCGTGACAATAAGTCGAGTTTTCTCCCTCGTGTAGTTGCACTCATCGTTGACCCCTGGTCATCGTTGCTACACGTCTCTAGTCACGAATATAGACGAAAGGAGGAGAATGAGGCGGATGGGAATGAAGAAATGAGAGCAGACGAAAAACCACTCGTGGTTTTTCTACTTCACAGCAGAGCTTGTAACAACGTAGAAAATATAACCCAGACAATATATATATATATATATATATTCGTCTTTTCCACTCACCCTATTTTCTCGTCTCCCGTCATAACACAAAATTGACCCATCAAAAAGTTTTTACTGCCATTGGTGCAAAAGGGCAGCAGTCAAAGCTTTCATAGGGGTAAAAACTTGATATAAACAAAAATGTCTGAATGATTTCATCAACCCCTTGAGCATTGTGTCAAGCGCTTAAAAAATCCGAAGGGCGGAAAAGAAGAAGAAGAAGAACAAAGAGAGGAAGCTTCGAAATTTATTCGAATCAGCATGAATATTCGGGTCAACCTGAGTGTGCCGTTATCATCTCTTCCGATCATGGTGAGCAATTACTTTTAATAATACCCCCAGGAAGAGGATAGGAAAATGAGAGAGATAAAAAAGGTCCAGATCGAAGAATGAGACAAAAAGAAACAAGAGGAAGAATACATGATAGGATATCGTGCAGGAAGATCAGCCATTTTTTTTTTCAACCCTCCTTGAAGAATAAAAGAATTTGCAAACGTGTCGTACGATGACGAAGAATACCAAGAGTTGCAAGAAAGAGAGAAAGAGGAATTTTCCTATGCGTTTATACAGTTCTTGGCTTCTGGTTGGGCACGTGCTGAAAGACAGAAAATGGTGGATGAAAGAAATGCAATGAAAGAGAGAGAGAGAGAGAGAGAGAGAGAGAATAAGGAGAATGTGCGAAGGAGGAGGACAAGGAGGAGGATAAAAAGAGGTCTCTGGCACGTTATTGATGGTCTTCGTGTCGCAGCATCGTTTATATCTTTCTCACGTACCTGCCGCCATCGCGACTGAATACACAGATCATGAGGTTTTTTTTTTTTTTTTCTTTTTTCTTTCACTCCTCTTATATATAAAATAAACTCGGCCAGGAGGATATGGAGATGATACGGTGAGGAAACAAATCCTTCGTAGCTTCTTCACCCTTTTTCCCATGCCAAGTCGAACACGATGTACGCGTGTACGTTATTTCCGGCACGTTTTTCGTCACATACTTTTTTTTTTTTTCGTCTACCAGCCTCGACACAACAGTGGAAAGGGTTGTATACAAGTCTCGGGAATTAAAATTAATCTTTCGTCATGGACTCTGCATTTTATATTTTACGGAGTTTGCGTGCTTGATTTATAATTCTTGAACAAAAAAAAAAAAAAAAATGAATGTAAATATCGTATGAGAATTTTCAGGCGTGGCGATACGTGACGATTTTTCTCACATTTCTTTGTTTTTTTTTTTTTATTTAGCACGCAGGTGAGCACGAGAGATGCGAGAGAATAATGCAATATGCATAAGCCTAAATATAGATGGTGGTCCAGACGAGCCACGTACGAACCTACGAAATGCTATCGTTTTTTTTTTCTCAACTCTTTTTCGTCGTATTTGCTTTTCATAAATTATACGGAAGCGCGAAGAGAGGAAGGAAAAATGTTAGGAGCTCTTTTTTTTTAATTTTTAATACGTGCATTAATCTCGTTATGTTGCACGACGGTGCGTCGCGCTTCTCGGGATACCCCGAAGGGCAATTTAGTAAAAGCTCCCACATACATCCAAGAGCTTCGCCCCCCCCCCGGCCCTTTGTCTCTGCATCAACAAAATTTCATTATAACGTGGATGTTTCGCGAACTAAAAGAGTTTACCGAGCAGTGAACAAGAGAGGCGAATGAACGATTTACCGGTTTTGCCGGTAGCAAGAAATTTAAACGGGTTCTCGATTACCGCACAATAACTAGCCTGCTCTCTGTCTCTTTGTACGGTGAGAGAGATAATATCACCCTGAATGCACCCTTGAGGCTTTCATCTCGCAAATTATATTTAATTTTTTTATATTCTCGCGCATTATTAAAAGATAAAAAAATAGTTCGATCGTGCACGTTGCAAAGTGACGACGATCGTATGCATGAGGAAATCCACACGAAATCGACAACAATCTAACTCCGACCATATTTTACCAATATCTACATTATTTTTCAGTCATTATTCTAAAACTACAAGTCGCTTGGATATTTTACAATAAATTTGTAAATCCTAAAACGAGACAGCACATTTTTTACGAATTGACAAGAATTAACGAAATAGTGAACCGAAGGAAACGGAAGAAAAAAAATGTTGCCTATTTGGTATGAAAAGTCCTTTATACGTTGTCTCAAAAAAATCAGGTCAGAAGGATATAATTATAAATCGGTAAGTAAGAAGCTCTCTCGTGAACCTCTTCCGAGAATTCCCAAGCAAATTTTGCTCCCAATTGATGGAATTATACATGGCAGGCTAATTTTCGATTCTCGAACTTCCCTCATTATAGTTATACCGTGATAGTTGGTAGAGTTTTATTAATACGGTAAATGCTAAAAGGGCGAACGTTATTACTGGCCTCTTCAAGCTAAGTAGGTGAGAGTAAGGGAGAGAGAGAGAGAGAGTCGTTGCTCCATGTTACTCGTGAGAGTTTAGCTTTAGTTTAGTGTTAAAGGATATCCCAGCAGTATGCGAGAGGCAAAACTTTCCATCGAATTTTCGTGCTTGCCATATCATATAGAGCGGTTCGAGGTCGCACAGTAGCCATTGCCTACCATTAAAAAGTTGTTCCCCAAGTAAAAAAAAATGGAGGGATAAAGAAAAGCAGCGATTAATTTCAGTAAAAAAACAGACTATCATCCACGCTAACTGAATATGTACCCCATGTATTTTTCATTTTTAAAGACTAACATAAATATTTCATATCTTCGTTAGGAAACTTTTCTTCGTTTAACGAACCTTACGTGGAAATATCGAACTTATTCATTCGAATTGAATATGATATACGTTTATATATCCCTTTGAATGGATTTATATAAACCGTGCATTGTATATATATATATATATATATATATATATATATATATATATATATATATATATATATCTTTCTCTATATATAGAGCTGTATACACAGTATACCGTGCGAGTCTCTGATGATTTCAGTGTAAAGCTCGTCTGTTCGCTGAGGACTTACCCTGTTTAAGAGTAGCTCTCGATCCACTTTGTCTCTCTCTCTCTCTCTGCATTTTATTCACTGCTTAAGGGTCTCATCCCACACTCGTCAGATCGGACTTACCGAAGATTTACGGCGCTTGCTAACGAGCTGCCCGGCATATACACACTCGGCTTGCATGCTGACGCGATTGCCTCGCCATACAACGTCTGCCTATATATATATATATACGTATATACATAGTTATACAAGTATATAAATATTACTACCAACCTACTGATGCTGATACACATAAGTGATATTTATGAGATGTAGCATCTTAATGAGGATGACCACTTTCTTGTCATTGATTACTTTCTTGTGTTTGCACTTTCGCCCATCATCGATTCGTCGTTCGATTTATCAAAGGAAGTAAAAAAAAAATAATAATAATAATAATTTCATGTACAATAATTAGTAGAGTTCTCGTAATCGGGGAGTTGCGATTGCTATTTAAATTGTTCACTCACGAAGAACGAAACAATTGAAAATCATCATACAACTAAATATGACGTATTGCAAAATCAATGAATTTTATGAAATATTTAAAAAGATTGTCAAATAATTGATAATTTTTTTATTAAATTATTTGGTACAATTTTAAATTGTAATGGTGCCCATGTCTGATGAACGACGACAAATATATTCCTCTCGTCAGTTGGGGGTAAAAAAAAAATATGCCTTTTTTCATTCGTCGTGCACACTCATGGTTTAAATGCCCATCTCTCGGTGGCTAACGAGCGAAGAAGAAGAACGGCCGGGAAAAACGAGAAATCACAGAAAGAGTCCATTTTCCTCATCGTTATATATTTATCCAGCAAACGAGAGAAGAAAAACTCACAGTTTTATATTATATATATACATATATATATATATATATATATATATATATATATATATATACATATATATATATATATATATATATATCCTCTTAATGGTATTGCGTCCGGACGACGAGTACAAGAGAGCCCGTAACGTGAATCGAAAATTACTTAGACGTACATTATTCTCTTCTGTGCTTATAACGTACTCCAAAACGAAGCTCCGATCTCTGTGCAATTCTCGGAAATTTTCTCTCTCTCTGTCTGTCTGTCTGTTTTTAGTCTTTATGCGAAGCTTTTTGTGCAGAAAGAGAGAGAGAATTAATCCGTTGTCCTGGAAAAAACGAAGTAGGCAGCCGCACAGTAAAATGTAAGAATGGCGAGTGAAAAGAGAAATTCTATGCGTTCATGTCAACCCTTGAAGATATAACTTTAGATTACGCGCTGAGATTTTCTACCATATATCCAACTGAACACCTGCTGGACGTAAATGGTTGACGACGTCGTTTCTTCAGCCCCTTTGCGAATTAACTTTTTTTTTCCCCGACTCGCACATATGTCAGGAAATAAATCAGCACAGTCCCTCTAAATTAACGTCCGCGTGTACTCTCTTATTTGTTTCTTTCCTCTCCATTGGTGCATTAAACGTGGAATGTCTGCTCAAGTCTCGGGATTACCCTAACGCATATCCAAATTTATTGCATTAATTAGATTTGGCAGAGTGTTTGATTTAAGAAAAAAATTTGAGCACCAATCACGATTGGCTCCAGTAATAAATTACTTAAAACTGTATAAGATTTACCAAGGCAGTTCAAAGAAATCTTAGATTGTAACTTCTAATTTATTTTAACGTCACCTCAATCTGCAATTTTCTACTCCATTAGCGAGTTTGTAAAAATTTCTCAAATCTTAAAAAAATGAAAATTATGTCGATCCGCCGATTTTACTATTATTATTTTATCTACTCGATGAAAAAATGGAACGTTAAAAATCTTAAATTCTTCGGGAGTCAAACAAATAACATAATTACGTGCCTTTTAAACTGTCGTGCAAAAGTTTTAAATTTATTTTAAAACCTGAAAATTTTACTGGTCTCGTATTTTTTTGATATAAAAATGATTGAATAATTTTATTACGCTGTGCGATAAATTTGACGTTTAATTTCTAGGAAAGTCAACTAACATGATTTTTTTTTTTTGGTCTTTTACAGTGCGTGCAAATGGCACATGCGTTGAGACGCATCTCGTACGCAACTTGTGAGCCTCAACACGCTCAATTCAGCTTTCTTGCGCGAGAACCAAGGGCCCACTTCACCATCCAATATTGCCACTCCTTCATCACCGAATCACCCGAACAGGTCAGTTTTATATACGCCTATCTGTATATATGTTTTGGCAATACATAAGCTCAGCTTTTATTCTTCCCCCAAGTCTGCTACGTGTGTCTCTCCCTCGTATTTTTTTACGACGTAAATTCGCGGCAAGTTCCACATCGCGTGGCCTGACATTTTGTGCCATTTATGCGCGATATAACAGCTCGAGTACCGTTACGAAAAAACCCCATAGCTCATGTGCTATATAATGGCCGAGCCCCGAACCAAACTGGCGACAAGAGTGAGAGGTGATCAGAAGAACCCTCTCGCACTTTTGCCTCGCGGGCTCGCGGCTCGTTTGGCCCTCTGGTATTATATATACGCCGTCGAATGCCGCAGTGCGTGCAGCTCGGCTGAAAAATTCTCAACGCGAGACGTGATCGAAAAAAAAAAAGAAAAAAAAACAAATACACATAAAAAGAAAACGCAGGACGAATAAAGGGGGAAAAAATGCGCAAAATCGGCGAATGAAAAGAGGAAGGGAGAAAAAAGGGTGTGGACAAGGAAGTCGACGAGGGACGTTTGGCAAGAGTAGCGTGTTCGTGATCTTTGTCGTAAAACATTTATGACGGTTTTGTGGCGTCACAGCCGTATCTCATCCAGCTATGTATGGTTCAGAAGTCAAAAGGTAAAAACCTCTCAGATATATATATATATACACGCAAACGTATAACTGCCTGGATTTTCCGTATCCAGCATGAGGAAAGGAAAACCTTCGAAGCTTCCTTCGGGACTAAAAATATAAAATTTCAAAGCCTGCAAGAGCAGAGTTCGTTGCAGGAACTCTCAGTGACTCAATATTCGCTTCGAAGGATAGCCATTTAGTCTTGAGTACCTCGTTAACAGGTTTATCGGGGAGAAACTTCGAACAATGATACGGCGCACGGAAACCAAAGGAGGATTAATCGCCGAACTGGAATATTCTAAAGGTCATAAGATTGGACATAAAGATCGGAAGTGGACAGAACGTTTGTATAAATTATTTGACTCGAAGTCAAAGGTTAGAAAATTTAATATTACTGTTCTCCTATTTATCGATGATCTAACTTAAATTATCGCATACTCGATACGCCCTTTTAATTTGAGGCTATCAATATGATAAGAAAGAGAGAGAGTTTATTCCTAGAACGTCCAAATATTCCTTTCGAAGGACTGCCATTCGGTTTCAATTGGCTCGTTAACAAGTTTATTGGGGAAAATTTCGAACTATGATATGGCACGAAAACCGAAGGACGATTAAACGTCAAACTCGGCTATTCTAAAGGTCGTAAAATAGAACATAAAGATCGGGAGTAGAAAGAACATTTATGCACATAACTTGAATGAAAAAGACATCCCTAAGTATGATTCCTGAAGTCAAAAGTTGAAAGGTGTAATATCTGTGTTCTCCTATTTATCGATGATTCAACGTCAGAAAACGATAGATTATCGGGCGATCAATACGCCCTTTTCATTCGAGACTATCGGTATGCACAAACGTATCAGCGTGGATTTTCTGTATATTCAACCTCAGAAGGGACTCTCGAAGCTTTCCGGGGAGCTGCAGAAAGGCCCCAAGGCCATGAGGAAAGTTCATTCCTATGGAACGTCCGAATGTATTCTCTCGAAAGGACTGCCATTCGGTCTAGAGTGGCTCGTTAACAAGTTTATCAGGGACATATTTTGAACTGCGATACTTCACGAAAAGCAAAGGACGATTAATCGCCAAACTGGGCTATTCTGAGGGTCGTAAGATAGGACATAAAGATCGGCAGTTTACACGGGGATCGTGGCATAACTTCAACGAGGGAGAAGTCCCATGTGTTCTAATCCACGATCGGCGTAACTCTAGCCGGGGGCAAGAAAACGCGAGGCTAACTAGGCAGCGGGCAGGAGTGGCTCATTCTGGGCCTTGTGGAGGTTCGCTGTGATGCCGTTTGTCGAGGCCTTAGCATTGCGGCGCCAGAGCAAAGAGAAGGCCCCGGCGGCCGGTAAGAGAGCGCCTAGGTCTGTTTCATCCTGCAGTTCAACAACGAGAGGGCGATCTGCGCTGCTGAGGCAGAGGTTTTAGAGCCCCGATAAAGTTCCGATTACCGGCGCTCGCGGAGCTTCGGCAAATGACCGTTCAAGAGCGTTATAAATTTCCTTTCTACTCTCCTCGTTTGTGCCTCTCGGCCGATTGCTTATTGCACCTGTACAGTTTAATATATGTGAGCCACAAAGTGTTCCAGTATTACAACTTGCCCGAGAGAATACACGCAGCGCGTTTATAATCATCCGCGACAAAACGTTGCCCGAGAATATTTTACGACCGGATTTGTCAGATTCAAGGAGAATAACCGAGAATCCTGCTGTGCTGGGAGACATCTGTTTAAGTCCATATCTCGATTTATCCCCCGATGGGACACAAAAAAATTGTTGGCAGCCCCGTAAAAATTAGGATTGCGACAGAAAGTTTATTACATTTGCTTCCCAATGAACGCGAAGTGCTTGTCGGTTATGCTGATTCCTGAATTACCGATGAGATTTTGTGCAGCTTAGCAGGGTGGAGAAGATCCTTTTGGTACGAATTTCGTTGATCGGAAAAGCTCGCGGTGCTATTTATCCACATGGAAATGTACTTGATGAAAATTAATTGTCTCTCCAAAAGTATTCAGCGTTACCGAATCATTCGATGAAAGTTTAAGATTGTACAGGATCTCCTCGAAAAGTATGATAGAAACCCAAACTGTCGTTAGAGTTTGCATGACAGCGATCTTTTGCAGGAAAATTTTGATCTACTTCACACATCTACTGAACACGGAGTGCGAGCCGACATCAGAAGACGTAATGGGCGTTCTGATCCCCAGGAAAATAATTTATATTCAAAAAATATATGAATAATGAATAAAATATAAAAGTAACGAAAAATCATATATTTAAAATATGTGCTATTTATATTTTTCATGCATAAATGAAAAATATATATGGCACTTATAAGCGGCGAATATGCATTTTTCATATTTCATGAATACGTCAAATATATTGTATAAATTTTACACGTATACTTGAGCATACATACGCAAGAGCAAATGAATTTATTTCAAACTTATTTTTTATTCATCTCTGACAAGTATACATGGCACATATAAACAGAGAATATCCATTTTTTATATAACATGTATACGTGTGAAATAAATTGGTATACATTCCACATATACATTTAAAAATACATATTACAGCCAAATCTCACATATATTTCAGAATATATAATTAAGTGAATTTCTTCTCAGTGGTCGTATATAGCGAGTCTTATATCTGACCAGTGTTACTTTTGTCATCGAGATCTCCTCGAACTCCTATCACGTATGTTAATGTTCCAATCTTCTCGTGAAATCGAATTTGGCAGAAATCCAGATGAAGAATTATATGACACTCTCAATCCATGTCATGTCCAATCAGAGAGAGAGAGAGAGAGAGAGAAAGGAAAGAGAGAGCGAGAGAGAGAGAGAGGGAGAGAGAGAGAGACAGGATAGAGAGAGCGAGAGAGAGAGAGACAGGATAGAGAGAGCGAGAGAGAGAGAGAGAGAGACAGGAGACATGTAGTTATGTATATATTACATTCGGAAGTCACCTTTCGCTGTCACTGATTGCCGTTAGGCACACGTGCGTGAATTGTACGCAAGTTAAATCGCACGTCAAGACAAGGAGAGTTATGGAGAAACGTCACTTCCAAAATCTGCCTGTTAGAGTATTGCTGACGACGTACTCGTCTTCGTCGCTATACAGAGAGATTGTGCCCTCGTTCTCCCTCGCATTGTGCTTGGTGAGTCCTACACGTTCATTCACCACCCACAGAGAAGAGACAGTCGTCCAAGCCACCACAACCACCCACACGAGCCACCCCTCTCTGGCACTAGGCGGTACATGCATAAACGGCAATTATGCAAAACAAGAGAGCTAGAGAGAGAGAGAGAGAGAGAGAGAGAGGAGAGGAGAGGATATAGCCATAAACGTAACGCTCGGTTTAACTGGGTGACTATTATACCACGGGAATTACCATTCGGGAAACGGCCAAACGCGTATTATACACCAAGCTAGCTCTCTCTCTCTCTCTCTCTTTCTCTCTCTCTCAAGCACGCATACACACACACGCACACACTCTAACTCTCTTCTTCTCTCACTCACTCGACGTCGCGTTGGATTTGTCCCTCGGGACTTTGAGATTTCCTGTGGGGAGTCAGCAAGACCAAAGGGGAACGAGGCAGTGAAAGAAGCAGCTTTTTGCTCCAGTAAACGAGCAACGTTAAAATCTTTAATTATAATTATAATTCTCACGAAAGAACGAGTGAATAAGGGAGGAAAAAAAAATGAGAGTATAACGATTAATTATGTATTCGTGAGCTGTACTTGGGCAAAGTGTTATCACGCCATACTGAAGAATTAGCATTCCAACTTGAACCTTTTGTTTATTCCTCTTATTTCGTTCAGAGTTACGAAATTATTTACCTTTAGCCCTTGCCCTAGGATATTTAGGCTTCTATGTGGGGGGTTTCCTGCAATGGTTTTTTTTTTAATTTAATATTCTCACAGTGTGTTTGTGTGTGTGTGCCTGTGTGCATAGAGAGACAGAAGCAATTGAGGGTGACCAGAGACAACTGGAATATTATTACCTAATTAGCATCGTTATTGGGATCGCGCACCTGCATTAATAGAAACGTTCAGAGGCCCAGGATGCTTTCTGTTGTATATACACGATTCCTCCCGATTGCTTTCATTCTCAACCCCCTGCTTACTCCCATTTCCGGCAAACACACATTAGCCATGTATATAGCGATTGAAATTGATAATTGGATGAGCACGCACTCGCGATACTCTCCGTTCTCTTCCCCCAAACCTCAATTGCCAATTTGTCCACATCGATTTTGGTCCTGATTAAACGTCATACATTGGCCGGAAACGATAAATAATTCTTATCTATTTTCATCAAACTTTTTACGATATCTTGACAAGTTTTTTTTTCATACGATTTTTCGAACCCTCTCGAGGCTGAAACGTTCGAGAATGGACAGTTTTTATTCACGTTTACTGCGCCATGAGAGTTATAACGGTGTACGTCAGGGCAAAATCGAGAGACTCGCCGGGACTTGGGACGCGTCGAAAAAGTTTCGATCAGCCGAGCAACTTGTCCGGTCGTTGACGCGTCTTAAGAATTTTATGGCTTCTGTGAAAAATTCGATGCTTTTGGTCGAAGCTTCGTTTACTTTGTATCGTATGGAGATTAATCGATGGCAAAGCTGACACGAAAATTGTCGACAAAATTCTTTCATGTTATACGCTTGAAAATTCAAGTAATAAAAATTCCATATCATCATTTATTTTTGCTTTTGATGACAACGTGCCAAGAAGTTAAAAGATCATACCTTGATACTCTCTAGTCTTTAAAACTTACTTTTTAAGATTTTTATTTTTCTTTTATATAACCGCGGAAGTTAAAGACAAAATTTTCCGTAAGGCTTTTTTCGTTCACTCGTATCTTTCGGCTTCACTTGTGATGCACATTTCGACGCATTGCAGTAGACTTGTAAAGGCTACGAGCACATCAAGTATACATATCGATTGTCGCATCCAATACATATATATATGTGTGTGAGTAAATATATATATGGATATAAAAATATATGTAAATATATATATATAGCAGGTGAATTCTGACAAGCGTCGTCTCGATGCCAACGAGACTTTTATTTTCTTTATTTTTTATCAAAGTGTAGTACGCGTCTGGCCCTCCGTGACTGAAAGAACTGTTGCGTACAGAATGGGAGGACCTTTGGAGACGGAGAAAAAAGGGGCTCCGACGGAAAACGTTCCATTTTTTCTCGGGAAAAGCTCAGTGTCGATACTCGCGGCAAACGTCACACAGAGGCCGTCACACGTCATTCTCTCGCATCACTGTGTATATATTTCCAGCATCTCAAATATAACTTCAGTCAAAGAGGTTTCTTTGTCAGATTCAAAAAAGGGAAGAAAACTCCTTGGAAATGTACTCACGATAAATTCTTGTCAGCAGAGGAAATCGAAAATGGTAGAATGGAAATCGAGGCATTTTTATCTTTTTGGCTAATACACTCGCGTATAAATATGAGTGAGGATCGATAGGGAAAGGCTCGAGATAATGAATTTTGACAAGTGAAAAATAACAAATATATCAAAATTATGAAATGAAGTTGGAAAAATCATTTTAACTCATTTCAATGATTTTGTTGAAACAAAATTATATATTTACATATATATATATATTTATATATATTATATATATTTACGTACATATGAATAAGGATCAAGAGAGGAGGTACAAAATAATGAATTTTGACGAGTGAAAAATAAGAAATATATAAAAAATATGAAATAAAGTTGGAAAAATAGTGTAAATTCATTTCAATGATTTTTTTTTTAAACGAAATTTTCTTTACACTTAATATTTTGTCCATTGAAAAATATATCAATTATTTAACATGCAAACGAGGCGAATCAAAATCAGCTCTGATGCCAATTCCTATACCCGACGAATCGATTCGTCTCGTCACTTTGATATATCTCAAGCAGCTCTTCGAGGCGATGAATCTCTCACCACGCTGTGGGGTTCAAAGGGCTTTGTGGCTCGGTTACGTAACCCTGGAATTTTGGGTAATTGAGCGGATCTAATGGGTCGCCTAAAGTGGTGTGGCTTATTGCCTCGATCACGTTCACCTCTCTGTACGATCGAAGTCGATGGACATTGTCCATCCCACAAGAGAATACACATTGATGTTTGGCGTTGTGCACGTTCGAGAAGAATTCTTCGATCTTAAAAGCGTGTCGAACATGCTTCGCGAGCCGTTACGAAACGAAGGAATTTCTCAATTGCCTCTTTCTTCATCTTCTTATTGTACATGAGAAGAAAAAAAATTTACAAGTGGATGATAAATAAAATATTATTATTGTTTCTTTACAATATATAAATAAATTCATTTTATCATATCCGTTTTTTTTTTCCTCATTTTTTTGCGGTGTGCAATATTTTTCCAACGGATATCCGCGAATTTTACTTTACGCACGATTTGCGATTCTCTCGTGTCTGATATTCTTGAAAGTGGAGGACGGGGGGGGGGGGGAGGAGGAATGAAAAGAAACAAGAGTAAAAGAGGTGGACGAGCGACTAATGCTTCTTGGCGAGGGACAAAGTCTCGACATCCCAGCCTGGAGAATGAGGGAAAAGGAGGTGGTGGAGGGGGAGGGGGGGGGGAGGAGTAAAGGAGGAGTGCTTTTTCACCGACGTTGAGATATTTGCGAGGTTCTGCCGAAGACGCTAATGTGCAAAAAGGTCGAGGGAATACGCCCGTTCACCGCAGTATATAGAAGAAGCGAGAGAGAAAGGGACACATTCGCGATTCGCCTCGTAATTTTCCAGAGGGGACTTTGCGAACGTTGCACCAACGAACTTACTACAAATACGCGATTCTATATATGAATCATATGTTACTCACTCACCTAAAAGGATGGCAGCACTTACGATTTTTCCATTCGATATTCCGTGGGACGCACTCGAACATTTTAAAGCTTGTGATGGGTAAAGTGTGTTCTTCACTGTTCGAATAAAACGAACCAATTGTTCGAATAAAACGAACGAATTGTTCGAATAAAACGAACGAATTGTTCGAATAAAACGAACGAATTGTTCGAATAAAACGAACAAATTGTTCGAATAAAACGAACGAATTGTTCGAATAAAACGAACGAATTGTTCGAATAAACCGAACGAATTGTTCGAATAAAACGAACGAATTGTTCGAATAAAACAAACGAATTTTTCGAATAAAACGAACGAATTCTTCGAATAAAATGAACGAATTGTTCGAATAAAACGAACACATTGTTCGAATAAAACGAACGAATTGTTCGAATAAAACGAACGAATTGTTCGACTAAAACGACAATTTTTTTAACATTACACGTAATATTTTATTATTTGCCACCAACGATGTATTAAAATTTGACCAAAAAAATTGACCAACTCGACATTTCATTTGATTCAAGTAATTTTTCTGGGTATTGATTGAAGTCGACGAATTTAATTACTCCTTGCATCTAAATATCAATTATCAAATATTCTTACTGTGTCATGAAATTATAATTTTTTGCAGTTTATCTCTTTCGTGTCAAATGAATTAATGGAAGTTTTTGTTACGCACCAAGAAATAAATTTCTATGCATCCCAAGATCATTGAAGGGGATAACAAAATATTACTATATTGTCATAGTATTGGAATGAAAAGTCGAGAGGAAATTGAATAATTTCCTTGTGATGTTATTCATGATCTTCGTATTCCTATAAATTTGACCCTATACATCTAAGAGAGAGAGAGAGAGAGAGAGAGAGAGAGAGAGAGAGAGAGAGAGAGAGAGAGAGAGTTGGGTCGCAGGAGAGATGCTTGAAGTCGGACGTATACTAGATATATAGCACAGACGTGTCACAGGGGATTGCAATTGAGTGGTCGTTGAACGTGCGGGTGCCCCGGTTTGGTCCTTTGGGCAACTATATAATACCATCGTTCTTGTACAGTCTCTCTCTCTCTCTCTCTCTCTCTCTCTCTCTGAATTGTCTATATAGCGATGGTTGAAATTCAAAAAGGCGTATAAAGCTACACTTGAACGCAGCTTATACGCCCTTTTAACTTTGAAATATCGATTCGTATATATATAGACTCTATAGGGTGTACACAAATGAGCAGGTTTGAGGTTCTCTCGCTACGCACGCCTTGCTGCGATTGGCATGAAACATTTCGGGGTGCATTACCGACGATCCGGAAAATACGCTCGAGCTGCCGTCCATTGAGCACACAATGCCAAAGAGAGAGAGAGAGAGAGAGACGCGAGGCTCTCGTGTATCAATTATTCGAGCAAGCGTACCCCTGAATTATTCATCCGCGGGGTTGGCCGAGGGACAGGAGAACGATCTTGAATACTCGAGATGGGTGCGAATAGCACTCTTACGTGTATATATATATATATATATGGTCATGTATAGTCTTATGTGTATAGTATTTGATATATTTGACTTCATGAATCGCGCACGTGACGTTAAACCTTCTCTCCATTTTATCTAGGACTTGTGTCGACCTAAGCTTATGGGACGACTTTTTGGATCCTTCTCGAGGATTCGGGATTCAAATTCAATGTTACCTCTCCGCACTTCTAATCTAATTGTGCATTTAATCATGACACACTTTTAATCTCTACAAATCTAAATAAAATTCTAATTATTTTGGGTAAAAATAATAAAATTTAGACAGATAACATTTATATTTAATTTTTATATTATTCATAGAGTTAAACATGAAAATTAAAAAAAAGATATTTTTAAGCTAGAATATTTTTTCCAGCAATGAATAAAAATATTTCAGAATAACGGTGAGATTATTCTTCCTTGCCATTTTCTTGAAACTTTCCATCGAGACCACCGCGGCGAAATATCGAACGAAGCATCGAACCCTGAATTTAATTCAGTTCGAAGTCTCTTCGTGAGCCTCACAAGCCATGATCGAGATTATCAGTCGCGACAGGTTGTGGATGGCATAAAAAGAGGTAAAAAAAAATAAAAAAAGAAGAAGAGTGACGAGAGAAAAGGTAAAAGAGAAGACGAGACATTGAGGAAGAAAAAGAAAACGCGCATAGAAACTTTTGTTGCGAAAAGTGTGTACGAAAGGCTTTGCTTGTATCTTTCGTAGTATCGGATGTACGAGAACCAAGAGTGGATATAGAGAGTTTATGGTCTCATGGTATAAATATATATATACGTTTATATAAGGATGACGAAAAAGAGTACTAAAGTTTGATCGCGTTCGCGACGAAAGGAACGAAGTGTCTGCTTCTCTTGGTTAGGGTTGCCGCTTCGATTCTTATATATATATAGCATATCCGGTTATCGGTGAATACATAATCCAACCACACACGACGTACGTATAAAGTGGATACGTAATAAAGTGTAGAGCGGGTTTTATATTTTTACATGCTAAACTTTTTATTTAATACACGACGAAGTTAATTTTAGGATTTTTTGTTGTTATTTTGAGAATAATTAAGAGCCAGCAGTTAATTAAGTTGTTTAAATAATCTTAGATACAGTTTAAAATTTCTAAGATATGTCAAATTAATTTATTCGGTAAATTGAAAATAATACGAAAACCTCATAACCGTTCAAAAGTGCCTATATATATATGATATGAAAATATCCATGATGATGTAAGAATCGTAATTTTTTCCAACGAAATACATTTTTTTGGGAAAAACAATCCCAAGAAAATTTTAATTTTAATCCCCACCGTTTTCTATATTTTTTATATTTCTGCCTTCGTCTGCTGAATGTAGAGTGAAATAAAAAAAAGTTTTCTTTCCCTTCGTCTTTTCTTGTCTCGATAGTTTGCGATACATGTCATGCCAGGACCTAAAAGCCTCTTTCTGTTGTCTGGTTAAAGGTCCTTTCGTTCAATTCTATGTATATATATACATAGAATTGAATATATATATATAGATATATCAGTGAGGCTTGTATCGAGTGCGATCCTGAGAATCGCGGAAAGAAGCCGCGAGCCTTTAGAAGAAATGAAAGAAAATCCAAGTCGTGTAACGACGATGAGAGAGAAGAAAAAAACAAGGAGCCTGCGGCAAAACGTCTCGCCGAGAGAGAAGTAGACTTTGCACTTGGAACTTTAACGCCCTCACGAATTCTGTGATCTCCTTTCTTTTATTTTTTCGCTCCCTCTCGATTTCCTCGTACCTTTTGCTACTCATTGCGCGCACGTTTAGTCAATCCTAATGGCACTTTTGTAGATTAAACTTTGAACACTTTTTGGACGAGAGAAAATCGAGTCGTTCGACCCCTTTCTCTTCTTTTGCTTTTACCGCCTTACAACCAAAAGAGAAAAAATGCGACCGAGAGACGTTTGGTGTCTCTCTTGGGTCTTGGAAGTTTCTATACTTGAAGACGCGCACGAGGGCCCTCATCGACACTCGTGAGATTTTCCTTTACGAACGATTAAACGGAGCCGTCACGCTAATAAGATTCGCGATCATTACCCCCCCCCCCTTTCGAGGGAACCCTGAACGAATAATGAAACGACCATTGAGAAAGAGCAAATCTGTATATAGATGAATTGAGGAACGTGAGAAAAAGAAAAAGAACGAAGAAAGAAATCTAAAGATGATTGCACGGAAATTCGTTTAGCGAGCCAAGTCGAATGCTCTTACAAGTCAATACCCCTTTTTTTTATCCTTTTCCAAAAGCCTCGAAATAATCTCTCGAAATCGATTGCCTATTTGACTGATGATGAAAAAAATAAAAATAAACGAAGATAGGAAAATGAGAGAAATTTAATTAGATTGGATCTGTTGAATTGATACCAGAATCAGAGAAATACTCTAATTGCCTGTCATAATTAATTATGGGGGAACGGATAAAAGCTTAAAAAAATCCTAGGACGATATCAATAAGATAATCGAAAAGAATTATCAACTCATTAAATAATAATAATAATAATGTCGATTCTTTTATTTTCATATTCCCATAAAACTTGAAACGATTGCCAATTTTTTTTTTTTTTGAAAAGGAGACAATGTAAAAATACTCTTCGTACTTAATCTATTTTCCTAATACCCGATGAGACTTTAAAGTTTCGAGGGTTTGATCGTTGAAAGAATGGGCGTTTACGCAACTGAACGTACTTAAGATCTTTTCTCGCAGGAAGATTCTTCCAAGGAGGACTGTTATGTGTCTTTTGCTCTTTCATTCCTTCAGGAAGAACTGAAATAAAAGTCTGTATTCTCCTGTGTACCGAAGGAATTCGAGGTATTTTTGCTTCGACCATCGCCACTGTCACGGGGTTGAACCATTAAGACTTTTATTTACTCGTGAACGGGAGAAATAAGACCTTGATCGGAAAAGTGATTACAGTGACTACACCAGCTGTATATGGTGAAAATAAAAAAAAATAATCAGGAAGAGATTGCCATCAAATAACGAGAAAGAAACGAAAAATCAATATGAATTATATAAATAATTGTAGTAATATTTTTATATTATTAGGTGAGAATCGAGTTTAAGAACGAGCAATCTCATAATCACGAAAAATGTTTCATTCAACCTAAAGAATATTCATTAAGGATTAACTTGCAAACAATAATCAATTTGGATAAAGCAAAATGCATTGATCACAAATAATTATTTCTATCTAAATAAATATTTAAATCATAAAAAAATGACTTACAAACATTTATAATAAATATAATGTTATTTAAAAAATTCACAATCGAACAAATTTTGGTGGGTTTAAATTTTTTTAGCTAGTCCTTGATACGATGAAACAAAAATATGAGAGTTACATTCCAGAGTCTAGCGAATTATTTTACGTAACGTACAACATAAAACTCAAAATTTCAAGGAGCTGTCAAAAATTTTCTTTGAAATACGAGAAATTTAACGAAAGTGAGGTGGTTAACGCGCAAGAGTCTCGTTAGCAGACGAGAATATTTTCACCCAAAAGTTTGAAAACCCAAAAGGTCTTTCTCGTTCCATTTGGCTGCCAGATGACCCCGCTCTAGCTAGGCTCAAATCGCGGTGGCAATATAGAGAGATCGAGTTACAAGAGAGCGCTTTGGTGGCCCGTACGAGTAAACTTATCGTCACGGTTGTTAACGTACAATTCAACTTCCTTTTCACGGGTGAATATTTGTTCGACATGTGTCTTACAAGCCCGCATGGTCCCAAAATACTTTAGAAATACTTTTGGGTCCCGAAATAAATTTCTTTAATAAAAAATAAATCTTATTTAAATTTTTTTTTTTTTTTTTTTTCATACATTCAAACAACATTTATTTGAATTAAATATAAATTATTGATTCAAATTGAATAGAATAAATATCTTGATTAAGCATCGATGCGGAAATTATAATAAATATTTCCAACCAAGCATAAATAATTTTATTTACTTCCTCTCTGATAAATGTTCACATTACACACTGAGGCTTATCCTTCTTGCACGTTTTTTCGCCTGACATCCCTCGTGAAATCAGTAAATACTAAAAAACAAAGAAAATGACGTCGTGTGCCGATAACCAATGGAGCGTGTGGCGTGGGCGCGAGCAGTGATAAAAGAGGAAAAAGAGGGGATAAAGACTGAGAATACAAAGAGGAAAGAAGAATATAGGAGGACAAAATAGGAAAAGCCACGAGGCGTGTAGTCAATGTAGTCAGGTGGTTAGATATCCGAAGGCAAAGCGCCACTCTCATCCGTTAGAATCGCGGCATTAACATTCTACGGGAGCGGCAAACCGTAACGGGGACTTTTGTCTCTCTCTCTCTCTCTCTCTCTCTTCTCTTCTCTTCTATCCACCCGTATCTTTTCCTCGAACCTACCCCCAGTCACTCCGGGTCTCTTTCTCGATTGCTCTTTCTATTTTACTAGCACAGCATCCCTTTCTATTTGCACACTCTCTTCCGCCTCCAGCCAACTCGATTCGTTGTTGCCTTTTGCCGCTCGCCTCACCATGCGTACAAACACGAACGTCGTTGCGAATTTATAATACCTTTAGTCGTCCCGCGACGGTCCGAATTCCCGAAGGATAACGAGTCTTGTACATTTTTGTATTCCACGTATAAGTATACATATATGTGTGTGTGTGTGCGAAATGCGCATATAAGTATATAGATATATATATAATAATCTGGACCACTTTTCTTGACAAACGGCGCGTCTATTCGCGATACGGTTAACGGGGTCATGATCACCAGCAATTTATCGAGAGAACGTTAGCGAATAATCATCGAAAGAATTATTGCCAATGTTCGATACAATTAATGATCAACCCTTTCCCTCGAGGAGCAATTTTGGTCCTTATAAATTTTTTATAACGATAGACGTACATATATCATATAAATAAGCGAGATGCACGCTTGGAAAAGTATAAATTGCAAATAATGACCTTGGAAAAGTATAAATTGCAAATAATGAATTTGAAAAAGGCAGTGAGTACATTGAGAAACGTCAGGAAAGCTTCAAGTGCGCCTTCATCATTTTTCCGAGTTAAAAAAAATCTGCAATACAACGTGTTTAGTTGTGATACGGCTAAGGGGGTTACGATCACCAAACAGTTTATCGAGAGAACGTTAATATAATCAGCTCTTTCCCTCGAGGGGCAATTTTGATTCTTACATTGTATAAAAATATATATCTATATTATAGAATCCATTTATGTAGAATAAAATATGATGTACCCTTGGAAAAGTATAAATTGCAAATAATGGATTTGAAAAAGGCAGTGAGTGCATTGAGAAACGTCAGAAAAGCTTCAAGTGCGCCTTCATCATTTTTCCGAATTAAAAAAAATCTGCGAACAACGTGTTTAATTGTGATACGGCTAAGGGGGTTACGATCACCAAGCAGTTTATCGAGAGAACGTTAATATAATCAGCTCTTTCCCTCGAGGGGCAATTTTGATTCTTACATTGTATAAAAATATATATCTATATTATAGAATCCATTTATGTAGAATAAAATATGATGTACCCTTGGAAAAGTATAAATTGCAAATAATGGATTTGAAAAAGGCGGTGAGTAAAAGGCAGTGAACTTGAGTAGTTTCGCGATATATTCCGTTAATCGGCTCGATATAGGATCTCCTTTTTCGGTGTGTGTCGTGTGTCCTGCGAGGCCATGCAGGATAATTGCGAGATAACGCTCGGACCGGTCGAGAGTTCCCCCTCACCCCCGGTCCCAGCCACTAAACCCTTTCCATCTCGTCTACCATGCATGATGCACATCGTGCTTCGCATTACGCAGAGCGAGCTGCAATCGCAAGAAATTCACGAACCAATGGAATTGGTTCGCTGGAAGCGCGGAGTGCGCGTTTCCACGTCGCCAGGGAATGCGCGTGTATTCAATACTCCATACTATGAGCGCAATCGCGACAGAGGAGAGAACCCTCGAGTCTTTGGAATGACGCTGACCTTGGCATTCTCGTATATAGATAATAGCGGAGTTTGCTGCGAAGACCGGAGCAGATTGCGAGCGAGGATTTTGCTCTCTCTCTCTCTCCCTCTCCCTCTCTTTCCATTTTATATAAAACTTCCCCTCGCGAACTCGATCGTTCACTTCTGCCGATGTCATATTCTCGTTTCTACTTTTTTACACTCTATATGGTATATATATATACATATATATATATATACACGCAAACACATATATATAATAGTAATATGTATATATAGCGTAACGTAAAGTGGAGAAAAAGATCGAGAACATCTTGACGAAGGTTTCCATTCTCGAGACGTTCGAGCGATTTACTCGCGACATCTTATTGCATTGTATTTCTTGCAAGACATTTTTATATCGTATTTATGAGAGACGCGAGCTCAAGTAAAAATGGAAAGTTACAATTTGCTTGGATTAATGAAAAAGTGAACAATGCAAATAAATTTAATTAATTAAAAATTTAATTTAATTGTATTCTGATATTTGCGAAATTTATCCTGAGTGTTTTTATTGCAGAAAAATAAAATACTCTCTGATATAATAAAACAATTTACGTACAATTTCAATCTACAACTTGACTCGTAGCCACAAGAGATTGGCCCGTTATTAAAAGTTCGTATTGCCTGATGAAAAAAAAAAGAGAGAGAAACTTTTCCCTGTGCGAAAGGTGTGAAAAGAGACAAGAGAATAGAGGGCGCGAAAAAGCAATACGAAGATCGTTACGAAAGTGGGAGGATGAAAGAAAAGGAGCAAAGGTGGCAAAAGTTTGCTGTTACGAAAGTGAGAGAGAGAGAGAGAGAGAGAGAGAGAGAATAAAGGCTCGTGTGTGATGAGAGTCGCGTGCGCTACTATGTTAGTTATGCAGCCTCGGGCTTTTTTTGTAACCTTATATTAGTCGCTCTGGTCCTTTTCCTTCCTCTTTCCTCCCTTCCCCTTTGCCCTTCTCTCATAAAACTATTCGTGCAAAAAAATAAAAATAAAAAATGACCAAACAAAAAATGTCACTCTGGCATCCACATCGTAGCACGACCAAGCATCCAATTTTCTCACCAACATAGATGCACATACAATAAATTATAAATCTTTGCGGCTAAAAATCAATTGTAAAAAATCAACCTGGACATGAAGACAGAGCCCAGACTAATTAAAATAGCAGAGAGAAACGAACTTTTTATTTTACTCTCCCACGCGCGAGGGACGAGTGGCGAGATTTCTCTCGTTGTGAGTTTTGAGCTATAATTGCTCGCGTGTCTCCTTTCTATCGCCCTCTCTCGAGCTGTAAACGCCTCCGCGAGACGCTCATTCAATATATCGAGAAACCGGAAGAATATTTTCGTATCCACACGCAATATTTTTCGTTGCTCAGAAAAAATGATTTATTTGATTTAAATAAAGTTTGAGCGAATATGAAATACTCATGCAAATATAATTTACTTGGCAAACTTGTAAAATAACCAATAAACATTTAAATACATTTTTATTACACGAAAATAAGACTAAAAGTAAATTTAATAAAATGAAGAAAATATTTAAAAAAAATTCATCAGATTTTTTAGTCGATTTGATTTAAATTAATTTTGTGATTAAATCATATGAGCCCATTTTTTTTTTTTAATTTTATTACTCAGAGGACACGGTAGTTTGAGTTGGTTCTCTCTCGTTTCCGGTTCGTGCCCTTTGCCGTCCGCTCAACCTCGTTCAAATTTTAACGTGCCAATCTGCATAAACGATTACTCACAGTATTATCTCTTAATCCCAGCGGCCATTGGCACAATTTATTTACGGAATGTTTGTCTATATACAGTCACATATAATTGAGGTCGTTGCCACGTTAGCGAAGGGCGGCAATTTGTGGAGGGAGGAGATATAATATGGTCGTTTTCGTCCCTATCTAAGGCGAGTATTCTACTCGACGACTTCGAGACTCTCTCGTAGAGCTCGTTGGGAAGAGCGAAGAAAAAAATGGAAAATTGCGAAACGAGAGCACCGAGAATTGAAGTACCATACGCGTGCGATATAAACTGAAGGAGAAGAGAAGCGCGAACGTTGAGTAAAACCGACAAGGACCCGCTGCTGTATTAAAGAGAAAATAGAATCCCTTTATTCGAGTTTCACGACGATGACGCTCGGCAAGAACAATTAACCCAACATTATTTATGAGCAGCCGCCACGAGCAACATCCCCCATAATTATATTATATATATGTCAGTGTATATGGATCCTTCCAAGTCAAATTCAATGAGATCTATCCAAATAATGGAATATTTACAATGTGTATAACTATTGAACAATATTTTCTAAATAAATTATTATTAGTCTTTTGAATAATTTTTCTAATGGAGTAAAAATTATTTCTTACATATTAAATTATGACATTTTTTAAAATATTATTCAATAAAAGTTTTAAGGTTTTCTTCATTTGTTTGAGTATTTCTTGTCTTTCCTTGGGGCAAAGTGAGAGGAAAATAAAATTAAATGGTAAGAGCTGGCGTGGATGCCGATTCAGCCTGGAATGCCTCATATACATGTATATAAACCCTTTGTGTGTTCCCTCTCGACACTCGGTGGCTTTACTACCCTCAGGGAAACTGCCATAATTGAATTTCGTAGCGAGATAACCACATCGTACGTTGGTCAAACGACGATTCGTGTTGTGCATTACCGACTCTATGTATGTATATATTTATAGCTCCCCATTTCCTGCATTTTTCCAGATTCTTCATACCCGGTTATCATTTTTTTCCTCGTTAAAAAACTATTCATGGCTAATTTGTTTTATTTATTTATTCTTTTGCGATATAAAAAAATACAATTTGTGAAATTAAAAATTGTGTAAATATTTGACAAGGGTAGGCTAATTTATGTAAATTTTTTTCCAATATCGAAAAACGATGTGCGGAATTTTATGTTATTTAGCAAAGCTGATTTTAAAATAGCTAATTATTGAGAATCGGGAATGCATTTTTTTTTCAGTACTGAAAAATGTTGAGCATTAAATTTTTCATTATGATGGTAAATGTACGTATTCATCAAGCTCAATATTGGAATGGGTTATAATTATTGGAAAACTGGAATTCATTTTTCGTATGTAAAAAAAAAGCTTTCAGTATGGAATTTTACGTTAGAATTCTAGAATTTTTCTGCCAAATTTCAAGGTGGCCTGGCGAGGTTAACAATTATTTTCAAATTCTTTTTTTGCAATAGACAAACGTGAAATTATGTGGCATGCATTACGTGATTGTCTCCTTAATTATAAAGGATTAGATTTTTTATTCTTTCCCGACAAAAAAAAAATAACCACGAAATTTTTCGTTAGCATATAAAAAACATCATATTTACTGTTCTTGGTGTTGAAAAGACTGTCAGCGTTCTGTCATCAATTATTTCTTTACAACAAACGAGAACGAGTGTTATCAGTCAGCTCATTAACGTTGATAAATGAGCGAAGCTCTTCTTCCGATTTTAATTTCTTTAATTTCTCTTTCTCTCTTTCTGGTTCTGTTTGTCTGTCATCGTGCGATTTCATTCTCAATTCTCGAACGTTCAAGTTTCTCTCTCTCTCTCTCTCTCTCTCTCTCTCTCTCTCTCTCTCTCTCTCTCTCTCTCTCTCTCTCTCGGACAGCAAAACTATGTATAATCTTGCAAGAGATGAGCTCGCTGAAAAGCACGCGGGACTTTCAACAGTACCAACTATAAATATATATGTATAACGAGCACGTAAAGTACACGTAACTGTTTAGCCATTCAAGAGCCAAGCTCGATGATTAAGAAATAGTCTCACGCCGGGTAGAATCGTTTGCCCACACTCGATTCACTACTCGGAGAGAACCGAGGAGGATGGTCTGTGTGGCAATAAGGAACTGAATACAAGTTTCTGTCTCTCTCTCTCTCTCTCTCTCTCTCTCTCTCTCTCTCTCTGTGGCGAACAGTTTTATACAAGCACGAGTGTGACGACAGAGAAGTCCGACGAGAAACGAACTCTGGCCAATAATAATTTTCTTAGGACTTGGTCGACGTGCCTTCGTCGTCGAAGCCCACAAGCCGAAAAGGACAAAGACCTTGCCGAAACGAGCTAAATGATACATTCGGTGTTGCCTGCGCTTTAACGATGCTTACGTCATCGGTAAACGTACAGTCAAACGTCCCCTAACAGTATAGCGAAAATTATTTATAAATCGAGAGTATTTGACATTATGGATGAAAATATTTCAAATTATACTATATACTTAAATGATTAATAACGCCTGAAAAATAGTTACTTATAATATTATTAATTATATAGTATCTAAATAATTATCAAATGACTTAAAGTATTATTTTCAAAATTATTTATCCTGATTGATATCAATGTTTAGGCCCATTTTTAAACAAACGCAAATCGAATAAATCAAATATTTAAAGATGTTCTAAATAATTATCAAATGACTTGAAGTATTATTTTCAAAATTATTTATCCTGATTGATATCAATGTTTAGGCCCATTTTTAAACAAACGCAAATCGAATAAATCAAATATTTAAAGATGTTTAGATGTTTTATGTTTAAAAGTTTATCGAGTTCGATGACTCGTCGATGCTTGAGACGAAAATTTATCATCTTGGAGACGTTCCGGTGAAGTGAATTCGCACACTAGGGGTCTTTTTCTCTCGATTATCACTCGGCCCCTTCGAGTACACTTCAATATATTCCCATCTTTTCCTGAATGACTCTCAACATGACAAATGGCCAACTCACATGCGGGCGATTAATTCTCGCTTTACTGTCGATTAATTCAAACTCACATTTGAACGATGCTGGTTCGAATGATCATTAGAAATCGCTGTTTGTGTTACATTCATCACGATATCACATACACGACATTGTCGGTGAGCATTTCAATCGGATCGAAAAAAATAATAATAAAAAAACCAGACAATCGTTCGGTAAAATTTACGTCATTAATTATTACAAAAAAAAAAAAAAAAAAAAATTAAAAGAAAAATATCTTTCCTAGACTCCAGACATCGTTCGTTGGAAAACATGTCGATATTTAATGGATTCTTCTCACCGCAGGGGGAGTATTTTTTTCTATGATTTTTCGTAAGGACCCTTGATGGGTATAAAAATGCGTATCGGATTACAAAACAGCAGCTGATCAGGACTCTCAACTGGAACGTTAACGCGCAATTTCGATCGAAAAATACATCGATCGGTTGAACGCCCGCACTCAGGAGGGGTGGGGGGTGAATTTTATTTTTCTATCCCGTTACGCCGTCATGGAGACATGTGTGGGATCTTTCGAGCCGAGAATGATATCGAATTACCAAAAGACAATGCGTCGTCAGTGGGCTTAGCAGAGGCATGAAATACACAATCGTCGATGTTAGCCAATGGATAATATAATGATACATGAAAAATAACGGGATAAAAATAATAATAATAGCACAAATCGTTAATTTAGGATTTGTAATCATTTGAATTATTCGTCATTAAAAAAATTACACACGAATCCAATATAAAAATATGATTAATATAATAAATAATTATATATTTATGCTTCATGCTTATTTCACTATAAATGAATAATAAATTATTATTTTTTAACCACTTCCAACCCTAGTCTAATCATTTTTTTTTAACCAATATTTTGAAATTTATTTTAATTATTTTTATGAATTTTCTTTCCCTTGAACATAATTAATTTTGAAAAAATGAAAATAAACAAAAAACCGCCCTTTCTAAAAAATCTTTCGAAAGTGTCAATCACATTGTTCGCATGCCAAAACTTACGACAAGGAGGAAGTGTAAAATAAGAGAAAAGGGGTCAAAGAACGAGGAAGATTGCGAATCTGAGACCGCGAAGAAGAGTTCATACAAGATCGTGGTATCGAGACGTACTCTCTCATAGCTATGTTAGTGTGTATATAGATGGCACTAGTGAGTGTACACGTGGACGATGAGGAACGTAGCAGCGGCAGGAGAGTGCAAGGCAGCAAGCAACAGCAGCAGCAGCACCAGATCTCTTGGCTCTCGTGCGAGTTCGTTGCGATTGCCGAGCGTGGTATTCGCCAGCTGCCGTTGAACGTGTTCAATGCCGGCTCGTGAACGGCAAGAAAGCGGCCAGGAAGAGAGAAAGAGAGATAGAAAGAGCAAGTACCAAAGGCAAAAGCATATAAAGGAAAAGAATTCATCCCGAGACTTTCTGGCCTCCCTGGTAATGTACTAAAACCCTTATAGGTGTATCGTAACAGTTATCGGCCACCCCACAATGATTGGTCAGTTGTAGTTAACTCTCTTGGAGGCAGCAAAGAATTCTTAAATTTTTTAAATCTTATGAATTTTAATATTATTTAATATTATATTATAAGTGCTGTTTTATATTATATTGTATTGTGTTATATTATATTGTATTGTGTTATATTATATTATATTGTATTGTGTTATATTATATTGTATTATATTTGATTTCTTTTTAAATATTAGTGCAATGTACTCCACAAAAACAGTTGAATTCTATAGGATTTTGTATTTCATTCGTCTGCTTGGGTAGCCAATAACTGTGCCCCCAAAACCTGTAAAGCTCAAACAACTTACAAAGCTCTCTGATATATTGGAGGGGATGAGCCGTGTGGGCCGTTGCTCGTGCTGCACACGCAGAGCGCTCCAACTATACACGCGCTCCGGACTGCATGCGTTCTCACTAGTCAAGTTCTTTGCGACTTCAGTCGTTCACAGTCTCTCGTCTCTCGCTGTACGTGTGACTAACGCGCGGGTTTTTCGAGCTCTCCACGACTTCGCCGGCGAAGAAAAAAATGGCTCGAGGAAAAATCTAACTTTATGTTTTTCATCCCTTAAATTTATAACTTTGTTCTATGGGTGCTGTCGACGGGAAAACTGCATGGAAATCCAAATAATTTAATAGAAAAAATATTTTGTCTTTGGAAATTTCGTCTTGACGATGAAAAAAATCAGCCGCAAATTTGAACAATCGTGGAATTAATTTGTCATTGAGAATAATAAAAAATCGAGTAAAAAAAACGTGCCCCAATTTTTTGTTTTCAAATTTTCAACCCTCAGGTGTTTTACGTAAAATATACGAGTTTGTGCAATTCCCCCTCCCCTTCGACGAGTACAATCATCACGTACATATCCATACTTATGATGTATAGTGCAAGTTCTCAATAAATCGTACAGTACTTCGTTCCCTAACGCGCCGTAGAACCGGCAGTGCCTCAAAGTTTCTCTCTCTCTCTCTCCGGCTCGATCGAGTCGTCCCAGGGTGAGGGCAAATATAAGAGAGAGGGAGAAAGAGACTCGTTAACCGGTTCTCTCGAGGAACGGGGCAAGAGAGCAATCGAGCAGTTCCTCCTCTTCTCTTCCCCCCCCCCCTTCTCGCTTGGAGCGAACATGCAGAGCGTCCGCGATCGTTCTCCGGAGTGAAGTCTCGCGTGTGTCGGTCTCCGGCTCGCGCGCTCTCTGTGTGACCGCGAGAAAGGCCACGAGGAGGATCCATAGATCTTTCCAACCTCGCGCGCAAAGAGATCTAACGCGCCCGCGCACAGCCAAAAAACAATTTTTATCGACCCAACAAACGAATTTCCGAGTTCATCGATCGCGAAGTAAACACGTGAAAAGTGAAATCGATTATCGATCTTTATGGATTCATAAAAAAACGATAAGTTCGTAAAATAAATAAATTCCAATATTAATTTATTAATTACGAGAAAATTGTAGATTTTAGTGGAGAAAAAATATTATTTCGGCACTGAAAACCGCGAAGTGAGATAAAACGCAGAAAAGGCTCCAGAATCTCGTGAGCGAGAGAATTATTTAACTCGAGGTCATCGAGAGAACGCACGAGATATCCGTAAGAAGTAGGATTTGAAAGAGAAAAAAAAATATATTCGTGGAACTGTTGAAGAAGAAGGAGGAAGAAGAAGGAAAAATTAAATACCCGAGGCGAGTCGCTTTCGAGGTCGAGGAGAGAATCATTCCAGTGAGAGGGCCAATAACGGTGTGAAGTCATCGTTAATCGCTGGCCAGGTCGAACCAAATGAGAGGGTTAAATACTGAAACTGCTTGAATTTTTTCTTTTTTCCAGAAAAGAAAAAAACGTTGTTTCAACCCTTTGTCTTTATTAAAGACATTTTGAAATAAAAACTCGAGTGTTTTATCATCCCGTGCCGTCTTTATAATTTATAGGCCTGTTTATTCTCGTTGTCTCGCGAGAGCTGCGACAGTGAATTTTAGAAAGTGTTACTTCTCCTTGTGCCATCGTCTGTTTGTTGAGCTTGTCTAGGGAAACTGTGTCAGGTGTCGTGATCTCGACGGAGTTTCCATATACAGTCAGTCTGATTCATCTCAACATCTGTTATCCTTCTACCTTGATATGAGCATCGTTGAAAAAAAAAGATCTAACGAAATGAAAGCGAATCAAACTTTTTTTCTTATTGCGTAAAAATGATACTTGATGAGTTAAACAAAATTACGAAACAATTTTCAGACGACGAAATAATTGAATAAAATATAAAACTCGATGATTGAACATCGAATTAATTGATTGTGGATTACATTCTTCGATCTTGGGTGTGTGTATGAGTGTATGTGACGTGTTTGTGTATCGTGTTTGCTACCGGTTAAGCGCAGGTGCCAAAAATTTATCGACCTATCCCTCAATAAATCGAATCAGTCCCGAATCGTGGCATGAGGAGATTAGCACGCAGGCGAAAAAGCCTGGCAGCGTTCACCGGGATTATGGGCAGGCTCGGAAAAGCGGCGCAGGGCCATCATCAGCATCAGCACTCAGGAACGAGCGGATGTACAAAGCCGATATTTCGCGTACAGTATCGTAAACTAGTTGACGACGGTTCGTCCCAGCAACAACAAGAGCCACAATTGAAATTTGTACCGGCATTGCCGGATTATATGTCCTATTGTTGCTGTCATTGCGGTCACACCCAGAAGTTCGAAGTAAGTTCTTCCAACTCAATCTTCCTCTTGATTGAAAAGTATCATTTTTTTTTTTAATTCACTTGACAAATTGAAGTGAAGTTCAATTAATTCACTTGCGAATTCTTATATGTGATATAATTTATTTAAATTTTGGCTCAACATTTCAAAAAGTGTCATTACATAATTTCAAATATTATTTTTCATTTATAACAATTTGGATCAACTAGGAAAATTCATCGGATTGCCATTAAAAAAAAATGAAGTATATATCATTATCCAGGGTAACCAGGATAAATTGCACAAAAATTCTAGAAATTAACTCTCTCTCGTAAATGGAGAAAAAAACTAATATTAAAAAATACGAAAAAAAAAAAAAAAACTGTCTCAGAAGCAGTGAATTTCTCAAGCTCCTTTTAGAACCGAGTCGTTAAACGATTCACGGCAAAAGAGTTTCGCCAAGTCCTAATTGCTCAGGGATATTTATCCGAGACAAAAGGTAACAGCTATTAAAGAATAATCCTCCTTGCTGTTTCTTCATTCTGCCTCTATAAATAAAAGAATGCATTCAAGCAAAGCAAAGCGAAGATAGAGAAGGCAGAACAGAGGAGAGGATTCTCGCGATTTTCTCTGTCACGCTAGAAATGCTCTTTACTCCCGCGTAATGGTATATCGAGGCTAACCAGTTTGGCTTTTAACGCGAAGCAATTATCGATATCGCAAGAAACAACACATCCATAAAGCTATTAAGCTATATATATATACCAATAACAATAATAATAATAATAATAATCATAATAATACCTAGTGTGTATACAGAAATACTATTGCTCTCGCTCTATAGAAACGGAAGAAAAAGGTCTCGATGGTCGCGCGAGCGCGACCGCGTGTGCGCGCTGGTGCAAAAGATCGCATGGATCGAGGATCGAGCGCGCACGCCCGGTCGCGTTCACGATCAGCTTCGAGCGGCTCTAGTCTCAACATTTCTTTAGCCTCTCTCTCCCTCTCTCTTCATACACATATAGATATCTCATGTACTATATACTACTATTAACTATAGCACAGTACAGGAATATGTATACATATATATATATGTATATAGAAGGTACAGAGTAGAATATCCCAGCAAAGTTTCTCGCTTTACTACATTGAGCGAAGAGACGAGAGAGCCTCGAGAAGGTGGAATGGAGAGAGAGAATGGGGGGGGGGGGGAAGCCGTGGGATCGGACGAGCGCATTCCTCAGGTCCTTACCGCGCGTTCTCCCGTGGCACACGGGATGCCTCTCTTCTCCTCTCGTGTACCAAACGGCCTGCCGCCTCTCACAGTACTCTTCTCTCTCTCTCTCTCTCTCTCGATCTCTCTTGCTCTCATCTCTAGGCTTGTTCGATCCTCCGGGGCCTCCGACATACTCCTCGAGGAGAGTGCGGGAGGCGCGAGAAGAGGCACAGAAGACACCATCACCTTAGCCAAAGGATCAGGGTGCAACGAGAGGAGCTCTCACTACATCCTGTATCCTGGCAATATATATATATATATATGTGTGTGTTGTGTGTGTGTGTGTGTGTGTTTCCTATGTTGGTCGCAAATCCAAATATGCCCGGAATAGTGAATTTCTGGAGAGTGAGGGGAAATTCAAAACGAAAGAATTGGTGCAAAAAAATAAGTACGTAAAATTAAAAAAAAAATAATTCAAGAGGAGAAAAGTGTCGAAAATAATTTGATCAGATAATTATTGTCGACTGAATCGATGTAATAAATTTTGTGGGGCATACATTTGATGTGGGGGGTGTAATAAAAAAATTTCGTTCCATCACTCTCCCGCTTCATCCGCCTCTTTATCATGACTGAGTCCAGACTCCTCCTTGGGGCACAACACGCATTATCGAAATTTTTCGATGGAATTTCTCGACTATTTCGAGCGAAGCCTTCAAATCTTATCTGTGAGAGAGAATACAGTCCAGAAACCTTTGAAATATCCGACAATTTGACTCTCGAATCATTATGATAATTCGGTTTGGAAGCGATACACAAAATCTTTTTGGTGCGAGGAAGAAATATTTGAAGGAAAGAATTTAAAAAACAAAAAAGCTCGAGCACGTACGGATCTTTGGAACACCCGGGGGCCACTTTTGTGGGCGGAATTCGTCTAGAAACACACGCCAGAGTTAGAGATTTCTATCTTTGCTGGAAGGCGGACACGAGTTAGAGAGAGAACGAAAGAAAGAGAGAGAGAGAGAGAGAGAGAGATCATTGGCTCTCGAGAACCGCGAGAGCGATGACTCATATGTACATATGAAGAGAGAGCCTCTTGGTCACGAGCCACGGAGAGAGCCCCGAAGGCGCCAGTTGATCCGGAAAAAGAATGAAATTACATGCTGGTACATTCGAAAGAAAATATTTAAAAAATACATATACAGTCAAAGGTCCCATACGTTGATAATTTGAGACCGACATATTCGCCTTCACTCCTTCAGTTGGGTTGCTGCGCAGGACACTCGGTGGGGGAAGTCACAAGGGAAAATGTTCATGTAATTCGGAAAATTGAATTTTTAACGCAAGGGAAGCGATTAATTTGAGAAAAGTGAACTCATTGAAAGTTATTTTTTTCCCACAACAACAACAATTGGAAAAAAAAACATAAAACTTCTTGAGACAGCCTAATGATCGCGAATCAAATTAAATTTCCATTCCTCGTTGACCTCGAACGTTGGAAAAAAATCTTTCGTGAATCTTCACCGTCTGCCACGAGTTCTTCAAGATATTATTTTGTAGGCTATATATGTCCCACTTGTTCGCCTGAAAAAGACGGGAAAACAAGCAAAACTTATTTTCTATCCTCTTTTAAATTCCTCCGTCTCGCTTCTTTGCTTCCTGCTCACCCTCCACTGAGAATAAACTGTTGGTACAGTATAGAATGTGCTATATATATATATATATATATATATATATATATATATATATATATAGATATATATATACATATACATATATCGTTAACCACACCGCAAGAATCCCTTGTACGCCGGAGGATTGCAAAATCGCGAGCAAACTAACGCGTGAGAGAATCCTCGCGAAGAGACCTCTCCTGGCTATATATACATAGATATAGAGAGATATAGATCTATTTGCCGAACGCAATTATCCTTTTAATCGATATCACACCGTGCACCCATTTTAATTGATTCGTCGACTCTTGCAAAGTCTTTTCGTCCCCCTGGTAACCGACAAGAATTTCCTTGCTTTTGTCGTGTCGTAGTTTTAAATCCTACAAACGTAATTAACATATTACGCATTTGTGAGATAATAAATATTGCTACATCTACATTCTCCCATAAAAAAAAAAAAAAAAAAATCGTGGTCAAACTCTTTCTCCTTTTTTTATTTTTTTTTTTCGTCACATATCGAATTAAATTACTACGAAAACTGAATAATTAAGGTCGATGGTTAATAAGTAACTTTTGACACGTCCTAAAAATAAATACATACAGCTGGTATATAACGAAAGGAACGAGAGGGAAACGTAATCCCTTATGTGGCATCGACGTGACTCTCTCGGTAGCACTTCCGGTTGGGCTCCCTGACTCTCATTGCTTCGGGCAAAGGGGGTACAAAGTTCCCACACCCGAAGAACTCCAATACATCCGCAGGGAGAACGAGAGCCATCCCAAGTAAACACGATTTAGATAATACGCTGTGAAACGAGCTCGATTCCTGCCTGCAGATTATCTTAGTATGTTTGCCTCGTGTGCATATAAATATATCCGTAATGTAGAGTCAAGGGGAGGATACCATTTTTATTTTATTTTTCTAGCAAGGGCTCCTCACAAATAAAAGACTCTTAACAAATTTTAACCTTACCCAGAAGTCAAGACGTAAAAAATATATATAAATCGTGTTATAATCCCTGACCACTTGAATATTTTTTTTCCAAGATTTAACATCGACTGAAGGACTGGAGTGACATGTATTGTCATTTTTCCACAAAAATCATGCCGTTAATTAACAAATTTCTTAAAATTTTAAGTGTCTGTATTTATTTTATTCTTTTAGTACAGGATTTTTTTTATTTATCAAGGAATGTCTTCATATCATGTTGACCTTAGCCAGAAGTCGGGACATTAAAAACATAAATTTTTGTATAATTTAACCACAACTTGAAATTTCTTTTCCAAGATTTTACTCAACAACTCGAATAAAATATATCATAATTTTTCCACGAGATTCTCGTATTATTAGCCAACAAGTCTGTTTAAATTTTAAGTGATTTCATATTTATCGTGTAAAAGAGGAGACAAAGTTTGGATGACACACGGTAGCATATTTTCATGTGCTCGTTTTTCAAAGCAAAAATCATTGATATATAATGAGAATAACGAGATAATCGTTCGACACATTCATGCGCTCGAGCATCTACCACAAAGCTCAATATGATTTCGAAAGTGAAAGGGAACTTCTCGAGACTCGAATGGTTCGTGCTCGACGCCACCAGAGCAATTCACGCCTCTGCATTCGGCATAATCAATAAATATATGTACATGTGCGATAGTCGACATAGTCGATATGGAAATTAAACGAGAACGAGTTAAATGACACTCGTTTTTATTTCCACGAGATACTCAATTCGATGTCTCAATTCAGATTACAATCAAGCCACGTAATAAAAATCATGAAATACACAATTATCAACCACGTGTCTAAAGCCATATAACGCTATGTATGAGCATAGAATATACGACCTTATGGTTTTAGAAATGTCATATAACATATGACGTTTGTCATAATTATTCTTTTAAAATTATTATTAATTAGATTAAGAAGATTTAATTAATATTTCGTTATTAAAAGTTCAAACTGTCATTGAAGTTATTCAAACATTTTATTTTTTTATTTCAAATCGATCAAAAGATATGATAAAGAATTTTTATGTCAGTAACTGTGTAGGGAATTTTCCTTGTCCCTTGTCAAGGATCCGCAGACGTTACGGAATTCCTTTTGACGTCAATGGAGCATCGGGGCACAATGTGGATAAAAAGGGGGGAGGGGCATGCACAATATATAGCATTTAATTGTCGAAGCCAGAACTCAACAACTGTGGGGTACGAGAGCCGGAGATGAGATTCTCTGTTGTGTGCATCAGTAATCTCGAGTGTACCGCACTCTACACATAATAATACGTACTGCCAAGGCCCAAATGGAACTATATAATACCAGTCGAACAGTTTCTAATGTTCTGAGAGGCATAAGTTACCCCTAGACGATCCTCAATATCGCGTTAGTTTCTCGCGAAAACGGAATAATGAATGCTGCTGATCTACCCAGACACTTGTGGACCATTTAATTCCAGTTAAATCCCTGATGACTATTCCGGATTATTCTTACGATAATTCTGTTTTTAATTTTCTCAGTCATTATTTTTCCATCATTTATTTTAACTGGCAAATTAACAAATTCCCAGACTAAGTCGAATTAACACGGAATTCCCCATATGCAGAGACAAGAAGCTTCTATTATGTAACTCATTGACTGAAAGAAAAAGTTTCATTGAACCAACTAAATTTTATTTGAATGTCGGCCTACTGAACTTTTAATTGATTCCAAATACATCATTTGTTTGATTTAACTAAAATCACAAATCAAACAAATAATATATTTGGTATTATCTGAAAGAATTCAAATGTATATCCATTTAGTTAACTTTAATTATATCTTATTTCTGGATGTGGTCACGTTGTGGTCACGAAATCTTCTGGATGTGGTCACGATGTGGTCACGAAATCTTCTGGATGTGGTCTACATGTCTCTCGTCTTATCGTCTTTATATTCGCCCATAGGCATATCTTTACGTATCATAGAGAGAACCATTTTTCTGGCGTGCTCCAGTTGGTGAAAAGATTCGAAACGCACAGGGGATACACACACAGCAAGGGTGATGGAGCACAAAAGATATATCGAGAGGATGAGCTGGGGACGAACAACGAAACGAAAAGATAGATAGAGAAAGATGCTGAAAAAGATTCATTCTCTCTCTCTCTCTCTCTCTCTCTTTCTTTCTCTCTATCTTTTTTTCTCTGGGGTACATGAGAATATAATTGGCACCACCCGTGGAACGCGTGTATGAATGCCCATGGGCTAGCACAGAGAGTATCCCTCGGCCCTTCATTGTACGAGCCAGCAGTTCACTCGAAATCTCTTCGAGAGACTCTTCGCTCCAGTAAATAAAGAATATAATGGATCATATAACTGTATATATATATATATATATGCTCTAGACATATATATATGTGCTATACAGTTCATTTTATATATATATATATTATATACAGTCAATATAACTATAGCCATAGCCACATACACTTCATCAACTACCTATAAGTTTCATGGGCCATAGCCAACGGCGTATTATGTGACTTTTGTGATGCCGCAGGACCCCATAAGAATCTTTGGGACTCGAGAGCACCCAGGACTCTGTCCTTGCTGGCGCAAATTCGTTCATTGTCCTCTTTTGGTCTCTCTCGTCTTTTTCTCCCTCTTTTTTTTTGCCCCACTGTGAGTGAGTGTGTGTGTCACTCTGTTGAATTCGTTCTACTCGAGTGGTTCAACGGCATGTCTGGCGAGGGGCTGCACACGCACGTCGTCGAATCCCACTCGTATAATATCAGGTATATATTTTTGGCCAGAATGTCATGAGAGAGGCCTCAGGGACATAATATCATCGAGAGGACCATTTTCTTTTCCCTTTTTCTTTCGTACCAAAATAACGTTTCTCGTCAATACATCGCTCATTCGTTGCACCTTTTACATTTTGTGGATTGTCCCTTCTTACCCTGAAAAATTTCCTATCCATTCATGCGTGTGGTTTTTTTTTCTTTTTGAAAAAATCTTTTGATTTCATTGGACTGTTCGAGTGTGTCTGCGGAACGAAAAATGCAGTAGCGAGGGAGCTCATTGGAAAGCTCTTAAAAATCTCTTAACACCTGCCAGCTGCCCTCTCGAAATTCTTATATATATATATATATATATATATATATATATATAAGTCTCCATATTTATGGATCGTGTTATTATACCCTCAAGAATGGCTCGTCAGAGTCAATTGTCACATTTTTATTTCGAGAGTATATTATTATTATACAGTCAAGACCAGGTGATTTCACCCCCAGGGACTTTTCTCTTCCTACGTCACCTCAAGGAACGTGCGCACGATCTTTCTTCACCACAATGTCTAACTTTCGCTAAATAATAATTTTATTCCATTTAATTAAATTATAATCATTTAAATTTAACAACAGTTGAATTTCAATCAAATTCGATTAATTTTTTTTTTTCATTCTTATTATATTGTCTCATTTAAATAAACTTTATATAACTCAAACAACTAGCTTTTATCTCGCTCGATATCTCTCAAATGTCAGGAACATTGACGCAGCTTTGCTATAATTGTTACTGAACTCCTTTTTCAATAATAATAATAATAATAATAATAATAATAATAATAATAATAATAATCAATTGTTGAAAGTCCACCGAGTTATATAGCTGACCGTAGGTAAATAACTCGTTCACTGGATTCCCTGCCATTGTTCCACTTAATCGTCTGTGGTTGCACGCTAACCATAAATGAGAGAAGTGCCAGTCAGGGAGAGAGAGAAAGAAAGAGAGCCAGAGAGGGAGAGGGCGGGGGGAGAGAGAGAGAGAGAGAGAGAGAGAGAGAGAGGGGAAATGATCGAGTTACGTAAACGGTGCTCTGAAAGCTCGTCAGTAGCAGATTCGCTTCGTGCACGAGAATTGTGCTCTCGTCGTTTCTCTTCGTCCACCATTAATACACACACGTGCCGATCTCGCTTGGTGCGGACAAAAGGGATCCAATAACTCCCAGGTATTAGCAATTCAAACTAATAATACGGGCGCCATGTTGGTACTCTATACCCCATAAAGAGAGAGAGAGAGTGAGAGGGGGGGGGGGGGGGAGCGCGCCAAAGAGTGCTGCTACAGGCCCTCTAACGGTAGTTCAACATACTATATACAAGCTGTTCTCCTATAACTACGGGTATTTACAGCTATATATATGTAACTAACCCTCTCAAACGATCATTCTCGCCATACTCGCGTAATACCCGAGAGAGCGAGAGAGAGATTTCCATTCAGAGAACCTGATGATATTGTCGTCGGGGGCTAATGACTCCGTCATTGTGGATTAAATTCACATTCGTGGCGTGTGATCGACACACAAGACCATATTATCGATATCTATATGTATATATATATATATATATATATGACCACGCATGAGAGCCGACGAATCTGCAGCGAGAGGTTGGCGAAGCTCATACTGATTATAACTATATATATATATATATATATATATATATATATATATATAAATGTATAGTTTGTCTTGCGCATGATCGAAGCGCAATTTCCATACACTCGTATGGAAATTTACGTATAATTCACGTTCGACATGTGCACCGCCATAATACATATGTACATATTTACTGCATGGATATATTGTGCATATATATATATATATATATATATATATATGTGTGAATTTTCTATAATGTACGAGCACGCCTGGCATGACTCGGAATAATTAATCAAAGCATTAATTACGACGAATTTGATATGGGCTCTCGCGCCATTGCGTTTTGTGTGTATGAAATGCAGCAGCATATCCCGTGTTTGCTTTTGATTTTTTGTATTTCATATATGAATTTCGGTTTTTTCATGTTTTTGATTGAAAGGGGGTGAAAAAAAGAATAAAAATTTACAACGCCGCGAGAGACGCCAGACGACGCAGTTTCCTCTATGAGCTTGCTGCGTATATACATATATGTATATATATATGTATATATTCGCTAAATATATATGGGCTCTCTGCAACCCTTGGATCGATAAATCGATACAGTCATTAAGTACCATGTACCCTCGCGGTATCGTGTTATCTCTGTCTCTGTCTCACTCTCGACTCTCTCATTATATATATATATATATACATATATATATATATACATATATATATATATATATATGTATGTATATATTGCTATTAATACTCGAAGCACTAATAGCGAGAGGCTATAATCTCCGCGGGACAGATGCCTGGCTTGTAAACCGCCTTGCAGCTATATCAGGTCCATTATGATCGATATCGCGTGGATCTCATCCCCCCTTAAACCCTTTTCTCTCTGTATAGAAATTTTATATCACTCGAGTTGAAGTTGTAACTGCCGTATGTGCGAAGCAACCGGTCTTTTGGTAAAATACAAATGTTTGAAAAAATTAAATGAAATAAAATAATTTGTCAATTTTTGATGATTTATTGATTCGAGTTGCTTATCGGAATCTCCATATTTATAGATTGCATGTTTGAGTGCATATTTGCACAAAAAAAAACTAACCATCGTAGCCAGGGGACGTCAAATTTTTTTTTTTTCGAACATCTTCGTCGAGATTCACGTTCGCCTCTCTCCCTCTCCCTCTCCCTCTCTCTCTCTCTCTCTCTACGTCTTGTCGCCTTTAATTACTCAATTAACTTCGTCGACCTCCCCGATGAATTTTCTTACTGGCTACTTTGCCTCACCTGTGCTATACAACTCTGATATATATTTCGAACATTCTGTGCAAAATCAATTAAAAAGTTTCAAGTCTCAAAGTTGTATTTAACTCGATAGCTTTACATGCCCCAACCCAAACGATCGGGCGTAAAAATAAATACCGAAATTGAAATAATTAAAAATTCTCTTTCAAAAACGTAGGACTCAATTATGATTACTTGGCAATGTATACGTGTTATTTTTATTACTGATTTTTTTTAAAGAGACTCTTAAATACATTCAAAGATTTAATTTTAATGTTCCAATCAGTTGTAAAAAAAAACGAATTGTAATTTTTGCAATGTCCTTGCTCACAAGCAATAAAAAATTATATAATTATAAATACGATCCAAAATACTCATCGTCAGAATTACAATTCGATTGATTCAACAGAGAATGCCCTATATATGGTTATTATATGCATAGTAAAGACTGGGAATTCGTGAATAGAGACCACCGTTGGCGGTATTTTACCCTACAGCCCGAAGCCCTCTCTGATTTCTTGCAAAACGTGCTTCGCTTCTGCTTGTTCGCTGTTCTCTCTCGCTCTCCTTATGCTCTGTACACCTATATAACGCCCGTTGCACGTGCTTTAATTTCATCAGTTATGAGCACTAATGAAACTGTAGTTTGTCTTTCGACGAAAGCAGCAAGCGCGGGCATTGTTCGTTGGTAGGAGAGCGAGAGAGGGAGAGAGAGAGAGAGAGAGAGAAAGTTGGGTTTTCTCGTCGCTACACTGTGGCCAGGGTTGATGGTGATGTGGTGGTGTGGCCTACGGCCTCGGGGGTCATAAGCGAGAGAACCCACAAGAGCCTCACGATGTACTGTACAAGCTGCACGCTTAACGCTACCAAGAGAAAGAGAGAGAGAGAGAGAGAGAGAGAAAGGGAAATGGGGTGGGCCACAAGGAAACCTCTGTACTCTCGCTCATTGTCCCTGTTCTCGCGGTTATGAACACGGAGAAGCTCATATATTATAAATTTATATGTATATTCATATATTTATACATTATATATCAGCTATATATATATATGTATCCTACGTGTTTACGCTCGATGGATCATCGTAATTTTCGCAAGGGCAAGGGCTTTAAAGTGAAATTAAAGCTGAGCGGGGCAAAGGTCACTGAAAGGGTTGCAAAATTGAAAAAATAAAATAAAAATGTTGTATGAATAGCATTTTAATTTATATAAAAACGAAAAATTATATCATTTGACGATAAAATAGTTATAAATAATTCGTACGAAAATTGTAACTTTAAATCGAATAGTAATACATCAGTAAATCCCCTATAATAAATGGTAATAATTTTTCTGCATGAATTTGATGAAAAAATATACAATCCTGTTTTAACCCTTTGAAGCATAAATTTTTCCTTATATGCAGAAATTTTCCAACGTTTGTTTATTTGTGTAAACAAAATGACCCATCATTTCGAATTATTGCACATTGATTCTTATTCTTAAATGATGCAAAAACCGACTGATACCAAAATACAAAAAAAAAAGTTCAAAAATTGAGGGCAAACTACGCCAATTACTCAGAAAATGGTTGTGGGAAAGGTGGCACTCCACGATGCCACCGTGCTGCAAAGGGTTAAGGGCCCTTTAAAATATAAAATAAAATATACGTGAGAAAGTGGAGTGTTGGGTAATTTTACACGTATCACGTTGCCCTGGCGAACTGGTGGGCTGTGCGATGATGTGTCAGAGGACAAACACAAGCCACAGAGACAGGGAGAGTGAGAGAGAGCCGAAACGCGAACACCGGACTGGTGTCCAATGTCCAGGTGTCGTCCCTCTGGTCGCACATCCTCCCTTTGGCTCATCTCTCTGGATTGTCGCAGTCGGGAATTTGAGTATTACACACTTTGTGAAAGTGTCGCGACAGTCCTCTCAGTAACAGCGAGCTGTCAGAGCTGTCAGACACTCCAGCGAATTAATATCATGCCAAGGGAGTACGAGAAACGACATATAGTGAGCAATTTCAATTCTCGCTGTGATATATTCTGATTAATACTGTTGTCAATAATTCATCAAGTTCTATGTCTCTGAATTGTCTTCACGAAACTCGAGAAATTAATTTGAACGTGACGAAAATCCAAAGATTGAAACGATTTTTAAAAAGTGTAGTTTAAGGTTTAAAAATTGAAAAATAAATTGAACTTTAATTATTTCAATTATATTTCATTGGATACAAAAATTTCATTCACTTTTCAACAGCAGATATTTATTTTAAAAAAATATTTTTGTATATGTTTAAATATTGTTCGATTAAACATTAAATTTCTTTAAATTCGATCAAATATTTTTTTTATTTGCAGCTAATTTAGCAAAGAATCTTCCAAGATTCTTGAGGCCTAAAATGTACGATTAAAAGGGACATTAAAAAATCGAATTATTTTAGAGGTCTAGTTCAACGGTTTTTTTAAACTTTCTTCACTTCAAGTCCTTTGGGTACGCAAATTCTCAGTGCAATTAGAGCTTGACTTGCGGATGATTGTATATTAATATATTACAGTGCGTTTCGAGACGGTGGCAAAAATGGCTTCGAGGAATGAGGAAGTCTTGAGGTTCTTCTCATTTCGCCATCTGTTATTTTCTTGTTTTTTAAGTGATCTTTAAATCATCTGGTTTTTTCCTAATGAAAAGAGAGAGAAAGAGGGGCAATGGCAGGTTCGTTGAGGGTTAGATACATGCAGTCATTAAAAAATATACAACCATCCTTCGTTCGAGTACATTTGCTTCGAGAACTCTCGAATGTGCACACATGAATGTTCACATTCTCGCGACACTTACATATCACAGCGAGAAGCCACACGAGTCTCTTTCTCTCTCTTTATTTCTTTCATTCGAAGTAAGAGAGCTGGTAACCGGAAGTTATACCACAAGAGAGCCAAATGCCAGTGAACGTTTCATGTTTATTCGAGTGGAATAAATATGCGGCATGCTGAGATTTTATAACGAGATATTTCTCAAGGCTCTTAGAAATATTATGACAAAAATGGCCTCTCGCTCTCCAAAAAAAATTATCGCTATTAGCAAAAAATCTTCAAGCTACGCGTCAAAATTTCGTTTCTCGATTGGCTCATGCGTTGAGAATCATTTTTTTTTTTCGATTATGATATGTGGAGCAAATATTTAATCAAGGAAGATAGATAAAAAAAAAATATGTCTTGATGATTGAAAATATGAAGAGCGTAAGAATGGTGGAATTCTCATACCCTCGTCCGTCGTAAAGCTCAGGGTGCCTCGGGAGACACAATTTTTTATCCCTTCTGCATCAGAATGAACAACCTCAGTATTTATCCCTAACGAAGTGCACTATCAAAGTGTAATAGAAGTGCAAATAGAACGAACTATTTTCGTCAATAATATCAACATTTTTTTTGCCTCAATGAAAATAGAAATATCAAATGATAAAAGTGAAATACTGAAGAAAAATTAGAGTGTTACCATTTGTGTTTACTATTTTGTTAATAGTTGACTCTAATTGACTCTATTAAATTTTTCCCTCCAGTTGAGCTCATCTATTACACTACTTCTTTACGTGAACCATAAATTAACTCAAGCTTTTTATTTACTTAATAAAAAAAAAAAAAATCAACGATCAACCTCAAGAGACTCGGAATCTTTGGTCCTCACATAATACACATTAATCACCAGGCGTATCTTTAGCCAGCTACCGCATGACCCTATTATTCATGAAAAAGAGAGAGCAGAAATTGCATTCTGCACCTGCCATCAACAGGACCCTGTAAAATCTTCTCATGCATGCCCACAGCTCTTTTCTCATCCCTTTCGCACCCTCTGCCACTTCGATTATCGTCCTAATGTATAATGTATATCATCGTTCGCCACATACGCATCTCCGCGTCCCTATATACTATAATCGCACGATGAATATCGAATGCATAAGTCGAGCATAAAACTTCCCTCTTTTTTGGTCCTTCGTGCGCATCACACGCCTCATATAACCTGGATACATATATATATATATATATATATATATATATATATATATATATATATATATATATATATATATAGTATGTATACAGACCAGCGAGACTCTCGTTTCTCAACCTATAATCCTTCCCAGGAATTCCTGGGATACTTTTTTTTTTCTCTTCCTCGTTTTTTTCTCTTCCCTTCCATCAGGACCACTTCAACCCTCGGCAAGGACAGGCTGTTTCAATCGCGACAAACGAGAAAACGAAGAGCGAGAGAAAGAGGGAGAAACAGAAAGAGAGGAAGAGGGAGAAACAGAAAAAGAGAGAGAGAGAGAATGAAAGGAAGCGAGAGTGTATCGCGTGCTGGGCAATATTACGTTTTACCCTCGGCGGATTCATTTCCCGTGTCGAGGCGCCCCGAGAGTTTACCGGACGAGAAAACAGCTCCACAAGGTTCGCCTAGCCATGCCCCGCGGCCAAGCCAGAGTGTACCAGTAGAATTGACCCCAGGTATACTCTCTTTACAATATCCCTGTCGATGAGACCTTTCCGGGCTTCTCTGATTCAAACAACACAGTTATTGGTCTCTTCTGCATGAACTGGAAGCTGCAGTCAATTTTCTCAATTTCACAATTTTTACAAATATTACAGTGCAATTGTAATTTTTCTAAATTGTTTATCCGTAAATTTTCAAATGTGTTAATTTTACAAAATTTCCGATTTGTATTTTTCAAATGTAAATAATTTCCAAAAAAAGTTTATTCAGAACTCGCAACGCTACGATCAATCTACACGACGTAAAAAAGCCCTTAACGCCCCCACCCTACCATTATTAACACCCAGCATGATTGAAAGCTTCGGTAATTTTTTTAATTTCCAAAATTTTGACCAAAATTACATTATTTTGGAATTTAGCTGAATTTCTTAAGTGCGAAAATTTTGAAGTGTGCAACGAGCAAGGGTCAAATTATCTTAAAAACTGCATAAAATACTTAGATAGATATAAAAAAAAATGCAAAAAAAAAAATTGAACTATTTTGAAAAATATCCAAATTGAGTGAGGATGAGTGGGGATGGCCAATCGCTGTATCGGGGCCATCGGCTGTACCTCAACTTCCACCTGCTGGCTGTATAGTCAAACACAGATTGGTATATAGTCGGAACAAACGGGGGTGGAAACTAACCTATGGGGTGTGAGTACGACGAGACGGATGGACGGACATGCCAAGAAAGGGGAGAGGGGCAAATAGTCGAGAGTCAGACGAAGCGGAGTAAAAGGGAAAGGGAGATGCAAAATACGAATCGGTTCAACCGTGAGTCTCGAGGGCTTTCTCTCTCCCTTTCTCTCCTTCTTCCCTCTACATTTTCATCTTATTCTATAGATACATACAGTTAAATTTCCCGTAACTTAACTTTTCAGCCATTGGCATTACTGAAGTAGATTTTGATTGAGCCTTAAGAAAGTGGAAATCCATTGAAATTGTTACCTAAAGTTTGGGCACGTGTATTGCCTCTATAGGTGAAACTTAAGATCGATTAACCACGAAATTTTTCATTTCCGATTAATATATTTATATTTTTCATTTCTCGAGCCAAAACTCGTATATCACTTTTTTTTCATTACTTGGCGTCGAGACATGCTTCTCTCGTCATTAATATTTTACCCCAAAAACTCGATATTTGTGAATCTTTGAGGTATTTACTGATTAAGAGTGTGGACTTGAGAGAATGGATCCTCCTGCCCGGACCAGTTAAGTTTTGAGGGCTTTGACTGCATTTATATCTTCTCTATGAACTCTCCTTTACTCTCCTTCGTCTCCGATGAGCATACGGAAGATCACCGATTCGAGAGGAGCCGCGTTACAGCATGCTGGGCAAAGTTGCCCAGCCACTGGTGTTAATTGCTGATCAAAGAATCCTTCCATCTCCACCCTCTCGTACTAAATTCTCAATATATATATATATATATATATATATATATATATATATATATATATATATATATATACCTTTACCTTCGATAACACACACACAAATATATATATATATATATTTGTGTGTGTGTTATCGAAGGTAAAGGAACAGATCTATGTATATAGATAGATGGATCTGTTCTTTTACCTTCGAGAGCAGCTTCTCCCCCCTCCCTCGGTTAGCATCTCTCCCTTGATCACACGCTTTCCACCCTTTTCACGTTCAAGAATATATCAAGAGATTTCAAGGCTTCTCTCTCGATCTCCTCCGTCTTCATATCGGTTTCCGTCAGGATGGGCAAAGCCCACTCGTCAGGATAGTCAAACAATTTTCCAACGTTATACTGGGACACGTGATACGTTCACGTCATCCTCAGGATCCTCGGGACCGTAACATTTCACCAGATCTGCTTATACACTCCAAGTTTAAAACTCAGTGAACCGCGTACGCACAGAAACGCTCGAGAGACTTTCGCAGATGAACCGAATGTTTGAAGGACGAACAAAAAAAGATTATTTGCCATCTCTCCTTTGAATAATAATAAGTGTGGCATTTGTGGCTCATCAGAAGAAAATTCTCCAAGGCAAATTTGTTTCAATAAAACAAAATTTTTACTGAATGAAAATTATGAGATGCGAATAAATTTGGACTAGGATAATGAATTAGTAAAATTAAAACAATCCGCTTTTATCGATTTTTTAACACATTCATTCATTTATTGTGTAATTTAATTAATTCATTTTTTTTGTGAATTTTTGTTTATTATGCAAAAAAAAAAAAAACTTTGACCCATGAAAAAATAAAATAAAAATGGTGTATGAATAGCATTTTGATTTTTATAAAACCGAAAAATTATATCATTTGACGATAAAATAGTTATAAATAATTCGAATCATCTCTCCTTTGAATAATAATGAGTATGACATTTGTGGCCCATCAGAAGAAAATTCTCCAAGGCAAATTTGTTTCAATAAAACAAAATTTTAACCGAACAAAAATGATCAGATGCGAATAAATTTGGACTAGGATAATGAATTAGTAAAATTAAAACAATCCGCTTTTATCGAATTTTCAACACATTCATTCATTTATTGTGTAATTTAATTAATTCATTTTTTTTTGTGAATTTTTGTTTATTATGCGGAAAAAAAAATACTTTGACCCATGAAATTTATGATATCAATGGATTAGCGAGGCTGTCGAGGTAAGACGTATCGTGCAAACAAAACACGCCGTATTTTCGGTCACAATAAATTTGAGTTCGAGAACCAAAACGTGCTCTTCGTCTTCGGGTTGGAAAAGGAAAATGGAAGTCGTGAAACTCCCACGGGCGTATCGGACGTGACGTTGTCGCTCTCGATGGAGCTTTTCTTTCGCTCCGGCGCGTCCTCATGCTTTTCTGCAACGGGAGAGGATTGTCTCCGGAGCGTGTATATATAGTAGATTTAATGTAAAGAATAGACTCATGGAAGAGTGAGAGGACTTGGCTTAATTGAAGACAAGAAAAACGAAGGATCGACTCGCCCATCCCTCTATTCACTCTAACCCCGACTCAAGACGAGACCGGAAAGTCGACAGTTTTCGCGAGATCATGATGTATAAAAAAATCACACAGACATCCCACAAAGTTCATTCCTTTATCTCAACTTTCTGCTCGTTCAACAAATCAGCAAGTTCGCAATCATGAATTTATTCTTCTGCCAATTTTCACTACAAAAATGTATTGATAAAAAAATAAATATTATCATAATTATATTTAAAGAAACATAATGCGAAAAGTATAAAATAATATTTGAATGATCAACATTTTCATTCGGTGTCAAACGATCTCAATAAAAAAAATAAAAAAATAAATTCAAATATTTCCAAGTTTACTAAAATTCGTTACAATCCTGACTAGCTCTGACTAGCCCTGACTAGCTAAATCCTGATCAGATTTCCCGCCCAGAAACTGACTAGTGTAACGCATTAATGCATTTTCCTTTGCTACTGTAGACGTAAATTCGTGGAACGAACGAGAATGAATATACTCATTCACATATTTCTCTCTTCTTCCTTCAAGAGTCGAAGACTTTCGGCACGCATAATATCGCAATAAAAAAAAGACTGCAGACGAGCCCCCAAGAACTTTAGCTGCAAAAGGTATAAAGAGAAGAAGAAGAAGAAGAAGAAGAAACAGGAGACAGGACAACGACTTTGGCCGAAGAAGTGGAGGATCGAGATGAAATAAGCAGTGGGGGAAATTCTTCAGTGACGACGAAGAAGGAGGGGGAAGGAGAAGAATATCTGGAGGAATGGGAGATATGGCCGTGACCGCGCGGAATGCCCGGAATGTGGCCCGTCACGGCGTGTGCGAGCAGAGGCGAAAGCCTGCTGGGATTTTATATATATATATATATATATATATATGTACACAGAGAGCAGACCGCGATCTCCTCTCTTTCACTCGTCCTCTTACAACCGGACCCCAAGAGTCCTTTTGGTCCGAGTCGATCTCGAGTTTGTCGAGAGAGAAAGAAACGGAGATAAAAGATCGCGAGACTTGAAGCAAAGGTACACCCTCAACCACGCACATTCGTAAAGAATCATCATATGGATATATCCACATCACGAAACTCTCGACATTTCTGACGTTGGCAAGACGATCTTTCTTTGCACACTCAATGAAATATTTCATACATACTGGTGTACGAAATATTACATAAAATGATGATTTGATAAGAATAAACTTTGCAAATGATAATGATGATAAAAATAATTTATCTTTCTCATTACTGACTCGAGTCTGTAATTATTTTTGGATTAAATTAATCAGTTCAATTTTTTTTCCATCTTTACATATCAATTTGTTTGATATTTGTTTTTCATATCTCGTCTTTTCCAACAATTTAAAGATTGTGAATTGTATAAATGGAGATATGAAATATTCTCCGAGACTATAACTCCATTTTTCGTTCACCCGAAACTTTTATCTCTCATACGCCTTAACGAATTTCGCACGTCCTGGCAGATGTAGAAATAAATCTGCATTGCTTGAGGCTTCTGTGCCACTTATCTAATAATACTATATACTTCGCATCGAAGATTAAGAAGAAGCTGAAGACCATCTAAGGCTCGAGAAGAATGATAAAAAAAAATTGCAGACAGGCTGAGTGAGGGATATAAGCAAAAAAAAAAAGGGACTCTCCTGACTATTTGGGTCTCTCAGGGTACGTACAAGGATGTGATTAGACAGGTGCAACATTGGGCGGCTCCGAAGAGTCAGGCAACACTCCTGTGGCTCTCCCGTACCCGTTTATATCGTCACACCTGCCCCAACTGAGCCAAAAATCCCAACACGAGAGACGCGAACAGAGATAAGCCCAGAATCACTGCGTTTTCTCGTACACTAAAAAAAAAAAAGTAAAAAAAATTGCTTCTCTTTCGCCTTTGGCCTCTCATCCCAACGGGATCGACAACGCAGCAGGATGAGAAATCCCAGCTGCCACCTGGGCATTCGGCAGCGAACAAGGCTGAGAAAAACATGGATAAAAGAATGATAGAAACGGCAGAAAGATTACTAGGGGGATAACAAGATTTTTGAAGAGCGAGGAAAAAAATAAATAATTTTATGTATACTATAGCGAGTCTTTTGTGACTGAATGAAATTTGAAATATGACCGAAAAAAAAACAAGATTAAAAGTTGGATTTGTGAATAATTATCGCGAGCAAAATGATACTTGCAGTTTTCGAATTATCAAAAATAATTTGAACCAATTCCTATTCGTATTTTTTTGAATGATTATTTTATTCATATGGTGGAACAAAAGAAAATCGGAAAGAAAAAGTTTGATTTTATATAGGCCCAACCATCGCTTGCATTTGACGTAATGAAAAACTGGCAGCCTTTGCGGTCGTTGAAAATTAATGGCACGTTCGTTTAGATTAGATATTCGAGGATGGGCCAGGGTCGATCTAGCTTAGAACAAAAAAAGGGCTCTCATATTTTTTGTTTCAAGGGGGTGCAGGTGTGTCGGGCCATCTTTTCAACCTCCGGAGATTGTCGACAACTGTCTGTTGACTAGGGTACGGTGTTTGATTTCGTGTTCTTCGCACTCTCGGCGGTCGTGAGAGTGACAGATAAAAGGGCCATCAGTCATGGCTGAGCCTGCGCCCTTTTTTCTTTTTATGCATTCTCTGTGTGTCTCTCTCGCTCTGCCGCGAACCTCACTAAATGCCATCTCTGTCGCACCAATTGCAGGGCATCACCTTAAAAACACAAGGACTGAAAGACTACGATGATGATGATGAGGAAGAGACGAACCTATTCGTCAATTCATTTGACAGCAACTGCCGCTCTACCTACCCCAGAAATTCTCGACCTTTAACATAGCTGAAAAGAGACACCGAAAGCTCCATAACTCGCTGGCTCTCAATTTTCCCTTTTAATTCACGAACGAGATTCCCCATTCATTTTTCGTGTAAAAAAAATGTTTCCAGTAATAATAAGAATAATACTGATATTCACTAAATTAGTGATAATAACAATAATTTTCATCATCTCGACCCCCAGACATTTATTAATAGTTTGACTCGCTCGATCATCGAGTTATTACACCCTACGCTCTACCTGCGCCCTTGGAAAGGTCTTTTATATGATGACGACAAGGTAACGCCGATGATCAGGTGAAATAATTTTCGCCTGCGCCCTTTTTTCTTTTTATGCATTCACTGTGGGTCTCTCTCGCTCTGCCGCGAGCCTCACTAATGCCATCTCTCTCGCACCAATTGCACATTACCTTAAAAGGACTGAAAGGTTACGATGATGAGGATGAGACGAACCTATTCGTCAATTAATTTGACAACACCTGCCTCTCTACCTACCCCAGAAATTCTCGACCTTTAACGTATAGCTGAAAAGAGACACCGAAAGCTCCATAACTCGCTGGCTCTCAATTTTCCCTTTTAATTCACGAACGAGATTCCTCATTCATTTTTCGTGTAAAAAAAATGTTCCCAGTAATAATAAGAATAATACTGATATTTACTAAATTAGTGATAATAACAATAATTTTCATCATCTCGACCCCCAGACATTTATTAATAGTTTGACTGGCTCGATCATCAAGTTATTACACCCTATGCCCTACCTGCGCCCTTGGAAGGGTCTTTTATATGATGACGACAAGGTAACGCCGATGATCAGGTGAAATAATTTTCGCCTGCGCCCTTTTTTCTTTTTATGCATTCACTGTGTCTCTCTCGCTCTGCCGCGAGCCTCACTAATGCCATCTCTCTCGCACCAGTTGCACATTACCTTAAAAGGACTGAAAGGTTACGATGATGAGGATGAGACGAACCTATTCGTCAATTCATTGACAACACCTGCCTCTATATAGGTATAGGGTTAGGACCCAGAAATTCTCGACCTTTACCGTAGCTGAAAAGAGACACCGAAAGCTTCATAACTCGCTGGCTCTCAATTTTCCCTTTTAATTTACGAACGAGATTCCTCATTCATTTTTCGTGTAAAAAAAATGTTCCCAGTAATAATAAGAATAATACTGATATTTACTAAATTAGTGATAATAACAATAATTTTCATCATCTCAACCCCCAGACATTTATTAATAGTTTGACTCGCTCGATCATCAAGTTATTACACCCTACGATCTACCTGCGCCCTTGGGAGGGTCTTTTATATGATGACGACAAGGTAACGCCCATGATCAGGTGAAATAGTTTTCGTGTCTCGTGAAAACTGGTCCAGGGTTTCTATTATTGTACAAGAGTGGAGAATGTGAGAGAGATAGAGCGAGACAGAGAAAAAATACAGACAAAAGAATACAGAGGGAGTGTAGATGAGCCCTCAGGAGTCGAAGAGCTTGACTCACTTTACGATAGAAAAGAATTCACACGAATGTTCTCCTCGCTGTTCGCCTTATATATTATATGTGAGGAAAGGCAAAAGGCCTCCTATACACTCGATGATAAATTACCTCGTTGACGCTCGACCTCTCGTACACTCTTTCTTATCCTCCAATATCCTCGCACAGTAGCCAAAAGCTCGACAATGGACATCGAAGACTTTGGACAAAAAAGCTCTCGTGGTCCTTTTTCTACATGTGTGATTTTCTCTTTACATATATATGTGATATATATTGTGCCCCTTCGCTTTTCGCTCGATTTCGGCTCTGACGTTTCTCAGCTCTCTCTCCCTCTCCCTCTCTCTCTCTCTCTCTCTCTCTCTCTCTCTCCACGTTTCATAGGATCGCCGAGGGTGGACGGAAGAGACACATGCTATGAGAAATCTTGCCTTTGGATTCTTCTACTCCTCCTTCTTTCTCTTCTCTTAAATCCGCACGACGAAACGCCATATATCTCTCTGCCCCAGCACGACAATAAGTATCGGCTCGTTGGATTTCTTCCAACTCAACGGAGAAATCCAACGTGAATCGACCACATTGGGAGTCACGTGAAAAAAAAAAAAAATTCTCAACTCACATTCCCACATTTATCAGCATTTTTTTCGTTCTACGTGATTTTGTTTTGTTTTTTTTACGATTTTTCAAATCGCTGTACAATGCAGTATAAAATACTTAAAAATTTTATATACGAACCAGCAACGTCCGAATAAAAATAAATTCGATAAACATTTCATCGGATAATGATTGATGATAAATTATAGTGAGGAAATAATAAATTTTAAATTTTTTCGCATAAGTATAATCATTCGTGATAATTAATTTTCTGTAGTAAATTTTTTTTTTTTTCTTTCTATTTTCCACCCATTTCAAAATACTAAATGATCAAATTTGTTGAGCATTTTCCGTTTTTTTTAATCCTGCACGTATTTTAGTACCTTTTATGTTATGTTTGGGTTTATGTTAATGTTAAATTTTTTCGCATAAGTATAATCATGGGTGATAATTAATTTTCTATAATAAATTGTTTTTTTTTTCTTTCTATTTTCCACTCATTTCAAAATACTAAATGATCAAATTTGTTGAGCATTTTCCATTTTTTTAAATCCTGCACGTATTTTAGTGCCTTTTAAATCATACGAGCTAACAAGGCCCTCCGGGAAGCAGTCATGATTTTCTAGACAAGAAAAAAAAAAGTTACAAGAAAGACCCACGCGAAGCTTCTCGAGAGTGCAGCATGACGACTATGGAAACCTGACCTTTCTCTGACAATGATTTTTACGGTCATTGAATCTTCGTTCGCCGCACACCGTAAAAAAAAAAAAAAAAAAAAAAAAAAACCTGACGTAAAAGCGACACCGCCCACGTGACTGCATCGCTTCCACTCTCGTGTCGTCTTTCCCCGAGGGATTTTCTCGTAAGGAACATTTTTTTTCTTTATTCCCTTCGAGTATTGCACACACATGTTCGATTATGGAGTGAGCTCAATCGATTTTGTCGTATCCGCCATTTCGAACATTGAGCATTTTATAGACGTTACGTGACTGGTCACGTGATTTAAAAAAAAAATCTAAAAAACTTTCAAATTAAATTATCAAGCAGTAATGTAAAAAAAAATTCAGAATAAAATGTTAATTTCCTAATTGGCATTGATAAGAATAATCAATACCCCAATAAAATAATATAATAATTCAACAAAATATTATTGACGAAAATTAAATTTTCTTTCAATTATTCAAAAGTTTAATTTTTTTTTTACATCATCAGCAATTATTTCTTCGTAAAAGATTTTTTTCTTTTTTCTTAATACAAAAAACGATACATAGCTGCACAATTTGTCACTAACGACACTGAATTGTATACGACGTACAAAATCGGATACATCTTAGAATTTTTCTCTCTCTCTCTTCCCCTCTCTCGCGACAGAGAGAGAGAGAGAGAGCGATACGTCTCTCGTTGCTATCCCACGACAACATAGCAAGAGTACCGATGTCGAGGTGACCACACGAGTGCAACGGAAGCTGCGACAAGCCATAGAGAGAGCTTTCCCATGATGATTCCAGTATCACCAGGAGAGACGACTCCAACCTAGCTAAGTGCTCGTGGATAATACTCTCGGGTTCTCGCGATACGAAGAGAAATATACACACACACATATATATATATATATATATATATATATATATATATATATATATATATGTATATATTTATATATATTTATATATATATGTGTATATAGGAGATATAGTGGTGAGATGAGAGCGATGAGGGAGAGGAAGGAGCGTAATGTGTCCCACGATAAGCCTTGTCGCATGGGACAAGTCGAGTCTCTGTCCTCTGGCCAGACTCCACATAACTATATGATACAGAGTGTACTTAGGATACGTAAACTCTCAGTTTTCGTAGACGTACGATATATATATATAATATACTATGTGTCGTGAGCAAAGAACGTAAATCTGGTATCTCGGATATTCTCGTGACTTTGTAACTGCATCGCGTCAAAAATTGTCGAGTTGCAAAGTTTAATCGTATAATTTTAATTATTTGAGAAAAAAAATTCAGTCATCACGGTATGAAATAATATTGTGCAATCCTATTGAAATTGTTAATGGCAATCTTAAATAAAATCATTTCATTCCGATCTAAATTAAACGTAATAAAAATCAATTATTATTATTATTATTGTGCTAATTTTAAAATTTATCTTCCATTTAAATGGAAAAAGATTAAACTTTTGTCATCATAAGTCTCGTCATGGAACATCCTTAAGGATTACTACACGTTCCGTACGTCGCGGCAGGTTCATAAATCGTCTCTGTTCATTCTACAAAGCGATCGAGACCGCAACAGATCGTGACAGTCAACGGTTAAAAAGGTTTCGTTACAACGAGAAAACGTTTTTCCATTCTCATGGGATTTGCCGGGAGAGTCTCGCGGTATGAGACGGTGACAGAGCCGTGGTGCTCCCGGCGGGCAAATCGAGCAGAAAAAAATAGAAAAAAAAAAAAAAAGGTATCGTGACTTTTCTCCGAGTATCTCCACGCACGCTACAAAACGTTTGCTGGGTACTTGTAGATGCCTCAGGGAGAGCAAAATGTATAGAGATATAAATACAGAGAGAGCATCGATTGCCATCGTGAAAACGTAATAGGAAACAACGCGAGAGAGGGAGAGAGAGAGGGGGAGAGAGAGAGAGAGAGAGAGAGAGAGAGTCTTCAATTTTTAACCGAGCAATTTATCTTTCACGTTGCAATTTCTCGTAAATCTTTTGCCACAAGACGAGAGAGCAAGATATATCCTTCTTTCATGTCGAGAAACACGATCACGATATTATTCCTTGGCAGAGCCATATACAAGCCATATGTGACTTCGATTAGTAGAAGAAAAAAAAATTGTAAAATCTTTATGAGATTCTACGTTCGAGAATTTTATGAGCCCATTTTATGAGAATAGTCTGTTGATTCTCATTCTGTAATGACTCGGCGAGTGGCCGTGGGATTTCATCGATCGCTCTGCAATTGTGAATTCCAACGTACAAATATAATTTGAAAAATAAATAAAATAAAATAAATCGGAAATTAAATAAATGATAAATTAAATAAATAAATTTGTGTGGAAATATTTATCGGAATTTCATTGTAAACTGTCTCGATTTTTGGTCTATTCGTCGGCCATTCCGTGCTGGATGGGAACACTCGAGAACCAAAGACAGCAATTCTTGAATTACAGAAGCAACGTGAGAGACGAACCAAATCCATTTCGCAAATAAATGTTCGCAAAGGCGAAAACCATCAGCAAACTCGAGAGTGAGAAAAGACACGTAGATATATAGTTATACATTTATATGTATAAAGGACGTGCTTATCCCCCTGTTATTGTTACCGTTGGTGGCACTTTTCTTCATTCTTCGTGTGCACACACTTGAAAAAAGATGAGAGAGAAAGAGAGAGAGAGAGAGAAGAAAAAAGAGAGCCCTCACAAATATTTGCCAAAGCGATCCGTTGTAATAACAAAATTTAACCGAAACCGAATTCGTGCAATTTTCGAGATCCTGAAGACTCTCTCGTTGAGTTGTGGGCTTGCTCTTTTTTTTATATCGTTCCCTTCTTTTTTCCTGTCGTTTCCGGGACTTTCGAAGGGTGCCTATCATTTCGTTCTTAAGATAGAAAAAAAAATCTTGTCTCCTACTAATCGTAAAAAAAGGTTCGAATGCTTTAAAATGTCGGAATCAAACTCAAATCATTTTTCATTTATTTATTATTTCCCAGTAAAAAAAATTCAATACTAGTTTTATAATAACTATTTAATGCTGTATAAAAAATTCAAAGACCGCAAGAAAGTTTAATTTCATTGTAAAATAATGGAATTGATGAAAGAAAACAAATTTGAAACGTCACACAACGAAGTAGAAGTCGAGACTGATGAAATTACCTCGTAATAACAATCTCTTCCGTTTTGCGACGAAACATGAAATAATAATGTGAAGCTCGTGTACGCGATGATAAAACGTTCTTAACGTAAGGTTAATGCAATTTTCTCGAGGTTTCTTTTTTCTTTTTCTCTTCATTTTTCGTTTTCTCCCCCTTGGCCAAACTTGATTATCCCGGAGCAGGTCCTTGACTCCCGAGGGACGGTATACACTTTGAGGGGACACGAGGAAAGAGAGAGAAATATAGAGAGACTCGACTCTGTCCCACGTAGAAGGCCATGCAACTATATTTACCTCCTATACTGTTTTAACTCTCTCTCTCACTCCCTGTCTCTTCCACTTTTCCTGGCAATCTCTATCTTTCTCTCTCTCTCTCTCTCTCTTTCCCTCTGACTCTCGCTCCTTTACCCCTTTTATCCGAGAGTAATCGGATCCGCCCAATTGACCCACTAATCGACATTTGCCATGGGGAGAAACGAAACGATACACGCGAAACGTCGAGCACGACTTTCGAGTACTTTGCCTCGATACGTCTATATGGGCCATTCCAGGCTAAATTGACAGGGCTGTCTCGTACCATTTGATATTTAATTCTCTCTTTAAATTTATCTAGGGCAACATAAAACAGTACGCGTAACCGTGAAAATGCTGGAAATTGTTGTTAATTTTTAAACCGAAAGCAGATGATGGATGAGTATAGAAATTTAATTAGAAAATAATTTATAATTATTTTCTAGTAAAATAATGATTTTCAATAATTTTTCAAATTCCTCATTTTTCGATGGGAATAATTTAAGTGATTATTAGAAGGGAAAAAAAATAGTGGGAGCAACTGTCGATTTGGCCTTAAAGGTCCTATATATACGCATATAGGATGAATGTGATTGGGATGTATAAGAGAAGAGAGTCAGCAGCCGGAAATGAATCCGTGTGGAACGCGATGATCGCAAAACTCTTTTTTCCCTTTCTCTTTCTCTCCCTTCCTCTTCGCTACGGTATAGCAAAAGTTCAATACTTTTTTTTCCCCCAAGAACCCTCTCTCGTTTTCGCTCCATTTCCATCGACGAAACGAATATACATAAAAACGAGGATCGAAAACGATATCGTTTTATGGGAATAACTGCCAGAGCTTATGCTCCAGCACAAAAATACATTTTGTGAATGAAAAAAAAAAAAAAAAAAAAAACCACGTTTTATTCTGTTTCTCACGATCGTACTAATTTGTTGGATTCGATCGACCATAAACGTTCCATCGCCAAGGGCTAAAATGACATTTGATCCTGACCAACGAACCTTTTATAAACCGAATGAATTTTTATCCGTAATATTACAAAAATATATAAAACAACGTATCAATTTATCAAGCACGAATAAAATTAACTTGAATAAATTTTTATTGACAAATTTATAAAATAAACTTGACAATATTTTATATTTATAAATGATATTAAAAAATTGTAAACAAAAACAGTTTTTTTTTAAATAAATATCAAATCAATAATGTGCGCGGAATATTTGCCATCAAGCTGGGCAAACGTGTTGATGTTTCGTACAATGGCCGATCATCCATAGAGAATTTTGGCAGAAATGAACGATTTTCGAAATGGTCATATAACCCATCGAGTAACCACTCGCGGTAATTCTAGGCATGCACAGAGATCCCAGTTTGACGAGGTATGTATACAATCCGGCTGTTATGACTCTCGGAGTTATGAGGTGAGCGTTGAAATTGCGCGAGCTCACGAGAGGCGTCGCGAACATCTCGACAATTATAGGCGCTTTACCGAGAGTTTCATGGCACGTCCAGCAGCCAAGCAAACTGACCAATCGCTCCCGTTCTCATGGAGAATCCAAACAGTTCTCTCTCTCGTAATATACGGTGAGGCTTTAGCTCTGCTTCTCAGCGTAATTGAAATATTTCGATTCCCGTGGATCCGTTCGACTTGACCTCAAGACCACGAACCATGAAATTATACGAGCGAGTGATCTCTGGCGCGGCAGTGAGAGAGAGAGAGAGAGGGAGGGAGAGAATATACATCGATTCCTCTTCTTCATGCCTGTGCCAAACTAAACAAAATGGGACCCGACAGACTGCACATGCAGCATATATAGACAATTTAATATATATATGTATATATATTAAGGAGACCTTTCCCGCTGGCACAATTAAATTAATAATAGTAATAATTTGAGAATATAAACAAAAGGTAGTTTAAAATCTAAATTTCCTGTCCATTTTTTTCGAGTATCGTTTATGCATTAGATGAAAAGTGATCTGGACCAAAAAATCATCCCAGTTTATGTAGATTATACGATGCACATCGGCGTATTTCTCTAGCATTGTATAATTTTCTAATAATATATTTTGTATATACGTATCCTGCCTGATACTTTTCTTGACCACATGGCTCACCCCTTACATGGTTGATCTTCAGCTCGCGGTCAATGCGAGAAACCACAGTCAACATATACACCACTGACTGACTCTCGCGGTTGAGTATCGCGTGCTAACCGCGAGACAAGCACAAGATGATGATATAAAAAAATTAAGCTCGCGAATAATTGAGAATTCAAGAAGAAGATACGAAAGTATCGAGTGTCGTTGGACATTTCTCAAGTTCTTGACAGATCGATTTTTTTTTTTTTTTTTTAATATTCCAATTTGTTATTATTCTTCGTCAAAGTAAGATCGAGTGTTATTTCAAGGGGAAGAGAGACCCGTATAATATAATCTCTATATTTGAAATCGATCCGATCTTTTTCTTCATTTTTTTTTCTTTATTACGAGAATTTGAAGCTGCAGCTAGAAAGCGAAACGAGAAACTTGTATCAGAGTGCATATAGAGAATGTTATATATATATATGTGCGTTTATAGAGACCAGAAAAGAACGAAATGGTGATTTTTTACTCTCAGTTATGTGTTTGTAAGGGCTGGACGGTGCACTTGGCCCCGCGGGGCTCAAATGCCAGAACCCTGAATGTGTAATAAGCACTCATGTCGCGGCTCTTGCCGGCTTCTCACTCTCACCCCCGCGTTAAATTCTCTCTCTCTCTCTCTCTCTCTGTCTCTCGCTCTCTCTCTCTCTCGTTCCCTATGGCGATCGGACCAGCGTCTCTGCATTTTAGAAAGGTCCTACCACGCTCACACAACGCCAAACCCTTCATGTATTTACCTGTACATACTGCTAAATACATCGCGTGTCTAAAAACTAAAATAAGGGCGTATCCACCATGTGTATGAACAGAAAATATATGCCCTTATGAGTTTCAGACATGCAATATACATACATGGTAGGTATATCGTGTATATATATAGCTAAATGTAAGCTGTATACATATAGTTATAGGTATATATTTAGCGGCAGCGAACCTTCAGACATATACATATATATAACTTATGTGGACTGTATATATATATATATGAACATATGTGGATTGTATATACGAGAAACGTATAGGGACTCGCGAATGAAACGACGACGCACGTTTGATTGCGAACGAGAGACGACCCACGAGCAAACACGCACCCCGTTCATCTCTCTATATCTCTTCCAGTCCTTTCTCTGTCTATCCAGTCAGTACTTTTTTCATCTCTTTCTTTTACTCCTCTCGATGTATTTTTTTTTTTTCTTTTTTTTTTTTCCAGGCCACAGCACGCGTTATTTTTTTCCCATTTTTTACAAGGTACACATACGAGAAGAGAGATGAAAAGAGAGAGAGAGAGAGGGAGGGACGAGTGCGTAATAATGCAAAGGGACGACGACGAAGACGTTTTCCCCTCATTCTTTACCCTTTCGAGTCGCAGATTTCTTTCTCTCGCTTTTTTTTTTTTCTCTTCTCTCTCGATGCAATCTATTTTCCCAGCAGATACGGTCTCGAAACGAAGCAACGTAGCTTCGGGGAAGTTTCCACGGATGCTGCACTTTGTAATTACGACGTATAAAAATTTATGCATGTGAAAAAATTGAAAATATTCAAAGCTTTTTTTTAGGTTCATATTTTTAATATTTAAACTATAACTTGTTTATAATTTGCATTAAAAAAGTAGTAAATAATTGTTGACCTTTTTTTCAAATTACTTATTTGAATGAATCATTTTATTTGAGCTTAATAAATTTTTTTCTCTAATTATAATAAGTATCTTGCGATGTTTCTTTAATTCTCATTTTTTCAGAATTATTGCATAACCTTTACTTGTATAAAAAAATATTTACCGTATGAAAAGATAATGTCGATGAGCTGTAAAAATGTGGACGGTCAAAACGTTTATTTCAGAGAGAGAGAGAGAGAGAGAGAGAGAGAGAGAGAGAGAGAGAGAGAGAGAGAGAAAGAGAGATAGAGAGAGATGATTCGCACATGCGAATCATTCCCACTTATTCAGGCTCGAACGATTCCCTGGCGAATTAGAGAGCTTGGCAAAGTAGGACGAGAAATAAAATAACGTTTCTTCGTCCATGGAACGTCCATGGAAGAAACCATATGGGCAAAGAGAGAGAAGAAAAAAAATATACGCTGCGTTACCTGACTGACATTATAAGCCTCGCCCACCATCGACAATGGAACGACCAATCTTGATTATTACCTCGGCGAGGGGCTCGCCACCTCTTTATTATCGCTTCAGCGAATTATTTACATATTACATAAATCCTCGTCCATTACGCATTAAAAAAAAAAAAATGCAACAAAAAAAATACGTCCCACAAACTGCACTTAAATATTAATAGCTCGTCGTGAAGATTAATAATTTATCAGACAAAATTATGCAATTAATTTTCAACTTGATCGGTTTAATGAAATTCTCAAGCGATCTTGTCAACGAAGAAGCACAAGCTGGAAAATAACTAGTACAATTTTCCTCCCTAACTATATATTAATTTACATACTCGTGGCAAAATTTGTACACGATATATATTGCATATTTATTCTAAAAGTTTTTAACGAATATATTAAACCAATATAAAGTGCATTCACATGAAAGTGTATAATCTCATCGAATTCATGATGGAAAATTGATGACATTATTTATTTTATTTTTTTCACCTAATAATTGAATATTGATTGAATCTCGTCAATGCATATTCACGATATAATTTTTTGTAGCCTTTTTTCTCGCGTATCTCGGATACTCACAAGATTGATCGAGGAGATTATTATTATTTTTGTTGCAAGGTTTATTATTACAGCATGTAAAATATGATAATTGCGAGTAGTAAATAGCCCGATTACGATGTGGACAAAGTGATATATCGCGGGGACGTAATAAATTAGCAAGATCTAATAAGCTCGACTGGAGCGCGACACACACGTTTACTCCCAATGTTGGTCTTGTAACCCTTCTCTCTCATGGTATTACCTTGTCCCAGTCAGCTTTCCGTTTATTAATGTTCTTCATTTGTTATTATTGTTATTATAGAGGGGATTAAACGCGCATGGGATATATCGTAGGAAGTCGACCGGTATTTTACAGAGACCATTTTATGGAGTTTCATAATCTGCAAATGGTGGAACGATAACAAAAAAATATATAAAACTAGCCCATGAAATTATTTCCTCGGAGAGAAAATATTCTCGAATGATTTTTTCTTTCTCGTAGCTAATATTTTTCAGCAGCTCTTTAAATTTTTTGTGCATGCAAAAATTTGTTTTTTTTTTACCATATTTTTCTAAGCATTTTCTAGCATTTCTAAACAAATTAAAATTCCTCAAAAAAAAATGTATATATTCCAGACGAATTTATACCGATATTCACACCTCTAAATATGTTCCCATTTTTGAGACTCAATCGTGCATATATCCATACGAAAAATATTTTCACACTGACCCCTTAATAAAGTTCTGTCCCCGAACAATTTGGCAATCAAAAATGTTCATTGCATATCAATAAAGTCGGTGAAAAATATATTGTCGTTCCTCTCAAGCCACTATTGACGAATGACGAGCGTGGAATGTTCAATCTCTGCGGGCGGTTCGTGATCGGAATGAAATTCGAACTAAAAACTCGTACTTTAATTTGATCAAAAAGCCATGGCCACTGCTGACATATTAGCATTTTCACGGTTCTTCGTGAGTCACGAATGGAGTCTATTAGCATGGAGTAATTAGGCTGGCGTATATACCAAAAAAAAGCTTTATAAAAAGTACTATATATATATATATATCGCTCTAACGGTGAACGAAACTTCCGAGAGGTAGGATTTGTGGAAAATCTTTATTTGATTGGGCGAAGCTGAGGAAAATCACTTTATCTCTGGTGTGGTAATACCCCAAAAGAGGGAGGAAGCGAGAAGATGGCTCTTAAATTCTCATCCTCAGCCGGACTACCGTTAAATACTTTCGAGACTCGAGATTACCCGGCATTTTCATTCAACTTTAATTTTTTTATTTTTCTTTTTTTATTCTCCCCACCTTGTTCTCATCTATCACGGCTCTTGCACAGTTTCTTAAATCGATATACCACTCTACAATGTTTCTCTCTCGCTCACTCAATCTCTCAAGTTTTGTTGAGAAAGAAGAATACCGCATTCTCCGATTAACATTTTCTTCGTGAACATTAAATGTGGTAATTTATTCACCGTGACTCTCCAATTTGAAATTCCATATCGGGCCTAATTAGGAAAATTTAGTTTACGGGCAAGCGCTTTACCGAGATTTAATTTCCGCCCAGTGTATAAGTTGCATCAACTGTGAGAGAACTTCATTATGGGGGGAGCGTGAGAAAAAAATAAAAATTATCAAACTATTTATTTCTTCGCTGTCAAAATAATAGAGAATGATGAAAATATCAAATAGAATTACGAAAATGTCTTTGAATCTTTTGAGTTTAAATAAATCGTCTGAGTCTACTGAAATCAACGGAATGAATTTAAATAAAAATGATTACAAATTGATATAAGAGTATATGCGGTATAATTTTTTTTTTTCAATGTTCATTAGCTGACTAAAAAAATTAATTAATCCACTTTTATCAAGCAAAGTTCTCCATTTTTTAATTCCATGCTGACACACTTCTACCCCTTCATCAATCCATATATGTATCTCGAGACAACTTCCCAAAGTCTCGTAAATTTAATAAAAAATAAAACAAGACTCGAACCAACAATAAATTAATAAAAAAGAGAGAATTATTTATTTGCGTGCTAGATGAAGAATAAAAAATCTCTCGAGAATTTTGTGCCACAAAGCCACGGAAGTCGGACAAAACTAAAAGACTGAAGGGGCAGAAAGAAGAGACAAAAATCCGGAAAGAAAGAGAAAAGTGGGAAAAAAAAGGTGACGACGAGGACAAGAGTGACGAGGAAAGAGTGGAGGAGTCGACACAAATAGTGAGAGACGCATCAACGCCAGTGTAAAACCACACGTGACTATACAACTTCACTGAAAGAGTCAACCACGAGAGGATAGAAACAAATTTCTTTTTTTTTTTTTAATTTTTTTCCGGGCTATCCACAAGCGCATGGATGACACACCGAGAGAAGCACCGATCGGATTTCAACATTTCATCCTGTGTGTCTCTCTATATAGGACATGACTATAGTCGTACAAAAACGGGTCGAAGAGACAAAAGAGACAACGCGCGGACGTGTGTCTGTGTATGACGTGCTATTTCCCCTTTGCACAGCTCGCCCTTTCATTCATCGTATTCTTGTTTGAAAAGTCAAATGACGTCCCCCGTGTTTCCACGCATCCATTTGCCCTATGGGGATCCCCTATGTAAGCTCGTATGGCTGAGAGCTTTTCCAGATTTTTCGATGGATATTTGTCGTTTTTTCTCTCTCTCTCTCTCTCTCTCTCTCTCTCTCTCTCTTTGTCTCGCTATCCTAATTCTCCATCGTTAGTTCTGCTGTTATACGTGACGTGGCCGGAGGGCAAAAGAGTAGTAAAAATAGGGTGAAGCATATTTTTCGAGAAAGATTTTATAAATAACTATTCACGAAATGGGAAATGTACGTGACTTAATTTTTAAAAAAATTTGTCGATTAATAAATGAATTATATAATTAATTAAATCATTTGGTTAATTTAAATAAGTTTAGTTATCAATTTATCTTGGCCAACTGGTAGATTCTTCCATGCGATTAAGTCAATTAAGCTAATTTAATGGCTTTGTTAAATCAATTATTACAACTATTAAATCAAACATCAAAGAAACCTAATAGTTTTATTATAAAAATTGAAAGTGTTGAGATATTTAATTGAAGTTATTAAATTCGTTATACTCGTAAATTTAATTAGTGCCATATTTAATTCAACACTTTTAATTATTTTTATTAAAATAGACATCTCGTCGAGGGGTTCCCGTTAAAAGTAAAATGTTGGCATTCTAAATGGTCGGTATAATGGTCGGTAGAATGGTCGTGCTGGAGTTTTGTACGACCATACGAGACGAAAGAGGAGGAGCGAGGGAGAGAGAGAGAGAGAGAGATATTCTCCGGAATATGAGAACGAGCAACAGCAGCAGAAAGCCATGACTTCTCGACGAGAGAACGAGATACAGCAGCAACTCTGGATTTCTGCGACTGGCGAGTTCACATCTCGGGGAAATATTCGTTCACGAGACTCTCGCACGAGAGTCGTCGGCTTTTGCCTGGTCTCTCTCTCTCTGGCTTGCTTCGCGAGCCTCGGACACGCTCTCGTGGACAGGAAAACGTCTACTCGCGATTTAGCTTGTATACCTATATATTTATGAGTATAGAGATATACGAGGAGCGAGTTTCCCATTTCGGATATCCGGCTTAGCCAAGTGCAGACCGCAGAGAAATACGTATCGGATGCACCCAGACTCTCACCTCCTTCTCAACGTTTTCGCTACATAGGCTCATCATATATGGGAAATTCCACGTCACTTTAGCCAACCCAAAAAATACATTTTTCTCATTTTTTCATCACTGACTAGATTATATGGTTACATTAAATTAAGTAAAAGCCTTGTTAAGTTTAAAACTCAAACTATACCAGCAATGATAGATAAATTGAAACAAATATGAATATTTCCATAAATACGAAAAATTATTTTAAAATATTTATAATTTTTAATTTATATTTTATTTCTATTTTTCTTGCGGTGGGAAAAATATTGCAAATTTTTTTTATAACGGACGGAAAAATTATCAATGAGGGTATTTTGCTAAATGGAACTAGTTCGATAGGCAGAATTATTGTAACTAAATCGTTTATTTAAACAAAACAAAATGAGTTATGTAAATTTATTGAGTTAAAGCGACGTGAAATGAGTCATAGATCTATTATAGTATATACGAGACTAATCTTACTCTTCATTTCCATTTTTCTCTTTTTCGTTCACTGAGACTCGTAGATGCTTTTCTCACTTTTGCTCTTGTACATATATATATATATATATATATATATATATATATATATATATATATATATATATATACCTTCATACAGGTACGCCACGTTATATGCAACAGAGAGTTGCACATGCATGTATTTGCCAAACTTTCGCGTTAGTTTATTTTTGGTGGATCGATAATATGTACGGCTGCTCTGTAGCTTTACCGAGGTTTCGTCTATACCAAGGATTAGCCTTCTATGCAATTTTCCATGTTATCAAATGTATACACACATAATATCGTATATCGAGAGAAATTCGTAGTTGAATATAAAAACGATATTTAGTATCAAATAAAAATCGATTATTTATGAAAAAATATTTATTATTTAGTTATGAAAAATGTTGCATGTGAAATTTATCCTTGAGACTAAATATTCAATCATTAACGAATTATGTATCGAGTTATAAATAATTTTTCTATACCCAAATATGATGTGTCGTATGTGAGAAAAATATTGTGGATATCACAAATTTCATATATAAGTTCGATGTTGGTAAATTGAGATAAATTTGTAGTTAAATACAGTTATAGTTAACCTCAACTGCGATAAACTTATAGTTACGAAACAAGTTTTATTAGTTAGTTTGACAGTTAAATTGGTACCCCAACTGTGAAAATTGATGCATTAATTGAATTTATAGTTGTTAATCGTCTTCAAATATTGTATTATTATGAATGTACAAATAAAGCTGAGTCTGATAATTTTTATACTCCCGATATCTGGCATTATAAAGTTATATATATATATACGTATATAAAATTAAATGTAAATAAATTAGGCCCAAATATCTAAATTAATTCAACTGCACAATGCAAAAATTCTGTAAAACCCCCCAGGAATATAAATTTGAAATAATTTTATAACTCTTTCGATGTAATTTGAATAATAAAATGGAAAAAAAGAGTATCGAGCAAAATGGAGTATCGAACGAGAGAGGAAAATAAAATGACGAGCGAGAATGATCGAATTGTACGTATCGTAATAGAGCGCGATGAGCTTTTCCTCTCTCACTCTCATTCCTCGTGTGCTATTTCACGATTCAGTATCGAATCACTCGCTCTGTGAGAATTACGGTGAATTACGGAACGCCAAGTTTCGATGTTTCGAAGGTTTCACAGTCGCGTGTGCAATAAGAGAACGCTTTGATCTACTAAACGCGCTTGATTAATCGAAAATTATTCCGAGCTTTTGGGTCAATTCGACTATACTGGCTATCTCGCGGAAATTCAAACTAACTCTCCACCATTATAGAGAATATATATATTCTAATAATAATTAAATTTTTTAATAAATAAATATATATATATATATATATATGGCATATCAAACCCGATCTCACTCGTTAAAAAATATTTCATTCCAGTCTTTTATCTAATCGAATTTTCTCTCAATCTGTTTTTTGTTTGCAGGCAGAGGAATTGAATACCATCGTTGGTAATGCTTTTCGCATGGCGTACGTGGCGCAGCTGCAACGCCAGCCGATCCTTCAAGATGTGATAACGCCACAGTCGTCGCCCGTCTATCGCAATAAGGACAAACAGGAAGAGCAACGAAACGCTTGGGTGAGACATTTTGAACAATAATTAAATTAATTGTAATTTGTTGTTTTGTTTTCAACATCTCTTCTCGATAAAATATATAGAGAATTATAAAAATTAAATTGAAAATTATTTTATCATTAATTAAATTAATTAATCGTGCGTAGTCGAATTTTTTAATTCAATAAAATCTGCATCATTTTTTCAATTGAAATAATACGTTTCCAAGTCTGTTACACTTTCATCGCTCAATTAATTTTCTAGCCATTCTGGCAACTTGAAAAAATAATAAATAGTTTAAATAAATGACCGATTGGAATGAAATTTTATTCGATATTTATGTCCTTGTCGACATTTGAGTGAAATAAATCCCCTTAATTAATCTACTGCGCACAATTTCTTATTGTCGTTAAATTGCATAATTTTATATTTCTATTCTCGTTTTGTACACAAATGGAAATGGTTCTCTGGAACTTTACACACGAAATTTTATGATTAGCTCGAAAAACTAGTTCTTCTAGAACGTTTGCCAATATGCAGAACGAGCCAAGATTGTAGTTGGCAATTTCGTAAACTCGACTCTCTCTCTCTCTCTCTCTCTCTCTCTACCATTAAATCGATCACTATTGGATCACCCTGTATATATCGCATGCATGCGGGCTTTTGATCCTCCGTTCGTTCATACATCAGATGCTGAAAGTTCTCCAATCGCGGATAGAGAGATGGAGAAGTTAGCGATCTGCTTCAGCTCCTTATACGCTGAGAATCGGATCGGAATCAACATGGAACCTTTTACATACATGCATACATATGTATATATATATATATATATATATATATATATATATATATATATAGGACAAATCGTCACAACTCCATGAATAGTTGATCGGTCAACTTTCTCGCTATTCGTTTCTCTCGTCAATGCATTTGATACTTGGAATTTTTTCAACGCTACGAAAACGCTCAACTAAGAAGTGGAAAATTAATTTCGTATTTGATATTTGATGCAAAATTTAATGTTACTGAAATTATTTATATTTTTAGTATTTATCTCGAAATTAAAAATATTTAATTTATTCATTGAAAAATTAAATTATATTTGTAATTGGGAATTTTTTTCACTCAATTTATCATTTATTGATTTGTAGCAAAAATTTATAACTTCCATCAAATGTGCAGCTCGAAGCTAGAAATATTGGAGGAATCAAATGCAGCTGGCTGAAAATGTCCAACGAGAGCTATGCGGGTTTTTCTCCGTCTCTGTCTATACCGCGGTAATATAGGCTCATGGGGCAAATCGTACAGACCCCCGACGTACCAGTAGGTGTCCCATTTACTGACTGGCTTTCGTGTTAATTATAAATTCGACCCGAGAGCCCGCGAGGACAGCGCAGCCGTTCTCTCAACGTTTCGTTTCCTAGTAAACATTCAGAGTTAACGGGCATCCACGAGACCGGAAATGAACTCCGTTCGTATAATTTTCGCTCGATAATAAAAATTCATTTATCAAGAAAATAATTAAAATTTTCATTTCATTGCCAATTTTCACTATAAAATCAAAATAATTCTTCATTTTTATTTTTCCCCAAATATCGTCTCGTAGAATAATTTTCAAATGACTTTCCAATTTTCTTTTTCGAAATTATACTTTTCCATTTTTTTAATCGATTTTTTTTCATTACACCGAAAATGCCCATGGACAGTCCACTGAGAGTAATTCATCGTTCGAGGGTCGCGTGTTTCCCAGATTCTCTATATATCGCGTACGATGGAATTTTGCTCATCCACACACGGGAGGAGCCTCGCTGAAATACCCGCGTACTGAGCGGGGATTTTCGCACTTGCTCTCGTTTCTCGAAGCTCCCGGGGTGGATATTGCATTACTCCGGATTTACGTGGAAATACGTGAGTCACGAACGCGTCTATAAATGCATATAAGAATTTTCTCCGTTCTTACTAGAGAGAGTTGCAGCAAAAATAAATATATATATATATATGACGATTTGAAAAATACGAGTGTGTATCAGAAAGATAAAAAACTGTCCATAAATTACCCTAATCAGAGCACTGATATTTGTGTGGATGCGTCGACTCTTCAGCAAGAAAGTTAGCAAGAGTTTAATTAAATCTGAGTTATGTGAATGGGAAGTTTATTCGATATTTAAGCTTTAGATGGCTATGGATTAATCGAGGTCATCCGCGACATGAAATAAAATATAAATGATAAATAAGATTACTATTTCGATATTTCTTTTTCATCGGATTTTTTGGCAATCGATCAATCGATTGTTAAAAATTATTAAAAATACAAATTTTCTTACGGAGTGTTGATGATTGCCACAAAATTTATTCTTCTTTGCTCAATATTAGCATTGCAAATGTACACAAAATCAACATTCAAGATGTCTGATACTAATGATACGAACTCTCAAGGGTGTCAAGAATTAAAATTCTTCGGGCGTAAAATGCTATTCGCGAGAAATTTGTCGCGAATCGGGAATGCAGAAAAGCATGTAAGGGAGAGAGAGAGAGAGAAAAAAAAAGAGGAAAAATAATGAGGCAGTCATGTGCAACGTTTACGTGTATCCTGTACGAATAATAAAGATCGAAAAATGTCAATGGTGTTGCAGAATAAACCGTTGGGAAGCGACACTAACGCTACTAACGGCGTGATCGGTACTGGAGGAGGAGGAGGAGGAGGAGGAGGAGGAGGTGGAGGAGGCGGTGGCGTCGGTGGCGGTGGTGGTGGCGGAGTAGTGGGTGGCGGTGGCAAAAGTCCATCTACAAATTCGTGGCTGAAAAGTCGAACTGCGCCCACGTCCCGTTCTGGTAGCGGTACGTCCGCAGCGGACATGAACGTTCAGCTTGGTAGTGCCGGCTCGCCCACGCTGCGACTCGCCAGCGTTAAGGTATATACATATATATATAGATTCGATATATATATATATATATATATAGATTCGATATATATAGAGTGAGAATTATTTACTGACTGAAATAATCTTTCCTACGATTACAATAATATTTAGAGCATTTTTTGTTTTTTTTTTTTAGAATTCTAAAATAAATTTTCTATAATTCCCCGATCGAGCAGAGAAATGAAATTATTTTATTTTTTTTTTTCTTCGAGAAATTATCACTATTGTACGGAGATAATATTTATTTCAATTTGGAATATGCAAAACTGTAAGAGATTTTGATGAGCGAAAAAAAAATTGTCAATAACGATTAAATAAATAAGATTTGAATTTTTCTAGTCAATGAATGTCGTTGTGAAGTAATAAAAAAAATGTGATTCTCAAATGAGCTTAGAGTACTAAAAGAAAAAAAAAATTTGGAGCTAACTCACATTTTTAATTGGAAAAGTTTCGAATGAATTAAATTGATTTATATATATATATATATATTGCAGACACCAAATTCCATACCGGGCCTGAGACCATCGCACAATTTTACGAACGTTCTTGGGCCAATCAGCAATGAGAATGAGTCGAAAAGTATATCGCAACAGAGTACACCGAGCAGCGATGAGAGTAACTCACCGACAGAGCTCAATTCTTACAAAAGACTGACCGATAAGCCACCATTGATAAAGCGACTTACGATGGGACTTACCGGTGGTCGCGACGTTCTCGGTTTAAACAGCGAGGACGACAGTTGCCCTCTCGTGAGCGGAAGTAGCACACCAACAAGCCCAACGAATCGTCCACACTCCGGTGGTTACATTAATGAGGCAATTATCGATTCCGAAGGGACGAGAGCACCTTACAACAAAATACCACCATCCGAGACACTCGACAACACTATCAATGCCTCCATTACAGCTAAGAACTTTAACATCGAGAATAATAGGTAATTTATTATTATTATTTTATAATTATTTTCCCATATATAAAAAAAAAATCGTCATCATCCGAAACCAAAAGCCAAATCAAAGTAGAAAAAATTTCCTCAAATAAAGTCGTTTGATCGCGATATATTTTGTAGAAAAATCGGTTAAAAGTATCGATGATATTTTTTTCACCACTCGACAACACTAAAAACTTTGACAAGATGAATAATTTGACCTTTTTTTAATCATAATCATCGTCATCACATGGATGAAAAAAATAAACTGACACGTAGAAGAGAAAATTCCCTACAATAAAGTCATTCGATCGCGATATAGTAGAAAGATCGTTAAAATAATATCGATCGATGTTTTTTTTTTCGACTACGCGATTGGCAATTTTTTATAGCTAAAAAATCGTTCAAGGATTAAAATTAAGTTATTGCCGATTTTTTCATGATTAAAATCACGATTTCCATTTCAGGATAGGACATAATTCACCGAATTCTGGCACAGACACGGAATTCAAAACAAAAAGACGATCGCAGATAAGCACGTCGAGCAGTTCCGTACCGGCTGATGGAAGTACACACGGCTCGACACCAACGCCACCCCCGCTACCCGAGAGAACTGACAGTCTGAACAATCGAAGTGAGGAGGGCGAGCTAAGAAAGGCTCCTTGGTTTCAAGCTGGAATACCAAGGTCAGTTGAATAACTCAACTTTAGAAATAATTTCCTTTCTACTTTTCCCAATACCAAAATAGTAAAAAAAAAAAAATTATCCTAGCAAACGAGTGAGCCTAAAATCCTTTTCAAACAAAAAATAAACAGCTTAAATTCATTTTCACGATATTTTAATCGTTTTTATTTGTTTTTTTTCAAAATCCAAAACTCTACTCAATCTCAGAAATAACGAAACGATTATTTTTTTGCCTATTCGAGTCTTATGAATCGGATCCTCCAATGCTATAAATCAAAACGATCCAACTATGACGGAATTCCTTTAATCTAGACCCTAACACAAACAACGAGTCTCGCGACCTTTGTACTTTGATAGCAGAGACGAGTTCGTCTCTCGTTATCGCACAGAGTCATCGAGTCCACTAAGTCTCGTCATTGTTTCACAGACGTAACATTGTTTTCTGCCCCCCCCCCTCCTCCGCCTCTCTCTCTCTCTCACACACGCACACACGCTTATCCTCGTTTTTGTCTCCTTTTCCCTATTCGCCCAAACCGGATTTTACCACGTACAATATACTTTATGTGTTTATTCCAACGTTGATTTGCATTTTCACGATGTTTTCCCCCTTTAATTATTTATCGTACAGGGAAATAACGCTTGAGGTGCTGAGCCAGGAGCCGGAAGGAGCCTTCATGGTGCGAGAGAGCACGAGCAAACCCGGATGTTACGCTCTGTCATTGAGAGTACCGAGGGAATTTCAACCGAGTGGAATCGCACATTATCTCATCATGAGAACGAACAAAGGATACAAAATCAAGGTAATATAATTCACATCATGTGTTATCTGATGACAAAACTATTTTTATGTTTTCAAATAATAATTACTCTATTAAATATTGTAATTATGATAATTATTGATCTTGACTACTGATCACGATAATTACTGTGATAAATATGGTAATTATAATGGTTACCGATATTTCGAAATGGACCAATTAATTTGTAGGTCACGACATAATTGTGTACATTTTTTTTATGTTCCTTTCATTCCTATGGCATCTTGAGCCTTTCACGAACTTCATCCTTTTTTTTCAATTTGAACACACAAAATTATTATTAATTTATTACAGTACCGATATTTACGATAATAATTACTATATTAACCCGGGATCTCCACTCATGGGCCATTCGCGTCCTCGACCCATCGACTTATCAAGAGTTCATTTTATAGTAAAAAAACTAGCATTCAAGATTTTTTCACATTTTTTGTGAACAATTAACCCCGCAAAAATGAGGCTTTCGTGTTTAGTCGATTCAATTTATCTCCCCAATTATTGATTATTCTTCGATTATTAAATGATACTAAACTTATTTTTTTTTTCCTAAAATGAAGTGAAAGTATTTATTTTACAAAGTTCAAAGTTTATTCACAAATTTTTAGGGATTTTTATAATGACTTTGAATAGGGGATAAAGTCGTCAAACTCGGAAAAATTATAAAATGATTTAATTTACCGCAGACACAAGTGACCCATGGGTGGAGTTATTGAGTACCCAAATAAGCAGTGGAGATCCCAGGTCAAATTTAGCAATTATATTAATTATTATTTACAGACTGATATTTTTCCACGTGTTCCAGCCTATTTTTACTTCCGGCATAGAAATATATGTAAATATCAGAATATAAAAAAAAAAAAAGAATTATTAGGACTATTTTTATAATTGTTTTCGATATTTCTTTCGGATTTTCGTTCCACAAAGACCGAAAACTTGTTTATCGAAGCGGCAATTCGATGCAAACTCGAGCGTAAAAATCGTTTCACGTTTGGATGCTAAATTTGCCTTATGGCACAAAAGCACGAGCGTTGTCAGTGGAGTTTTACCTCGTTTCTCTCGCGCCAACGGCGAAATTTCAAACACAGAATGAGCCGAAGAGAGGGCTCAACAACTGTGATCCGCGAGACTAATCCAACTAACTTTGCGATTGGAATTTCCTGTACATAATCCTCCCCCTTGTAGAGTTTATGTATTTTCTGAAATATATATATGTATATATATATATATATATAATACTATTCTGTATATATTAACGTTCCCTGGACGACATGGATTCAACACACACACGTTTCTATCATCACGAAAATTCTCCAACACAACCGATGAGTAAACAAGCCCCGATACGAGTTTTATCGTTCCTGTATACCATTGGGAAATTAAAGTAACTCTCGGTATCTCTTCCTCTCTTTGTACGAATCTCGCTTTGATCGCTCGAAACGATTTTATATGCGAGCTTTTCTGCTGGCACGAAATTTCCTCAATTCCTGTAGTAACGAATTCCCCAAAACTCATTATAGTATTATTATTATTATTATTATTATTATTAACTTTTCTAGAATTCTCATTTACAGAAAAATATTAATTCGAGTTCGGGTACGATGGAGATTAGCATGACTTTAGTTCGTGACCAATGAGAAAAAATACTTTCAAATAGGATTCTAAGAGAAATTTAAATACTTTTTTTTAACAATTTTTTTTTAGCTCTAATTTTATTTAGACTCGTTTTGTTTGTAATTGTTTAAGCTCCAAAATACTGCTTGGTTCATCGCGCTACTATTTTTGAAAATCATTTAACATTTTTTTTTTAAACGGACTCTATAAGAGAAATTTTTGTAAATAATTTTCTATGATGATTTTCAAAGGGCTCTCACACCCACAAAAATGAAGATTAAGCCAAAAAGAATTTGTCACTCGTCTACTCATCGTTGTTTTCAAAATACTAAAAATTGATAAAAATTTGTCAAACGAGAAGAAAATTTAAAGCTGTTTAAAGTTTTACTATTTTTCGAATTCTTCAGAGGACACGAAAAAAATAGAAAATATTTTTTCCCACCCAATTTATATTCACAGATGAATAATTTGATCGAAATATATTTAACTAACGAAAATTCTTTCTCATGTAAACGCTAAATGAATAATTCATTATTTTTTTAATTATTTTTTTCAGGGTTTCACGAAGGAATTTACGACGCTCACAGCCCTGATAGTGCATCATTCAGTAATGCCGGAATTATTACCCTGCCCATTGTCCCTGAGCCGTTATAATCCGAGTTTTGTGAAAAGCGACTCGAACAAAGACTTTGCCGACATTGACTCGGATCCAGACTACAACACACTTGCCGATTTTCGCAAAATGATGGCCGATCTAAATGTTTAAAAGTGTTTTCTCCAGTAGTGCTGATAAAATTATATATTGCTCGAGCACGTTGGCAGAACTGAACTAAAAATGACCCTTCGAATGTGTCAAAAATTAAAAAAAAAAAAAAAAGAAACATTAATTCAAATGTCTGAAATAAAAATAAAATGGCACGAGAGAGCCAAACGGTGATAAAGACTCGCAAAAGACAGTGATAGTTCTTAAGACAATTAGAATTAAGTAATTTATAGAATTTCGCGAAGGGTTAAAAAGTTTATGTAATTTTGATGAAAGAAAAAGAGAAAATGTGAAATAAAGTTTGTCCAACTCAGTCCCCTGGAGTCTAAGACTTACATACGAAATTTAGACCGAGGCGTTAAAAAACAAAAAAAAAAACGACAGTATTTGAAAAATATATTTAAAATATAAAAAAATTAAAAAAATATATAATGTTTCACGAGTCACTGCCAAATGATTAACGTGTTGTCGAAATTACACCCGATCGACTGCCAGTGCGACAGATCGTCTGTGACGAAAATTAAAAAATGGCAAAAAAAAAAAAAAAATGATAATGAATGACGAGTGCAAAATAAAATGTGAAAGGACCATAAGTGTATCTGAGTGGTTCGATAAATATGACGTAAAGTTTATGTAAATGTGTCTATATGTATATAAATTACAAATATCGTTGAAAAAAAATCGACCTTTTTTTTTGTTATTTAATTGAATGAGAATTCGAGACAGCCTGTTAAAATTTAATGGCAACGAGAAGAGAATGAAACGAGAAGATAAAATCATTTCTTTAGGTCTCCAAACTCAGTTTTTTTTTCTTTTTCTTTCTTTTTTTCAGAGAGAGAGAAAAACAAAAAACTAGAGAGACGATTAAGTGGTAAAATCGATTGCTCGACTAACCTAGTCTTGTACAGAAGTTGCGTGCATAGTTAATATTATATATAAATATATATATATATATACATATATATATATATATATATATATATTATATGGATAATTATATTTAAAAAAAATAATGAATCGGGCAACGGAAAAAATGTACGAGCCGCTTTTGCGACCTGCGACAATAAAAAAGGTCGCTCTCATTTTTAATATGAAAAAAAAAAACAGCGATAAAAAAAGCTTACCAAACGATTGCACACGGTCAACGAATGCCCGATTCGGCTCGTCACGTCGTCGTTCCTGAAAAAAAAAAAAACAAAACTTTAAAAAAAATTGAAATTTGTCTCTCGGAAGGCCGAAGATAAAAGGCCCAAATTGAGCGTCCCACTTTGAAATTGATATGTCTTTTCGGGTCAGTAACGAGTCGAACGCGCTTCGATTAAATGTTTCCTGCGATTATTGTATACATATGTCGGAAAATCCACGTCGATAGTAAAAAAAAAAAAAAATGTGGAAAAAAAAAACGACACGAAACGATCAAACTGTTGCGAAAATTACGCTAAGTGAATTTAATCACCGCTTGAGGTTTGTAATTGTTCTAAGGATCATTTATATAGCGATGCGTTGTATAATTTCAATAAAATTATTTATTATATGCGATACTCACGCTAAAATTGTCTTGAATGATTTTTTTTTTTTTTTTTTTTTTTCAATCTCCATGTTTTCTGTTACGAAATTTGGCTTTGGATGTTTTAAAAAATTTTTCATGAAAAAGGGCGAGTTTCCTCGCTGAGAGAGAGAGAGAGAGGGAGGGAGGGAGAAAAAAAAAGTATAAATATAACCATGACAAATATTTATTAAATGATGAGTGAGGTGTAAAATATAAGATAAACAATTTTGGACGATTCACTGCTCTTCGCGAACAACGTGACGTTCCCTCTCGGAAATAAACGGCACTGAACCTTTTCTCGAGTGTGCTCGTCTGTTTGCCTCTCTGAAAGTAGAAGAAAAGAAAAATTAACAAAAAATAAATGTAAAAATGACGTCTCATTTCTATAGAAAGTATTATAGAAAAAATGTCATACTTTCGTTTGGTCTTCTCGCGTATAGTTCGCATTTCCGCTTGTGCATTGTAAATGTGTTTGGGGACTTGTCTGTGACGAGATATTCTCCGTACTTGAGGATGACCGGCAAATTTCTCTTTGAGAGCATCGCTGTAGTGCAAGGCTGCGCGTTCTCGCGGTTTGAGCTGAAAGAAGGTGAAAAAAAAAAAAAAGTTACGTTAAAATCTTTCGATTGAATTGTGACCGAATTGGACACTGGATGGACAACGATCGAAATTTTACTGACCACTCCCAATTTTTCTGACGCTCGCGCTTTCCAAACTCGAATATTCATCTCGTCGCTACCGCTCAGAATATATTTATTATCGAGGGACCAAGCAACGCTCGCCAATCTTTGCATTCTCTTTGTGTGATAAATTTCACGCGAATGTCCCTTGTTGACTTCGTAGATACGAACAGATTTGTCATAACTTCCAGATACAAATTCTTTGCCAGTTGGAGAATAATCGACATCTGTAACTGCATCGACGTGATCCATGTGAACATTTACGGGTGTCTTTAATTTTCGGGTGTCGAATGTGTAGAGCCTGAGAAACAAAAAATTAACAATTATAGAATTTTTTAGCAGTTCCAAAAAATCAAGCCAGTTTTTTCATAGAATTAACCAAAATTTACCGTTAATTTCACACGCGCTACTGAAAAAATCAACTGATGATGCAAACAAAAAAATCGTACAAACTCACTTGTAATCCTCATTGGCGCAAGTAAAGGAAAAAGCTTCCATGGGATTCCACGCAATTTTGTTCGTTCTGAATTTGAGGGTAACTTTTCTCAATGGTCCGGTGTCTCTCGTGTCGTAAAGTATTATGCTACGATCGCTCGCGCAAGCAGCCAAAAGATTTGTTTGTACGGGATTGTATTTAACATCGTGAAGACTGTCGACTCCCCATTTGAAAGTTCTAACAGGCTCGTTACGAGTTTCCTCCCAGATCTGACAAATTTCGCCACAAGTCGCGAATAACGGATCTTTACGATGGTGAGAAATGCCCGATACTACAGTTTTGCTTATTATCGTATTTGTCGGTTCATTCTCCTCGCCAAATTGAGGTTTTAGGGATTTCCATGTTTTTATAGTTTTGTCGTCGCCCACAGTGATGAAATGTTCAGTGTCTGGGGTAAAAGCGATACCACGAACAATTCCATCGTGCGCCAGGAAGGATCGTTCACATTTTCGTTGCGGAAGATCCCAAACACGAATTTCACCATCAAAAGCACCACTAAGGAGAATCGACAGACGTCCAGGATGTTTGCAAAGACAAGACACGCCATCTTTGTGACCCTCCAAATTTCCGATAAATGGCTTCGCGAATACTCGATCTAATTTTACTGCGTTAAGGGCACGTGTGTATTCTCTCGCAGCTTCAAAAGGATGAAGTGCCGGATCGTAATTTCTGGGCACTAAAAGATTACAAGTGAATAATCGTGATGGCTATAATAAAAATTGCAAGGAATTATTGCATTATTCTCATACGATAACGTTTTAATTCGTTCCATACGAATAGCAACAATGGATCAATACAAATATGGCAAGGCCTTGATCAGACCAAATTTTTCACAATTTTTACATCATTTTCCTTGCAAATGCAGGAAAACTAAATTAGAAAAAAAAAACTTGGAGAATCCGTTGTAAGTTTATATTTTCAAAGTGGGCAACAATAAGAATAAACAATGATAATACGGAAAACACTGATTCAGTGAGAAAAAGTAAATATTTCTCATAACCTTTAAATGAAGGTTATGTCGACTTGAAAATATCACTTACCTTTGTGTATATCCCGTTTCGTTTCACGCAAATAATCATCCGGATTACGTGTCAATACTTTAACTTTCATTTTGACATAAACTAATATGGAAAAACTATAAAGAAATACGTTTGTTTATTATTTTTCGTGAACACCAACTCTACCACAATGCATTTTCTTTATTTTGGAGCAGAAACAAGCACATGTGACGCGCGACGCCAGCGCTCGTGGGGAAAATACGCAACTTTACCGAGTTAAGCCGAAGCGCGCCGAAGATGCGAAAAGCGCCAAACGAACTGTTATCGATAACGCATTTATCAGCAGAATGAATAATGACTGATTTTGAATCACTTATAGAGTTATTTCCCTTTCGAAAGTCCAAAGTTAATATTACACGAAGACTCTTATCGACCAATTATCCTCACTATAAATAATGAATGATGGGTAATTCTTCTATACTTGTTATAATGATGGCTGCGATAAATAATTGAAAAAAAAAATGGATAAATTGAAATAAGCGAAAGGAAATTGAAATAAGATTAATTAGGTAATCGAAATTAGGAGAAATAACCTTAGAACCCCACACATGAGTCATTCGTATCCATGCCAAACATTTCAATTTTAAGTCAGGCCTCCGAATTTTGATAAAATAGCTTAACCAAAAATATATTTTGAGGTACAGCAATAATTTTATCTTAAAGTTAAGGGTGTAAAGAAAATCGAGGATTTTTTTTAGATTATTTCGTACACACCAACCTAGTCAAATAAGCAACGGTCAAATAAGCAAGAGTCGAAAACAACGTTGGTCTTCGAGGATTGAGTAGGAAAAGTGTATTTAAACGAAATTTTTAAATATCAATAATATAATAAAAACCAGTTCATATTTGTCGATAAAACAATAATTTCTGACAATATTACAGGAGATCTGATAAAAGTCATATGCTATGTATACGAGTGAAAAATAATACTGATAAGAAGTATTTTTGATATCAGATCAATAGTCCACTTTTTAATCGCAACATCCAGATTCGTTTCTTTTATAATGCGAAAAAACTGCAAATGTTGAAGAAATAATGAAAATGCTTAAATAATCTGATAACATTTGAAGCAGAAAAAAATTGGCCATTCCATTATTTTTCAGAAATGATTCTATCGTCACGGTCTCACAAAACTGCGTGAATTCTGGGAAATGTGACACTCAGACGAGTGACTTATTCAAACAGAGAAGCACAGAGGCGATAAGATAAAACGTGGTCTTAACCAGGTACGGCAATCTGATAAGCGTCATTTCACAGTCACCTCTCGACGCTCTCAATTGTATCGACGAAAAATGCCAGGTGAGTCTCTCGATAAAATATCTACTAGAATTTCATTTCAATTAATCGATGGGTGATTATATGCATTATTGATATAAATTTATCAACAAAAAATCGTAATTTAAGGGGAAGGAGCTGCGAGCAAAACGTCGCGACGTGTTCGATTAGTTTAATGTGTAAAAAAGAAAAGTTATCAAAAATCCCCAACGAGAGATTATTTACAATACTTTTCTGCTCATGTACAAAAAAAATCTGATCAGAATATAAATAATTGTGAGAAAAAAATGAGTTTTTTTTTAATATTTGTTTGAAGTGAAAAAATGTATTACTTGTAAGAGTCTTTTGGATCTGAATTTTTTTTTTACATGCTCGTTGAACCATTTCATAAAATCGTGCATTTAGGATTTTCATTTTTTTTTCCTTAAGGTAAAAAGGAGCTCGAAGCAATCCCTTAATAAATACGCTAATTTATAATATTTTATTATTTGATTTTATGCTAAATAATATTTTTAGAGAACTGTAATCAATCAAAATGTTCGACGTTTTTTTTTTCTCCTTTGAAAAAAAAAAAAACCCAAAATTATTGCATGCAGACGTTGAGCTAATCGTTAAATCAACACAGCTGGCAAAAAAACGTGGCAAAATTACACATTTGGCCACGCTCTGAGCTCATGCAAAACGACGAATCTTTCATTATAACATATAACATGGAGCACTTTGACCCGGATTCTAGAAATTTTCTCCCTACAATTTTTAGACAAGCAATGACGTCATATCATGCGTTCTAACATTTGTTACGTGTTATGACGAACAATGTTGGACAGAAAGGGCCCATTTATGCGGTACGAAAGTATAATAATAAAATAAGTGAGTTTAACGAAGACAATATATACGATTATCTCTCTCGCTCTCACGCCTAAGGAACGAATCCACTCAGCTCATAAATAAGCTCGTAGCGTCGATTATATTATTCTTGAATAACATTGAGAGTCCATATGAAAGTTTTATTAAACTTTTGCATGAATTCGACAATTTTGAAACAACAACATTTGTTACGTGTCATTACGAACAATGTTAGGCAGAAAGGGCCCATTTATGCGGTACGAAAGTATAATAAAAGTATTTTACGCTAACGAGAAGATTGGGGAACGTTTGTACCCCAGTGTTACCCCTTCAAGCTACAAAAAATGATAGGTGGGTTCTAGGGTTGATAGTTTAATTCAATTTTGAGATTTAATTTTTTTCCAGCTCACTATACTTGACTTCAATTTAATTTAATGTTTCATTCGTATTATTATTATTTTTTTCGTCTTTGTAGTAAATTTATAATTGAATAAAAAATGTTGTTCATTTTGAACGAAAATAGATCGATTAATCAACGCTAAATATTCATTCAATTGTGAAATAATAATATTCCTCATAAATCATAGCATACAGATGGGTTTCTCGTACTCTCGGCCAGCCAATGCCGGAAACATCCGTGGTTGGAGGTCGTGACGTCGACGGTTCAACTATCTACGTTGGGCGTGCCTTCCACGATGGTGATATGGTACCAGCTAAAATAATTCCCGACAAAAGTGCAGTCTACATATCGCACGGTGGTGAAGAACACTCGAAGCACGAGTACGAGGTAAAAAAAAATTATCTCAAAATTTTTAGCTCCTTATGATAATCTAATCAGTGAGACATTCTCGATTAAATTTAAGAAAAATCTACGAATCGATAGAAATAAATAGAGCATCGAGAAAAAAAAATAAAGTTAGACAGATACAAAGGCTTAAAAAAAATATTTTCCATCTAAATTGATTATCTCAACTGATAACAGAAAATTGAGCAAAATATAAGTATATATTTGTGCTCCATTATAAATTTAATAATTATCATTTTTTTTTCTCGATAATCACGTGTAGACTCTCTAATGTTTCAACGTAATTATAAAAATTGCCTCGTAATGAATGATTAAATTTATTATTAACAGGTACTCGTCGACTTTTTAAATGCTCACGTGCATTTTTATTTTTATTTATTTTTTAAATGCTTAAATGTTTATTTTTCTTCAAAGATAACCGTTTATTGCCGAACAGGTTTTGTGCCAAGGTGAGTTCGCGTGGGAATTCTCAAGCAACGGTGCAATTCCGCCCGATGCTGTCGTAGCTGGTCAAACGTCCGAGGGTGAACCCCTTTACGTTGGTCGCGTTCTTCACAATGGAGCACAAACTATTGGCAAGGTTCGTTAAAGAAAAAAAAAAAAAAAAAAACTATTTAGCTATAACATATATTGTTGCAAATAAATTTAAAGTAATTTTTTTTTTGTTTATTATTAAATTTTTTAAATAGGTCCAAGCCAGCCATGGATGTCTCTACATCCCATTTTCCGGCGAAGAGCTCTCTTTCCGAGACTACGAAGTTCTCGTCAACCATTAACGTATCAATTTATTTGTAACGAATGTTTATTTTCAAATAAATAAGTTTTTCATTAAAAATGTATACACGATCTTTCTTTTATACTTTCGCAAGGCAATTTAACGTCTTTTGACGACTAATATGAAACATTTTTTTTTTTTTTTCTTTTCAATAAAATATAAAATTAGTTTATTATTTTGTCCGAGTCATTTATATTCCGAGCAAATAACTCACGTGTGATTATAATCACCAGCGCGATTACTTTTCGTCGATCAGGACTAGGTACCACCCATCTCCGTTAAATTATTCCTGATGAGATGGTCCAAGAATTTCTGTTGTTTTTTACATAACTATTTTTTAGTTCGCAATTCAGTGCCTGAAGAATAAACTGTTTAAAAAAAGTGGCGTGTACATGAGAAAAAAAAAAGAATTAAATTCACCTCTCAATATCTCAGGAATAACCCACTGGCAAAAAAATGGCACATATTTAAAAAAAAAAATTAAAAAAAAACGCCGCTCGATGATAATAAAATCTCGCAAATATCTCGATGGGAATACCACGCGATATAATAATTAATCTCTTGACATTGATTGATCCCTGAAATAAATGAGGTTTATTTTTTTTTTTTTTGGCTCATCAAAAATCTTGCTACGCCACAAACTTTCTAATTTAACGTACCGACATATCGAGCAACCGTAACATTAGTCCTTGATCTCACGATGAAAAAAACAACTGACAATCAAAACAAAATTTATTTGCATCGAAATTCACTCATATAAAAAAAAATTCAATTGGCCTCCTCGAGAATTGCGTAATTGACATCCGAATAAATTTCATCTGACCCAAAAAATTAAAAAAAAAACTCGAAATTCTGGATAATAAAACGTGAATAAGATCAACGGTGCACTAAGAATGTTGAAGAACTGGCTTCGTGACAATATATGCGAATAAGTTGCTTATTGCCACTGGGAAAAAATATATATATCTATTTACGGAAATCAGGTCATTTCCAAATATCATGCACGTATGAATTTTGATTATCGCCACTTTCGCATTCATTGAATACTTTTTCTCGCGAGAATGAAAAAAAAAAAAAAAAATTGAAATAAAATTAAGTTAAATAAAATAAAAAATGCTTTCATATATTTGTAATCGCAAGGATTTTTGTAAAAGCCGAATGATTAAATTTTACTATCTGGCACGACGACACTCCTTGACTTTACATAATGTGTATTTAGGCTTTCGACAATTCTCTCCATAACTTAACGTTCGCTATTCGTCATTGCATAATATCCTGAGCGTTCACATTCGTAAATACATGCCATCGCGAATCCAGCACAGTATAATTTCAGTGTCACGGAAAGTGTGCTCGAGTCACGATCGTTTTCACTGGCAATCGTGGAAACAAAGAATGAAAATATTTTAGCAAAGCCCAAAGGAATGTTGATAAATTAAAAAATCATTCACAGCTCTCAATATCAAACTCCATTGTTCATTGTCGACGAAAAAAAACAGAAAAAATAAATAAAACAATTAATTATGCAAGCAGCGATTATTACTGCTGCTCAAAGAAAACGGTAATTTTCGATGAACAATAAATGGTCAATAAGACACAAATAAATCGGCAAAAAAATATAAAACATTTTTTTTTATTCTAAAAATAGTGTATTAGAACCACCAAGGATTTTCCTTGATTGCTTCACATTTCAATTGTTATAATTATATTTTACAAGTTACCCGATATCATTATAGCTCATAGAGACTGAGGTAATTACTTTTTTCTCGTGTAATTCGAGTACACACAGTTATTGCGGCATAGAAAAAAGACTTTGGCTTCTATTTTGCCTACACATATTGATATTGTATATTTATAGCGCGCATATCTGTGTCGATGAGATATCCGAGGCTGAAGAAAGGAAATTCAATATTTCATCCAGCATTAAATGAAATAATAATAATTGTATAATAACCATAAAATAAATTCATAATAATTTTCAAGTAAAAAAATTAAAAATTCCACGGATCATAAAATAAATCATAATAGAATTATTTTCTATAGTAAAATAATTACAGTCGATCGAACATTTGCCACTTAAACCCCATATAATGAGAAAAGAACAAATAAAATAATTTTCATCTGCTAAAAAAAAGAGGAGGAAGCGATGAAGACAAAAGCTGAGCTCAGCTGAGTTTCCAAGAGGTTAAAGAGTAACCCAGAGAATGCTGGAGGCAATAAACAAGATGCGGCAGAAAAAATGAGAATTGTAATGGAATGAAGAAACCAAAAAAAGAGATAAGCTGAGAAAATTCGAAGAAAAACAAAAATAATAGAATGAAATAAATGAGGAAAGACGAGGAAGTCAAAATTAGAAAAGACTTTTTAAATAAGCGAAAAGAATGGGAATATAATGTCCAAGTTTCAATTAGTAGCTTTTTTTTTTCGAAAAATTCAATTTCGTTAAAATAAAATAATAATATCTCGTTGAAAATAATTTTATATTATACATTGTAAAAAATGTGTGAACATGGAAGATATAATAGAGTGTTAGTATATTCGTCCGTTGTACGATATCGGAGTCGATTTTAATATAAGCATCGTTCGCATATTACTCACTTAAGGCTTTGCGTTACCCTACCGCGTGTAGTGGTGAGGGTCGGGGCTATAGGCCCTCCACTATAATATAATATATATGTATCATGTATGGAGCATCACCCACCGGTAGAAAGAGACCGAGGCCTCTCATTATTGTATCAGCATGTTGCCTCACGAAGTACGAGCTTTTGCTCTCGCGTCATCGACATCGTCATCGCTGTCATTTAAACATATCCCGAATTTACGACAAAAAAAAATCATTTACGTTTCAATTTTTTATTCACTAAAAAATTAATAGTAAGATAATGAATATATTTTTTTAAAATAATTTATCAAAGTTTTCGTAAAATTTCATATGCCATGATAAATTTAAAAAAAAATTAAATTAAGGTGTGAATTGATGTGGTGCAAAAAAAAAGGATTAAAAGGCTCTTTTTAATCGGATGAGTTCAGTGTTTTAGTTTTTCCGATCGAACGTTTGACGTTTTGACGTAATTACTCGTGAAATCTCGACGAGGTCAGTGATATAAAGAATTTGTTCGATATAATTCACAAGTTTTCCTCCATTGCGGAAGTAATTGTCTCTAATTGGTCATTAAGAAAAAACTATCGGGATATTCGGACGACCCTGGCGTTAAATCACAGCTTGTTTGTTCAACCCAACTGTGTGTGGCAGTGATCGGGCTTTGCTCGGGCGGGCACGAGCGACCAGAAGGAGAGCAATCGAGCACTCCACGAAAAAGCGTGTCATGGATATGGAATAGGCGCGAGTGCCATGAGGGGTCATCCTAAACATTTTCTTAAGGATTTAAACCATTTTTGCTTTAATGATTTTTCCAACTAACTTGTATAAACAAAAACGTACAATTTTATTTTTCCATCTTGAAAGAATTTAAGAATTTTATCTTATTTATTATTATTATTTTATTTCAATACAAATTTTATTCGAATAAAATAAACATTTTGTGGATCCAAATTAATTACAATTTATCTCGTGAAAAAAATTTATTTCAAAAAAATTAACTCATTTTTCTGGGACCTTTTTTTTTAAATAAAACAAAAGTGAAATTGTAAAAATGTAAAGAAAAAGTTAAATGTATTATTTATGAACTGTCATGAAGGATATTTTGAAGGTTCTATATACGTGGATTTTGGCTCAACTCTTTAATATTCCGTGCAAACATATTTCCGGCACTCTAATCGTTAGAATATTTTCTACCTCTCTCTCTCTCTCTCTCTCTCTCTCAATGTAAATTAACATACGTCATATATGGAGGTATACCAGCGTGTATTCCTTCGATATTCCCTTTATGGTCACGCTTGAAAAACGAGATTGCGATAATACGTTATTTAAACACGTATATATAATATGAGCCTGTAGAATATAAAACAGTAATGGGTCGGATCAGTTCTGCAGCTTTTGGCGAATTCAAGGCGTTGAGCCTAACAAGATAATAGTGTCAGGGTCGGGCGGGTAGTTGTAGCGAACTGAGGTTGATCGAGAATTAAAAAAAAAGAAAAAACGATGTAAATATTTAATTCGGGACAAAAGTGAAATCACTCGTGGCAACTTCTCGAACAGTTTTACTTTTGCTTAACGACAAACTTTATGCATATCTTCTCGAAGATAAAGATCGATGACTGTCCTAAAATTCGAGACACGTAATGCATTTTTCCTAAGTCCAAGATTTATCTTTTCTGATTATCGAGAATTTATCGAAAAGTAATCAAAATATTGCACTGTATTTTCTCATTTTTTCATCTGGAATAAATATTCCGATTTTGTGATGAAATGGCAACCGTGCGGGACACGTGATCACTGTCTGTATCATTATAACTGACATTATACAAATGATTATTGTTATTATGTCGCGTTTCATCACAATCCGGCAAATTCCTTGCCAAACAATATTTGTCTGAACTGATAAGAAAAAATTTCCTGCCCATAAAAGAGTGTGATGATCTGATTTAGACCTGAAAGATTCTTGGAACGTTGTCGAAATATCACCAAAATATTGCGAAAAATATTTTGACGTTTACTCCAGGCTCGTAAACAATAAAATACTTGGAAAGATTTTGTTTTTAAGTTATTCAAAGTGAAAGTCTTGATCATTAGAGGAGCTCAATCCCTTACCTTAAAAAGTTACGACTAAAAAAAAAAAATCAATTCGACGAAACGTAATTAAAGAGAAAAGTTACAAATATTTATGACCCTCATTAACTCAACGTAAAATCATCCAACGTGAACTGAATTTATAATTTACAGTAAATTGTCTTAAATTTACAAGCTTGAATCCCCCAAAAAAAAAAAAAAATTAACCAAAAAGTTAACCTATCTGAAAGTAAAATGCAAAAAACTAATAATAAATTTTCAAAAACGTTAAACAATGATTTTAAGGGTGAAATGATGTACGCTGGGCAATTGCACAGTTCTACGTAAACTGATAACCCTTGTGCGTCATCAGTCATCAGTCCCAAAAAGCATTTGTAAAAGTGCTCGGAGTGATCATCCGTAAATTCTCTAGATTGAAGAGAGAGCGAGGGAGAGAGAGAGAGCGAGGGGGAGAGAGAGAGATATCGCAAAACAAACGTCCTACATGAGCGGGTAGAGGATCATTTCGCTTGGGGAGGGAGGCATTGCCTGAGAGAGGTCCCAACAACAGTGTGGTACAGAGTGCAAGCACGTCACGGTTGTACGATCCAGGGAGACAAGAGACAGCAGAGTAAGAGAGGGAGTGTAAGGAGAGAAGCGGAGTGTTAACTGAGAGTGGCGAGTAGTAGAGAGGCAGACACGGGCAGACGGGAACCGGGCAAACCCACCAGAGTTAACCAGTAGTGATAAAGTAGCCGACCCAGTCGACAGCTAAACCACCAAACGTTGGCTTTTGTATCGAGAGAGAGAGAGAGAGAAAGAGCCAAGAGGACGACCCTATCTCAAAGTTCACTCCATGAGTGTTGGATGGTGAAACAAAACATCCTGCCCAGCTTGTATAAACCATCGTCAAATTCACTAATGATCCCATTTTGTATGCTTCGACATCAACGAGCCCGGACGTGTATACAGAACGAGAGACAACTAGTTGTCTCTTCTCCGCTCAATCAAAGAGAAACAATCGTGTCATCAATCTAGAGAGAGAGAGAGAGAGAGAGAGAGAGAGAGAGAGAGAGAGAGAGAGAGAGAGAGATAGAGAGAGAGTGAGAGAGAGAGAGAGAAAGGGAGACAGAGACCTCACGATATATAATAGCATAAGGTAATACTTGTCATCCGCCGTGTGGTCACATGCACATAACGAACTAACATCAACTCGTTCAGCACACCAACCCAGCGACAATCACGGTAGTATCATCAATTTAAAATCATTCAACCATCCGTGTTTGTGTGTCTGTGTGTGTGTGTGTCTATAGGTGTTCAGTATTGGTCACAACCTCGTGCTTTACTCTCGTGTTTTCTGCTACGAACAGTTTAAGCTTCCGTTTCGTGGCCAGCAAGCTACTTCGTGACACCAAGTGCCCCTGTGAGACTGGACGTGGGCAAGGGACATAAGAGAGTGCAATTTGGGTTTGGCGAAAAGTCGACACCCCAGGGATTTCGGTGACTCGATCAATGATTTGAAAGAGAATTGACGGTATTCGCGTTTAACAGAGATATTAATGGGATCGTCTGATTTTAGACGGGGTGTGAGTGACGCGTGACTCGTTCAAGTGGACAGTAAAGTGTTTTTTAATCGTGTTAGTTGTATTTCCTTTTCGCGAACGAAAACTACGTTTTGGGAGCTGGAAGGAAAGAGGAGAAAGAATGACGAACAACGTGGCACCACCAGCTGGTCTGGAGTCGACGAAACAGGATTCCAACACTGACAAAAAGTCCCTGACACTGCAAACGACAATGACGAGCTGCAATTCGGAAGGTCCCGCGACCTGGAAGTCAATGAGCGTAGGCCAAAAGTGGAGTTTTCTCACGAGCAATATAACAGTCGAGCCAATGGTCGCCTGTTACATAATGCCAAGTGTTCTCGCATCATTGGCAACGCAGAATCTCAATCTTGAGAAAGCATGTCGGGTTAATCTCGCATATTCCGATGAGATTTGTGGGGCACTCACGGCAAGAAATACGAGCGGTTTTGAGGCGGAGGAAACGGCGGTCCAACAGCTCGTCGCTGGTATGCAAACATGGAAGACCGCACTTCAGAGTGGCTTGCCAACTTTATTGATACTATTCATGGGCGCATGGAGCGATCGCACAGGTCTGAGAAAGCCGTGTATGCTTTTGCCAATCGTTGGAGAATTTCTGACCAGCATAAGCCTAATAGCTTGCGTCTATTGGTTTTACGAGTTGCCCATGGAAGCTGCCGGTGTATCGGAAGCTCTTTGGCCAGCATTGACAGGCGGTTGGTTCACCATGTTCATGGCAATTTTTAGTTACATCGGTGACATCACGACTGTCGAGTCAAGAACACTGAGAATTGGTGCTGTCAATGTTTTTTTGTCACTCGGGGTGCCAATTGGTATGGCATTGTCGGGTATATTGTACATAAAAATTGGTTTCTATGGGGTTTTCGCGATTTCAACGGTATGCTACATTCTCGCTTTCGTCTACGGCCTGATCGTCATCAAGGAAGCACCGAGACCACCACAAGCTGTTATTCCCAAAGGAAAGGAGATGTCTGCTTGTGCAACGGTCGTGGACTTTTTTTCCATAAGGCACATCAATGAGACTTTTAGGGTTGCCTTCAAAAAGGGGGCAAACAATCGGCAAAAGAGGGTCATTGTTCTCATGATCATTGTTATGGTTGTCATCGGACCGATGTACGGTAAGTCGAATATCATTTGTACTCTCGTACCGAAACGATCAATTCTTTAAATTCTTTTGGAATACATCGATGTGGACGGATGGATGGGGAAAAAATGATGCTGGGCTATTCGGTACTTCCAAAAGATTAAAGCTCATTTATACGTAATTCAAAGTAGGTTTTTCCAGTAAACCCAACACAATCGAACGAATTTTTTTCTATTTTTTTTTTTTTAATCAGGGTAATGGCTCGTGCCTGATGCTAAATTGCGGCCCCGACCAACCGATTATTGCCGAGGAAAATAACCCCGGCTGGGAGTTTAAGCAATGTTACGTGAATTATTTGGTGCCGCTGGTGATGTAAACGAGGTATAACCGTGTGGTCACCTGTCTGTAATAAATATCCCGCTTGCCTTTACATAAATTTATTCGCGTGCCAGCGTCAATTCTCACCAGTGCAGGACACTATAAAGTACGAGAAGTTTCTCATCTTCAGAACGTATGAAAAATTCGGCTCGCGTTTCTTTTTTCTTCCATACTTTTTCAATGCTTTTTCCCACCTCAATGCCATGGCTCCTATATATGGTAACATCGTATTTTCTACTTTCTTCAAGACTATGTTGATATTTTTTCCTTTTGTCCAAAATCTTTGACGCATCGTTCGATCATTAAAGCAAATGAAAACTCTCCGGATGAATTCTGGAAGAACTCACGTACGAGATATGAAGTAATCTTTTTCGCGATTTCTTTTTTTTTTCTCGTTGAGATTCTTTTTATTCTCTTGGTCTCTGCGTCACGTGAGATTATCAATTATGTATTCCACGCTGATTACATTGACGCTGAGTAATAGGCGCGCGTCGCTCGTTCGCGTATCTCATCTAGCCAACTCATGCAAAGAGTTCACTGATCCCATATAGATTGGATGAATAAACGTAAGAAATGTAGAAAGTTATCGTTATTACAAGGTATATTATGGAAAAGATGTGTGTGCAAACTCCGCGTTGCGCCATCGTTATTATTTTCGTCACGTGTGTCAATTAACGAGTTTAAATAGTTATAACAATATAATAACAATGGGATGTGCTGAAAAAAATCGGTATTCATGTCAATAGATCTTAGGCAAGCAATCATTTAAATGCTTGTCTTAATTGAATAAGACTTTATTAAATTGAAGAATTAAATATTTTCTTGCTTGTTCAGATTTTTCACTCAATTTACATTTTTTTATTCTTCAATGAAATAAAATTTATCGAATGAATGAACCCAATTTTTTTTTCGTCTATAAAATCATATAACTTGAAAATTTCGTATGAATCCTGAGGAACAAATGTTACGAGACTCATGAGGAGCCATCTAATCGGGAAAGATTCATTTCGGCAACATATACGGCATATATTGATATTCAAGATTAGCATAGACTTTCTGATATCGCACCACACAGAGACACGCACACAAGCTTTTAAAAACAGCTCTCACTTGATTTTTTTAATATTCGTCGAGACATTCTCTCTCTCTCTCTCTCTCTCTCCCGCTGCTGAATTGCATTAGTGAAAGTTGCACTTATTAGGTCAAAGAACAGACTACTACACGCAGCTGGCACTCAACGTGGATTAATTCTGACGCGGAGATGAAAGTTTGCCGCCGATTCGATAAAACTTTTCTCGTCTACAAGCACGTGTGTGCGTGTCTATATCTCGAGCGATAATTTCCGGGTTTTCGGCGTCGTTACGAAAGCGAACATTGTGACCTCTGGATTTTCTGTTATGTCACACAACATAAAGAATTGACCAGTACAACGAGAGCGTAAAATACAATCGCGAAATTACTTTTTTTTATCAATAGATCGACAGAGGAGGACGTCGTTCACCCGGAAATCACAATGACTTCCGGTCAGAGCTGTATATATACACGAACAGAGTTTCTATTTTAAACCGTGTAATGAAAACTTTTGCAAAAAAGATCAGATCGTGTTTAACATCAATTGTGCATTATCTTGAATATTTTTGCAGCGAGTTTTTGTTGTTGTTGGATTAATCAGAATCTTTTTCAGAAATACATAATTGTACTTTCAATTTGAAATATCCTGGATGATATTGAACAATCGTGCTCACACGTGAATTATTTTTATTATTTTTATTGTTATAAAAATATTATTGAAAAAAATTAAAATTTTATTGCAATTTTAAACATTGTTGATGCAATGAAATAATTGTGATGGCATGTGAGGCATTTATATTTTTTATCGCGTGTACCAAGATCCTTTTAAAAACGATGTAATCGTACAAGAATTTTGATGACCCTCTCTGATGTATATGCAATCAAGTAATCGAGCCTCCAGCGTTCATTTTTTTCGCGTGCATCCGAATTTTTTTTTAATGAGATGATATCGAGTTGTGCAAAATTTTTTTATTATATCCTCCATGGAATTAAATAATCGAGAGATGATGACACGAATATATGTGGGACAATAGATGTCCGCGCACGTACGTTCAATCATTGTGAAGAACCATCACAAAGAGCTCTTAGTTGATGCATATACATATACATATACATATATACATATATACATATGCATATATATATATGCATATATACATATGCATATATACATATGCATATATACATATGCATATATACATATGCATATATACATATGCATATATACATATATACATATACATATATACATATACATATATACATATACATATATACATATACATATATACATATACATATATACATATACATATATACATATACATATATACATATACATATATACATATACATATATACATATACATATATACATATACATATATACATATACATATATACATATACATATATACATATACATATATACATATACATATATACATATACACCAAGTCCAAGAATATTAGCTATTATCTGGAATCCCGCGGTAATCGCCATTGTGTGCCTCGTGATAATCGACTCCTGCTGTGTAGAACCGGTGGTTAAGGTACAAGTTATACAGATTATTACAGAGAAGACTGGCTCTAATTTCTGTGACAAGGTCAAACCAGCGAGAAACGAGATAATTAACGTTCCAGAGAAGCTGCAAAGAGATCGTGGAAAGATAAGACGAAACGGAAGTCGTCAAGTGTCTACAAGAGTGTACACACATACATCCATGTAACATATAGTGCCAACTCGAACAACTTTTAACGCCATCATACATAAATAGAATTTGCTATTTCTTTATCTTTAACAGATATATATATTTTTTTAATGTCTGCCCATCGAGTGAAAACTTAAAAAAATAAGCCAGATTGGCCCTGAGTTTGACAAGAAATATTATAAAATATTGTTGAAATATTATAAAATTTTGAATTTTATCATGTGTTCGATTTTGCGAAAAAATTTGGCGATTTTTCGTGCATTAGCAAAATTTCCAACGAGCCGAAATTTGCTAAAGAAAAAGGATAGGAAACAATGATATTTGACATTGAACTTGGCAAAATTTGATAATTTAGAATTGGGTCAAATCGTCGAGACGTCAAGTAACGTCGAAACGTAAGGGTAGTTTTTGTCTATCAACATTTTTTTTTTTTTATGTTAACGATGCCACTGCATATCTACGAATGATTTTATACGTCAACAAAGTCCTCGTATATCAACGAGTCCTGGCCATCTAAACACATGACGATATATAAGCGAGATATTGTGCTGTTAAGGGAAAAAGGGAGGTGGTCAAAAGTGGTCAGGTTATGATAAAGATAAGATATGGGCGAGCTGGGTAAAATTTCCCAAAGTTGAGAGGTCATACGATGTAATTCTCACTACCTTCTACATTTTACAGTAAAGTATCATCACTTGAAACTTGAGTGATAGGGTTGAAAAAATCTTTAATACACTTGATGGTTCATAATTCATAATTAGATATTGTACACGAGAGAAACGAATAATTCACATTGATTTTCTTGACCAAGATAATAATTAAGTTTTGGAAAATCATCGAATGGCATCGGTAAAACTATGCAACTTCATATGAGTTTGAGTAAAAATGATGAATTCTCGAGTTTCTTTGTGATATATAATTGGCTCAATTAAGCCAAATTTCGTGATTGCCATGAGAGACGAAAACACCGGTAGACACAAAACGACGATAAGAGAGCTCGGTCACGTTTTTCCGGTTTCTAATTTCTTTTTTTTTTCATTCCTCCAAGGCCGAGACATATATTACAATGTAAAGATCAAGTTATTAGTTAATTGAGCTGCCACGATGCATACGGATGTCACTAGTTTCGTTGTAACACAAGACGAAATGGCACACGCTCCACGATGTATTTAACAAAACGTTTTGGATGCTCTCGAGAGGTCGTCCAAGAGGAGCAGCAAAAAGACGCACACGCCAGGAGACAAATAAGAGAGAGAGAGAGAGAGAGAGGAGAGTCGGACATAATTTGATAAAGACCGCGAAGAACTCGGCGGAAACGACTAAATGGACGTACTGATTAACAATGTTGTTGTGCAACCTGAGCATTCTTACATAATGCTAAAGGATATAATGAAGCTCGTGTATGGCCCAGAGAAAATCTACCCTACAGGAACGAATTTTTAACGATCGTCTCATCGTTTAACTCATTTTTCTCGGTAATTCTTGCCTTGATGATTACAAATAAGCAAAACACAGGCAAAAGGAAGCATTTTGCTATGTTTGATCACTTTGAATTTATGTTGCGATAAATTACGCTCGACTTTCTGTATTAAAAAAAAAAAAAGCCTTCTGATAAAGATGAGAAACTGACAACGAAATTGAGTTTGATTGGTGATTAAGTCAAATTTTACAGATTTTTTCGACAGGATGGTTATTCGTGTTTTTGGTGGGAATTTTAATCCAGTTTTTTTGCGATTTTTCAAACTTACGTCGTGGTACGAATTAAACAAAAAATCATGGAAAAAAATAAAATCGATTGAAAACAATTCTTTTGTTTTTCCAGGTGAAATGGCAGTTATGTACCTCTTCACGAGATATCGATTCAACTGGAATGAGGTCAAATTCAGCATGTTCTCGACCTACAGTCTGGTGACTAATCTTATCGGTAAGCATCGACGTTTTACTAACGATCTATGAGAATAAACTTTGCTGTGAATTAACGAGTCTAATTGCGTAATTAAAAAAAAAGAAAAAGAAAAAAAGAATGAGTGAAATCTGCGCGAATTTGATGTGGTCGAGGTGAATCTGATGGAGGCCTGATAGAGTTGACTCGCGATAGTAAATTTAGCCTTGTGACATCGAAATCAATTCCGGTAGGTCAGATGTGATTCATTGCCACGAAACTTCCACCCATCGATAAAATCGGTACGTCGTTAAAAAAAAAAAAAAAACGAAGACAATTATATGTCCTTCGCTGGTTCGAGACTCGAATCGATTGCCATTCATTTTTCGACCATGACAAACCATTAGCTTGATAAGGGGAAAGTCTCGTGGTCTTTTCATCCTTTTTTTTAATTAAACATTCGGCAAAAAGTGTCAATATTCTTTACGCTATGGAAGAATCGTACTCAAACGATCTGGTATATTTTTTTTAATTTATTTTTTAATTATTGACTCGATTAAAATAATGTCTCTCGAACGGTATATATTTTGTTCAATGCTGCTATAGTGGAATCATTTTGAAAAAATCTTTGCTCATTTGTCACTCGATTACATCGAGAATTCTGTATTTTTTTTTAAATCACAATTATTCTGCATGAGATTTTTTTTTTTCATTAGCGACTCGAGGAAAACACGACGAGAATTCTATAATTTATTACAATAATTATAGAAAAAAAGAAATAAACGCGAACGTCACACCTTCTTTTATTATTGGCTCGATTATAATGAGAATTAGAGAAATCATGAGAATATTATCATTTGCAAGAAATTCTGCAATAAAAAAGTTACGTGCGAAACTTTTTTAATGGATGGCTTCTGTAATAATGTCTCGATACTAGTATAATTTTATTTTTAATGCAATGATTTTAAATAAGCCCCATTTTGAAACTGTCACTGTAATCTCAATTAATCAGTAACTTGACGACAACACCACGAGACTTATTCGAACAGGTCTATAAAGAAACAAAGAAAAAATGCGAACGTTACACCTTTTTTCGCATCATTGACTCGATTATAGAGTCTCGACAATTTTATACATTTTTTTCAATCAAATAATTGTTTAATGTCAAAATTCAGGGTCATCAATTGAGAGGTGAATGTTGTGCACGAGCCTCCCGATGCAAGATTGATGAACGCGTCGATTCACGAGATCGCTATAATGCACCGATCTCGATGTCCTTGCATGAATAAAAAAAGCATCGATCTGCGAATAAAGCGCAGTAGAAAAAGAAATAAAGAAAAAAGTTGTTCACTCCTTATACTGTATAACATTAACATTATTACTCGTGACTTGCATTTATCTCCGTTAACTCGGGGGCTCGGCACTCTCTCATCATTTTGCAGCCGTTAGAACGTGCTTGTTCACTCACCAGACGTTCTCGCTTCTTGCAATTCCCTCTCGTACCTCTCACCAGTATTACCATAATCCCATTACGCACTCGCGAGTTCCGTTTATCACAAATTTAATACAAATCGTACCCGACCTTAAGTCCAATATTCACAACACGTGCTTGACCAAAAATCATAGTTATTGATTTTTTGTTTTCTTTTTTTCATTTTCTATATTTAAGGTCATTGGCGGATTAAAACAAAGATAAGAATAATCATTTTCCTTATACTTTTACTACCAATATCTTATTGCCAAATAAGGTTGCCAAAAAAATATTTAAAAATGTAACCTTCACTTTTACATATCTAAGAAAAAGTTTACCTTCAAAATTCCTTCAAAATTCAATGAGACATTTCGATTATCCTTAATTGATTTTTCATTACACTCAATACGAAGTTATTTATATCGAAAAATTTTGTAACAAAAATAATTAACCAATTGAAATTTAATGTTCACTTAAATTGAAATTCAACTCTATTGATGTTTTTTTTAAATTAATACGAGTTTTACTTTTTATGAAAAGATGATTAAAAAAATATATATTTGTATTAAAAAAAAAAAAGGAAAAATGTTCTTTTAGTGTTGAATTTTATCGAAGATATCCAACCATCTTAATGATCCGTAATCGAGTTTCATGGGAATATATGCAATCATGAATTCCGGTACAAAGCGATTATTATACTTCCTGGATTCGTATCCGTCGATCTCTATATGCTAGTCTATTGAATGCGATAATCAAACTCAGACTCGTTTTATATTATTCCTGATACACCAACATCAACTTTGTTCACGGTGTACAGTACATTAAATAGACATGAAACAGGCAGGCAGACTAGACTTGTGGAAATCGAAGGTCAAGTTCGCCAAGACAGGATTTTTTTTTTAAGCGGCGAGCATTCGCCGCCGTGGTAGTTGAGCAAATAACTAGAATTATTACATCGATTTAGCGCAATCACTGTTACACCTAATTTACCATATTAATAGTTGCATACAATCTTGTTATATAACGAGACGTTGCTAGGCGGATTTTTCACATGTGTGTATGTATATATATATGAGAGTACAGTTGAACCCCGCAATAAGTTATGCGAGTTCAAATTAGACCCTTAAAATTGCCACGAAAATCAACCCAACTTAATTTAAAATAGCTATAGGCCTCTATAGCGTAACATGTCGCGTTGCAAATGTCCAAAAAATCAGCTCCACCTATTTGGCTCGTCGGTGTAACTGGCGTGTAAATTTCATGCATGTATACGCAAACACAAGCTCATGTATCATACTTGTAGAGGTACTCTACAGGCTTATAATTCCAAGCGAGTGCTCGAAAGAATTTTTTTTATTCCGTCACAATTGTTTAAAGATTACCGGATAATTTTTTGCTCTATTTGGACGATATAATTGCAAACAATTGCATTGAGGGAATTTTTCAAATCTGCTTCTACTGCAATAACGTTTAAAAATTCTCAAATTCAAAACGGCAGATTTTTTTTGTATAAATCAGAAGTGATTATCATGGAATAAATTCAATTTTAAAGCTTACGAATAGTCTGATATTAGAAGGCTACGAGGATCTTTAGTACCAATTTACTCTCAAGATCTTTCGATTTTTTTTTTTTTCTAATTCAAAGTAGCCTATTTGAACGTACAATTCACGATATGAGATACGCAACTCTACAGGCGTATAATTCCAAGCGAGTGCACGAAAGAATTTTTTTAATTCCGTCACAATTGTTTAAAGATTTCCGTATAATTTTTTGCTCTATTTGGACGATATAATTGCAAACAATTGCATTGAGGGAATTTTTCAAATCTGCTTCTACTCAAATAATGTTTAAAAATTCTCAAATTCAAAATGGCAGATTTTTTTTGTATAAATCAGAAGTGATTATCATGGAATAAATTCATTTTTAAAGCTTACAATATCAGAAGGCTACGAGGATCTTTAGTACTAATTTACCCTCAAGATCTTTCAATTCTTTTTCCTAATTCAAAGTAGCCTATTTGAACCTACAATTCACGATATGAGATATGCAACAATCCATAAATGAATAAATATTTTTTTTTTTTTTTTTTTTTAACGAAAGATGATACGTTTTTACTACATCGCATGGTCACGTGTGTCAACACTTGACCGAGCCAAGAATTTTGCGACATTCCAAACGATTGGTCGTTACAAACATTCCACACGCAGAAATGATAATAAACATTACTCGTTGTTGCTAACTACTTGACTCTGTTAACTTTGGCGAGAAATGTTTTTTTATTATTATTATTTTTTTTTTAACGATTTCCACAGGTACAATGGTGTCCGTGGGTCTGTTCAGTCACGTGCTAAAGATCGATGATGCACTCGTCGGGGTCATGAGTTGCGTGAGTAAAATCCTTGCTTGCGTCGTATACGCTTTTGCCACGGAAGATTGGATGATTTACCTCGGTGAGTTGTAATCATTTTTTTTTATCTAATCATTGCCCAATTATTAATTACTTCGTGGGTAGATTACGATGTAAATTAATTAAGGAGGTGGAATGTCCAAATAAGATTTATATTAAATTTAAACAAAATGTAATAGTAAAATTAAAATTGGACGTAATTTCAATTTTTGGTTGATGAAAAAATTAATCATTTCGTAGATGCCAATTATTATGTTTTATCCTTGAACGTTATTACGTTTCCCTCGAAAATTAGCACCCTTGGTCGACATCATCAATGGAACTTCCTTTATCGCGATGCGTTCGATAGCCTCGAAACTCGTGCCGACTGACGAATTAGGTAAGTCACCTTTCTACCCAAACATTTATCCCTTTAATCTCAAATTGGTTTCGTGTCTTATTTGATAAGTTGCCTAAATTATCTAAATGAAATTTTAAATATTTAAATATTTTTTTAGGTAAAGTTAATTCTCTGTTTGGCGTTTGCGAGTCTTTGATGCCTCTGGTTTATGGGCCAATGTACAGTTCCGTGTACGCTGCAACCATGAACACATTTCCTGGGACCTTCTTCTTGCTCGGCGGGGGCCTAACAATACCCGCTGTTTTCTCCTTCTTGTAAGTTTTATATTCTCCTGACATACCGAATGAAAATTAGCATCGCACACTCAACGAGTTTCCAATGATTGACTATTCATTGATAGTTACGCAGCTCCTATACGAGGTCTCATGTGTAATCGATCGTACATGTTTTTCGATGTTAATGATAAGAAACGATGATTTATCAAGTTCAAAGGTCACCCGATCTCAAAGATAATGGGTAATTTATTATTCTGAGAGATACTTATCCGATTCGTATTTAGTTGAAAGTACAACAAGGTTCTTTGATGGTTAATCAGTAATGAAATTGTTAATTATTTTATTCTTATTTATATAAAAACTGATGGTGAAATAATTTTCTCTCATTAGCATTATTCATTAGCATGATTTTAATGTTGAAAGGAAAATTATGATGGAAGAAATGAAAAATAGACGAATGCGTATCATTGAGATCTCATTTTGAATATGATAAATTAATATTTGTTTTTCGATTGATTTTGTTAACTATAAATTATTGTAATTTTACACAGATGGTTGTACAAAGAGCACAGACGAGATCGTGCATTGTTGGAGATGGAAATGAAGAAGGAAAAATTCCGAAAGACCGAGGACAGAAATGAGAATGGCTTGACGAGAATCAGCGCCGATAATGAAAAACCGAGCATGGAAAAACCGATGGATCCAAGCTCTGGAATCGCTAATGCGGCTTTTGTCCCGGAACACTTGTGACCTGAGACTATTTTTTCTACAAGACGGTACGAACTTACCCAATTGGGATCCGATTGATATTGGGAGATCGAGCTGCGCCACGAAGGTAAAAGGGAGAAATTTTTAAACCTTTTTTTAAATCGTTATTTTTGCCAAAAATTAACTAACATTTTAAATGAAATTTCAAACAATTTTTGGCTTGACTTTTCTCCTCGTAATTTTGGAATTTCATTAATTAATGGTATTTTTTGTTTTTTGTTTTTTGTTCAATTGCACAGGTGCATTCTACACTCCGGTGGTCAAAGACACGCGGTCACGAGTGATTCACAATTTATTTAATATTCTCACTGTCGCAAATTTTTCTCCGATGAAATTTTGCGGAATATTCGAGAAACAATTGGATGCCAGCATCGGATACTAGTTGCGAATATAAAAAATTCTTAATTTATAAAAAGTCCAAAAATCGTAGAATCTTTTTTTTTGCAGAAATCTAAAGTAATTTTATTTTTAAAAAATGAGATTTAAGAGATGGATTTTTGAATTAAGGGATCATCTCTATCGTTGATAAAAGTGACGTGAATAGCAAAATAAAAATCTTCAGGAAATGCAGCAGTGTAGAGACTTTTGGTACTTAAATAAGTTATATCCACGATATGTTATTCACATTGATAAATAAAATCGGTTCAATTCCGATTAACAATAGCAGTATTACTACTATTACATTTAAAAACGAAAACTATTTAACTTTTTACGAGTAATTTGATAGCTGACGATCTTAGAAAGACAGAAATATTCGACGATATTTTTTGATGAACGTAAAAAAGATAAATTGTGCGTGTGACGGAATATATTTTGTCGTCCGAGAAAAAAAAAAAAAAAAAAATCGTCACTATCGACGAGATATTTTTATGATAAACTATTAAAGAGAGAATTTTTTTTAATGCTGTGAATGTGTTAGGATTAATTCCGGGACGTGTACAGTGGTGGTTAAATGAATAATTATCATTAAAAAAAATTAAGAAGCATACACTCCGTTGTGATATAGCTATATTATTTTTGTATGTAGTTTCAATAAATTATATTCAACAATATTATCCATAACTGGTGAAATTTTACGTGAAATATTTTGTATAGAAATACGAGGAAATTTTTGAAAATAAAATAGTGTTTTTAAGCTATCGAATACTCGTGATTTTTACCGACTTCCGGTATGGAGAAAATCTACCTAACCAATATTCCCACACGGTAATTTAAAACCATTTTAAAGTTGGCCAAATCAGTCTGACTCATTTTTTCTCTAGGTTTTTCTTGTGATCTTTGTCTAAAGTTAAGGCGATGTGAAACAAACAAAAACCCAAACCCAAACGATTCTGCAGTTCGTAGTTCTCTTCGTATCCCCGAAAGATCAATCGTTTGGAAGAAATTTTGGTACCGCAGCAAAAACAGATTTCTCTCTCGAACTTATGCAAGATCTGTTTTGCCGACTGAGTAGTACATCACCTTAAGGCCAATTCTCAGTCACTATAAGGAAAACTATTCTATTTTTCTCCACCACGATTGATCTTTCGAACCAAAGTTCCATAATGACAAACTCCGCCAAATAATAGTTCAGTTCGTTACTCTCATAATCTTCCCGAAAAGTTAACCGTTTACGAGTACTTTGGCAGCTGAATAAATGCGCATTTCTCTTTCGCGCTCATACTCAACCAGAAACTGTTTTACCGATAGAGTTGCTATCGCGTTAAGGTGAAACGTACTCACCCAATAACAAAATCTTTAAACGATGCTTATAGATGGTTGATATTTCGCGAGAAAAATATGTAATTAATCGACATTCATCTATTAATCAACCATGTTGCGTAATTATTCTCATCCTCGAAATAATCAATGAAATTGAAAAAAAGTATTACCGATTATTTTAAAGAAAAAAAAAAAGGATATTTTTCCCGACTAACTTCAGAGTTCTGCCTGTTTTCATGTAACTGCAAACTCTCCGCACATAAAATTGATTAAAATTAATTTTCACTGGAGCACCAATGAGAGTCTCGATAAGAGAAGAGCTGTTATCTCCATTGGATGAGAAAAAATCGTTAAATACGAATGAGTTATTATTCTCTGCATTATCAGAAGAGCACGAAGATAAATTGAGCAGATAGAGAAGGATGAAGAAAAAAAATTATTCCCTCGAAGGTTAATCTATATAGGTTGCCGATGATTTATGACCAGCAGAAACATTATCACGTCACAGGGGCAAAATACTGTGGTCATGTCTATGAAATGAGTGGTGTGATGTGGGATATGAGAGAATTTCGTTTGATCGAACTTTGAACAAACATATAGTCCGTACTCGTTGCATGGGACGCGCCAAAAAAAATTTGTTCCTCCTCTCTCTGTCTCAGTTGAGATAAGACTGTATTACATGTAACTTCTAAAGTTCTCGTTGGTCCAACCGTACGCACGAATTCTCAATTGTGGCCACGACAGATTTATGTTTCTTTTTTTTATTATTTTTTTTCATCCTTTTTCTTCGTCATTCTTCCTTCTTTTGTGTAATTCTCGTGAGTTGACATAACCCGCGGGTATAGTTTTAAGCTCCTACAGTGATAACGACAATAGCTCGGCCAGCACACCCGCCAATTTGTTCGAAAGAGAAGGAAAAAAAAACGAAAATCGAATAATCGAACGATTTGTGCGCAAAGTGTTCAAAACTAGTGACGCTAAAACGGTAAAAGGTAAGACTTTAGACCCGGTCCAAGGGCTTTTCTTGATCATGTGACTGACACCAAAATTTAATATTAAAATTGTTGCGAAACTGTCACGACGTTATTTATCACCAACATTAACAACAAGGACACATTTTTCTTCTTTATTTAAAATTTTCATGAAAATCTTTTCGTTTTTTTTCTTCTTCTATGACTTTGGAGCAATTTATATCTTGTAAATTCGTCGTTAATTACAGGAAATTTAAGTTTTATTTACAAAATTCATTGTGTCCCGGTCGGATAAACTCGTGGACTTTTTGCGCAATCCTAACGAGAATGTAAACGATACTTGTAAACAAAATATTATTTGTCTCGTTTGTATATTAGTAAACTTGAATTACTCCATATTATTATTATTCGATGAAATTCAATTTTGACAAATCAATAGTCGCGTTTAAAATTGTAACCGATTAAACGAATATTTTTTCATATTTTTTCAATGGCGCCTATTGGAACGTTGTGCTATTTCAATTTCTCCGTTTCCCGCGTTTCGCTGATAATTTTTTTTTATCGAATTCCGTCGTAATGCCAATGCCGGATTAGCAATATATATATATATACAAAGTCACCGATTCTCTGAACTCGCGAATGATTCATTCAATTCATCGAAAATCACTGTTGTGAGTCACGTTATCTCTGATATTTTTTGTTCAAACGATCGCATCGAGAAAACGCCTTATTCCTATTGCAAATATTTAGCAGCCAATCTGAATGTTTATCTTGCTGAATAACGTTAGATTTTAATTTCCGGTTGATATTGATTGCAATAATAGAAAAAAAGGGCCAAAATTGACTAATCATTCGAAATAATAATAATAATATTTCATGTTTAAAAATTGCGTTGATTATTGATTGTGTTATAGATCAGACTGTATGTGCTCGAATTTAATTTTTGTTTTATTACAAGGAATTTGAATCAGAGTAAATTATCAAATAATTTTATTAAACGAGCCTTCGAAAACTCTCCCACGTGAAATATAAAAAAAAAAAAAAAAAAAAAAACCATCACGTAGGTTTTCATAGATATAGTACGACACATGCATTTATAAATACGTTGTTCTCGCAACGGCGACGTGCCCACCGCCAGGCGCCGCGATTCTTGCTCACTTTATAGCACATGAACCTTGACACAGAGCCAAAGGTTAAACAGAACCGCATTTATAAAAAATGAAGAAAAAAAAAAGGAAGAGAAACTGCGTTGGGGAAGTTACGAGGGAGAAAAAAACCTCGATTTTGTCCTCTTTCTCTCTCTCTCTCTGCGTCATACGAAAATGAAATATTATATACAATTTCGTGAGATGCCATTTTTTTTTCGACGACCCTCTTGTGTTTCTAAACTGACGTTACAAATGAAATATAATTATCACGAGATGTCAAATGCAATTGCTCCATGAAATTGTCGTTATCTCTGTCACACTCGTGTAACTTTCTTACGACATTAATAATCACTGCGTACCAATTAAATGGCCATGTACTTTGAGTTCTGATCAAATCTGAATTTATTTTTAGCTTAATCATTTTTCGTCAAATAATTTTCAATGATTTTCCTATTTGGAAATTGCCCATTTTTATGTTTCAACTATAGGGAATATTATTTTTGTATTAAACTTTTCAAGTTTGTCCCCACGGATGAGATTTTTATCGATTCGTCCATCATAGGACTGAATATATATTCAGCCCTATGACGTCCATTTCTCGTATCATGGTGCGACGATATATTATCAATGGTAATTGACGATTCCGTATCGCCGCAATCGTCCTCTGTCTCTTTTTATTTATACGACAACACTATACGTTGCTCGAGTTTCGTCAATTTTTTCGGAATAATTACAGTTTGTTCCGAGTAAATTTGAGTTAATCTTTTATGTATAAAAATGAAAAATAGGGGAAACTTCAGTACATTAACGCTGAATGACCACTTGTGTTAAAATCACTATATCTATATATATATATATATATATATATATATATATATATATATATAACTATAGCTGTTGCTCGCGGCTTCGCACGCGTTCAGTCAGCCTAAAAACATTTTACCCCTTTTTGCCCCGTTAGGGGTTGAATTTCAAAAAATTTCTTCTCAGTGAGTCTCTACATTATAAAATAAAACTGCTGATGAAATTTCATCATCGCCGTGTCGAAACCGCTGAAGCGATAAATATGAAATTTGGTCAGTAGTTTTATTTTATAATGTAGAGACTCACTAAGAAGGCATTTTTCAAAATTCAACCCCTGACGGGGTAAAAAGGGGTAAAATGTTTTTACGCTGATTGAACGCGTGCGAAGCCGCCCGAGCAACAGCTAGCAGTATATATAAATATACTTGACGAGCAAGTGTTCATTTAGTGGGGCCACTTTTTTCACTCGTAAGGTTACCCTGACATTTCTTGACCACTCGTGCGAATTAAAAAAAAGGAAAAATAAAAATGAAAAATTTTATTGGTATTTATTTAGTTTTCAAGAGAATGGCTGGCTGATTCGTCAATAGCAGCTGAAAATAAATCGATATGGGATCCAAAAATAAATTCAAAAAGAGATATTTTACGATGAAAACACGTTACACTTTGGGCACATTTCTGTGTTTGTGTATTTTCTCAACCGGAAAGTCCGGCTCGCTTGAGACCCGAGACAATTTATTTCTTATTTCTCAATTGTAAAAACCGGAACTACGGAATATTTGATAACAACAAGTTTAATCGCGTATTCAGCGAACCGTCGGGAAATATTACGTATACTCGAAATCACGTAGCGATTGTCCCATCGTGACTTGCGTGTATTCCAGAGAACGCGACAATAGTTTTTTTTTTTTTTTTTTTTTCGCGACGAACAAGTGCGTGTCAGCGTTGATGCGTTTTTTTATCGCAATAATTCTCGCGTATTTCCCGTTTTTTTTCAATTAAACAAAAGTAAATTGAAAGTTTTTTTACTTCTTATTTAATTTATATATATATAAATTAGAATAAACAGCAAAATTAAATCAAATGAGGTATAAACAAAAGTCTGATTTAAATCGAATTATCAACCATCAAATAAATTTACATTCCACAATTTATTTTTAAAAAATCCAATATTACAAAAATAAAAATAAAAAAAGGAAAGTGAAGGGACAAGTGCTCAGTCTCCGCTATGTCCATGAAGGAGGAGGGCATATCTTTTTTATTCTCGATTAAAATTTTTGTTAACTTCGACTTTCGCTCCGGTACTAAAATGTCCCGAAGTGTTTAAATGTCGTGTGTATTACGTCACACAAAATTCAAGAGGACCGATGAACGGTCACGGCTTGATAAAACAAATCCGAGATAAGAGATCTTATCGTCGGACGTAAGAATGCCAACGTTCAATTATTCCGAAATTTTTCACTCGATCCATTGTAAACTGAATAAATCTTTGAAGACAAAAAAAAAAACTTTTTACATAATGCGAGAGTATTAAAAGAAGAAAGAAAACGTCGAATAAGCTGTTTCCTTGGCAGTGAACTTTGAATGGAAAACTTATATATTAAAACGTTTTATCGTCAAGATGGTACGTTGAGCTCTGCATGCTCTATCTTTGTGTTCCTTTCACCCAGTCTGCCCTCTTTGGTACTTGACCTATTTCATTTCAACTTTGCAATTTTTCCTGTTAATTGAGACTCGAGAAAAAAAAAAACTCCAGCTCTGAGAACACCCAAAGACAATGGACAAAGTAACAACGAGCTTCGTACAGTTGCCCATTTTTAAAATATGCACCAGTTGAAAAAAATAACACTCCAAGCTAGGCCACTTCATTATTATTCATCAATTTTTTTTTTATATCGATTCCATTAACCTTATAATTTTTTTAATCGACCTTCTTTTTCAAACTTGTACAAAAATAATAACGTTTTTATTTTAAGATGAGATAAAAAATTAACAGGGCATGATATTTGGAAATATTGATTATTCTTTTGATCGATAATTATTTTTCTCAATAATAAATAAATCAATAAATTTAAGAAAAAATTTAAAAAAAAAGGAAAATTGTAATCGTTGTTGAGTGAAAGTTTTTCAAACTTAAAAAGGAGCTATTAATAACGTGAGTTGAATGTATTAAAGATGAATCTTTATCAGAGTATAAATACATGCTAAATAAAACAAAGTTGCTTAATTGAAATTCACAATATGCCATCATCGTCGCGGAAGAAGGTAAAAGACTGGATAATTGATCTTTGACTCTGGCTCGTAAAGTATACGGCAATTTGAGCGACCTTTCTGCGTTTATTTTTTTTATTTTTACATCACGCTCGCAATAACAAAATATAAACCCATAAGGTCTCTTATATAGGACAATGAAGAGACCCAAGACAAACAAAAACTCAATTCTCGTTCGATAATCGCCAATTATCATTGCTTGGCAATTGTCGAAGACGAAATTAAATGATTTAAACGAAAGACGCGTGAGATCGATCGAACGATAATAGCTCCAATAAGGAATTTATTCGCGAATCTCCAACGAACTTCGTGCTCGAGTTTTACCACTCTGATCTATAAGATTTTAAATCGTACGTGAATATTGAAGAAGAAAAAAATGAAAAAATATTTTTTTTAAAGTGATAAAATTATTTCGTAAACTATGAAATTTACATCTAGCCCGAATAATTTAACGTTAATATTCAAATACCCTAAAATACCCCGAATTTAAAATTAATATTCAAATACCCTAGAATATTAATTAGAGTGAACAATTTTTTTTTTTTTACATATGAATATAAATTTATGTTTTTCAGCTACGAGGCATGCATCTGACGTGGACTTTTGCAATTTTGAGTTTACTCGTATGTGCAAATGGACTTGCCGAGGATCACCTCGAGAGATTCCTAAGCCTGACAAAATACGGCTACGAGGATTCATGCTCAAAATCAGCTGAATTTGAATGGTCCTTCATCAACGAGCCTACGAATGAAACTCGACAATTATGGGTAAATGGAATCACAAGAACGTCGAAATATTTTCTAATTATGCTCTATGAGAGAATCTAACACGTACGAACATTTTTAGGAAAATACGGCCAGCGAGTATGCCCTGTACAAAATAAAACAGGTGAACGAAACAGCTGATGAGAAAGTCGAAACTTTCAACGATACCAAACTGGAATATGCTTACAATGTTGTTATAAAACCTGGCGACGCTTTACTAGAAAATGATGATTTTAATAAGGTTTGATATACTGAAATTTCATTAAAATGTCAATTTAATTAATTTTATTCTATGATTTATTTTTATTTTATGATTCTAGTTGATTTCATTCATTGGCCAATCCGAGCTATCTCGACTGACCGGACACTACACGGAAGGAACTAAAAAGAATTTCAGGCAAGGTAAGGCAGAGTGGACAAAAATTGAAGATAAATATGAGGGGATCAGAATATTAAAATAATAATAATAATAATAATTTTAAGACGTTGAGCGTCAATTGGCCCGCAATGGAAATCCTAAAGACAAGCTTGAAACTTGGTCAGCATGGCATCAAAAACTCGCACCAATGGCAGCAAATTTTTCCCACATTTTACCGCTCGTTCAAAAGGCCGCAACAGCAAATGGTTTGTAATCTGCACTCTGCAGTCTCTTTGATATTTACGTAACACACAAAAAGAATATTCGCTCCGTACAAAATTAATACTTGCAATTTTCCACGTGATATTTCGCATTCGTCATATCTCGTCATATAATCGTATAATCGCCGTATTATTTTTTATCGTCCCCCCACATTGAATCAAAGTATCATGCATTAGATAATGCAACTTGCATAAAAATAAAAAATGACTTCAAGCTTCAAATGAATTATACAAATTTTTCAATCATTATTATTTTTGATTCTTTTTTTTTTCTATTTAGGGAAAAATGGCATTGGAGAATATTGGGAAATGCTGACTAGTTACGAAAATGGTTACAAGCATGCTAAAAACCAGTGGGACAAAATATTGTCTCTCCACAATAAAATTCTTGGTTTTGTGAAAAATCGGTTGAGCCGAAAATACACTGATCTCCTCGTCAATAATTCACTTCCGGCTCACTTGCTAGGTAAGAATGAAACGACTATGTTTATTTTTTTATTATATTTTTTTTTAACTATCGTTGAATTTTCTCTCAGGATCTCTCAGGAGCTACGATTGGACCAGCCTAGCAATGGATGTCTCGCCGTACAGCCACGTGACATACAGCATACGAAAAAATTTATGGGAAAAAGTGAGTTTTTCGTTCTATCACAAGAAAATTTGATCTAAATTTTTTTGTGGGCTCGTGTTAATAAATTATTAATATGTTGCAGGAAATTGTCGGCGAGAATCTCTATAAAGAAGCTTCGAGACTCGGAAATGTTATACTAAAACACGTGCCTCTAGCAGATTTTTGGAAAGAAAGTAATTTTCGTGGTCAATGCCCATCACGTTTAATCAACCTTTGCCGAGATGGCAAAATGCGGTTGGTACTCGTAATTAATCATTATTTATAATTTTATTAAAATATCTTTCGAATCATAATCGTAAAAAATGTAAAAATTTATTTCTAGAATTTCTACGTGCTCCGAAGCATCGATTGAAAATTTCATATCAGCTCATAAAAATGTCGGAAAGATTCTCGTGAATCAATTGTCTCATGATACCGAGCCAATTCTCGATTTTGCCAACAGATATTCAGGTACGAAAAAAGGCGAAAAAATTAAAATATTCAATGATAAATTATCACGGAGAAAAAATGGATTTCATTAAAAATCTTTTATTTTTATTTTACAGCACTCGAAGAAGGAGTAGCAGAATTATTTGGTGTACTCTCAGTTAGCCAAGCTTGGTTAAATTCTCGTGGTTTGATCGAAAACTCCACCGATTTGGATCAAGTACGAATTGTCTCGTTAATGATAACTGCGTTGGAAGTTTTACCTCGTATGGCTTATTATATGGCAGCGGATACGTGGCGAATCGATGCGACAGAAAATAAAACATTCGAGGCAAATAATCTTGCATCAACTTGGTGGCAATATCGGTAAAAATTAACTTCTTGTTAACCATGAAAAAAAAAAAAAAAAAAAACATATTTTGGATGATTCGTGAAATTTTATATTTATAATAATTTTTCATATTTATCAAGAATGAAATACGAGGGCATCAGTTCTGACGTTCCGGACCTTCCAACTTTTCTGGACGATGATTATATTACCAGCAACAAGCCTTATTTATCGTAAGTAAATTACTTTGAGCCAAAATTTAAAAATTCGAATAAATTGAATAAAATTTGACTTCCTTGCAGAAAATTCGTGGGAACAATAGTGGGTTTTCAAATTTATGAGTATCTGATGGAATCGACCGAAGTCAGATACGAGACGATCCTTCCTTCAACCGGAAATAATCACTATTTAGCGTAAGTTGACAAAAAAACTCGAAAGAATATCGATATCTCTTTTTATTCTTTCGTTATATTTGGTTATCATTCCAAAAAATAACCAAAAAATCAAACTTATTGCAGTAAAATCATTCGTCAAGGATTCGCAAATAATTGGACGGAAGTAATGAAAAAATATTTGGAAATTTACGAAATAGACGCCGACCCTCTTCTGTCGTATTTCTCACCATTGGTTGACTATATCGACGAGGAGGAGGAATTTAATGAAGGTGTGCCGATTTCAGAGGAGCAGGAAAAAGATTTGGATTTCATTGCAGAAAAATATCGAAAAAAAATTAATACGCCAACCACGACAACGACGACAACAACAACAACTACGTCACCAAAGCCAATCAAACTACAAACTTCCGGAGAGCCCAAGGGTGATAGTCACAAAATTGAACCACCAAATTCTTTTAATTCCGAGATAAATACGAATAACGCTACGAGTGCAAAAACCGTCGAAATTCCACCGGCCAACAAGACAAAGGAAGTTCCTGTGCAGACGGAAACTGTTCAGTCGGAAGGAACCGGAAATACGGACGAGAAACCAAAACCAAACACGAGCAAAGCCGTTTGGGCTGTCGCAGCTGTTTTAATAGCAACAATCACAATCTGTATCATAGCCATTTTTGGCAGAAGAAGATGCAGAAAAGCGCCAAAGAATAGAAGATACGTGTAAAAGGAAAACTTTTCTTTTTCATTATCGTAAGAAAAAAAAAGAAATTTTATCCAAGCTCAATTAACGAGAGGAGTATTTTTCTAGCATTTTTGCTACCGATTGTTTTTTTTTTTTTTTTTTTTTTTTTTTTTTTTTTTTTTTCGTCAGTGTTCAAGTTTCAATACAGTAAAAAAAAAAAAAATCATCGTTTATTGGCACGTTACCAAACGAATTTACAACCATGTGCAGAAAAAGTCTTCCCTGTGAGATGTGATTATTATTATCGTTTTTGTTTTTTAATGGCATTCCCTCGCCCTTAAGCCGCTTCTTCGAGACGGCTAAATGTGAGTATTTATTAGAAAGAAAAAAAAAAAGAAAAAGATAAAATAAGTGCAGAACTCAAAGACAAATAATTCGCGGTAAAAATAGTGTAAAATTGCACCTATACCGCCAAGTGTTGTTCCTTTCATTACAATCATCGTTAAAATTCTACATGGAAAAATTTATATGCAAAAAAATATATTCAAGCCATACGAAGAGCTCCGTCTGGAAAATTATTTGATATATTTGATCAAATATCGATCATACATTTGGCACACTTATAAAAAATATATTTGCACTCAAAGATTTTTATGGCAATTTTGCATGTAATTATTTCCATGTGAGAAAAATCACCCTTTGGTAGAAAAAAAAAAAAAAAAAAAATGCAAATAGAAATGTATGCTCGTTTCGTTCACATGGGTCGACAGTTATATAGTTTGGAAATTGACAGTATTTTTCAAACGGTTCTCGCATCACCGTTTTAAACCAGTTAATGTTTATTTATGATGGCAATTATTGGGATTTATCGTCGTCAACGAGATTCTCGATCTGACGCTGATAATTCTTACAAAGTTTTCGGGTGCACAAAAATGAGAAAAGACGCTAGATCTTAATAACGATAATTAGTGCTAAGAAAATGGTAATTAGCGTTAATGTACGATATTAGTCGCACACAATGAGCTTTTCGTTCAAATAATTCAATGAAATTGGTCATCAAAAAAATTGCCGACGGTAGTTCCTTTGTCTAATTTAAAAAAATAATAACTACATAATTTAAATGATAAATAATTAATATTTAGTACTTGCACGTGGCAAAATCCGACGCGATTCTTAGATCCAACGTCGGTACTTCGCAATAGTTAAACTAGCAAAATGGAATTTTTATTCCATGGTTTGTTTATTCCTGATATTTTTTTCATATTTCCGCACATTGCCATTCATCCGCAATACGAACAATTTTTCGTCTGGCTTGTAAATAATGTATTTGTGGAGATCATCGGAAAAAATGGATAAACAAAACAAAACAAATGTGTATTTTTCACGAAAAATCGCACAACACAAAGATTTATATTTTTGTAAAAGTATTTATTTTGTATCGTGAATGTGAAAAAAGAAAAGTAAAACTGAGAATGAGTGAATAAGCAATAAAAATTGGTACAGGTAAGAATGAAATTAACGTGATGAAAAATTTAATTCATTTTACAATCCTTGAGAGTGAAACAAAAAACGTGGCGGCACCGACGAGACTGAGGCTTCTCACCCGTGGAAAATTTAACGATTTTAACGTCACCGAAGCTCGGTGATATAATGCACCAGTTAAAACGGATGGAAACAAGGTTACCCTCTTGTATTTTGCGTGCAAGCTCCGCGTCCTATATATCGTTTCCATTCTCGTGAAAGAGGAGGCGAGAGAGGCAATTGAATTTCTCAGCGAGTTTGAGTCACGGAGAAACGGCAGCCGGTAAAATCAATATATAAAACCACCTTGCTCTCGTCTAGTTGCCAACTGGGACGGTGCAGTAGTGAAACGCCCCGGAAAGTGTACTATAAAAATATTTTGAAACTCCCAAGCTCAATGATTAGTTGCTCTCGATTATTTTAATCGTTGTTCTACTTCGGTTCTTTCCTTTTTTTTTAAATTTACCCACCCCTCAATGTGAAAACATCCGACAAAAATTGTCTAGTTTTTTTTTTCTTTTCAAGTCGATACTCGATTTTAGGAATAGATTAGAGCGTAGGTGAGTACGTGAAACCTTCAAGAGCAAAATGACCCTCGGAGACATTCGTTACGAATCCAGTGGAAAATCAATACGAGCTTCTCGCTTGGCTTCTCCGCGATACTAAAGCCTCCACCCCCGGATGAAAACCGCCCTCTATAAAATATACTGCACACGAGGGATGAAATTAAAAAAAAGAAAATCTTTCGAACTCAATAACTCAAATGGTACGATAATAGGCTGATGCGCGAATAAAAAAGAATGTGGCAAATCAATCGATGATGTTTGTAGAGTTTAGGGTGCTGTAGAATTGTGCGAAAAAACCGAGGGATTGAGTGTAATAACCCCCTTGAACGTAAGGGTTGTTCAAAGGCCACGAGGACTTTAGAAAAAATCTTTACCGATCGAGTCATAAAAAATCGGAAGAAATTTTTATTTCTTCTTTTTTTTGTTTCAATGTGAAAAAAATTTATCAACCCTAAGTGAAAATATGTTCATCTACCCTGAATATTTTTTTGGGCCTGAAAAAAATGTGTCCCACGCTCAATGAACGTGCTGAACTGATCGATAAATGAAAAAGACGCTGTATTTGTTTAAGGACAGCTTATAGCATGTATCATCCTTCAGAAAACATGATAGGGGTTCTCCGAGAGGCATGGGCACGGTCTTAAGACCGTGGGCGTGAGATTGTAAGGAATCATCTTTACCGACCGAGCCGTAAAAATAGTCAAATTCTTCAGAATGCGAAGAAATTTCTATACCTTCTCTCGTTTCTTTTTTCATTATAAGAGAGAGAGAGAGAGAGGGAATTTGTCGATTATGCATAAAAATATCCTCGTCTCTGCTGAGTATTTTTCTGGGCAAATGGAAAATGTGTCTCTGGCTCAATGAACGTGCTAAGCTATGAACGTCAAACTCATAAAAAAGATACTCTATTGGTGAAAAGGCAGCTTATAGAATTAACCATCCCTTAGAATATATTCTAGGGGTGTTTCAAGAGGCCTGAGGCTTTAACAGAACTTATTTATCGGCCAAGCAATCAATATTTTTAATTTCCGAAAATTCGATTTTTTTAAGTTCCTTTTATCTTCTTTCCTCTAAAATTTACAAGTTCGTATTACCTCAAAGTTATGAACCCTGCAAAAAATTATCTTTGATTCTCCTGTTATATATTTTTGGGCTAATGAGAAATATTTTATTGACTCAATTTACGTGCTAAGCTGTGTCCAGCATATAAAAACTACACTGTTGATGAAAACGCACAATTTCGAGCGCACGATCCCTTAAAAAAAAATATTAGGGCATGTTCGAGAGCCTTGAGAGTTCAAGGAATTTTTCTTACCGACCGTGTCGTCAAGCCCTTAAAAAAAAATCGTGAAATATGGAAAAATTCATTTTGACTAATATTTTGTCGCTTCAAAGGGCTCTCACTTTCATCCCTCCAGAGACTATATATATATGCACGTAGCTGAGAGGGGATGTAACAGCCCCATATTTCGTTGAGCAAACGTTGCAAGGAGGGTGCAAGGGAATACTCGAGAAGAAACTTGGATAGTGCCACGAGAGAATCATCATCCCCGTACGTTTATCGGAGAAAATGACTGGCGTGGAAGGCGCACGGTCGTATCCGGGGCATGCGCTTTATCACGACGAAATAGGGGTTGTTACATACCCAGGGAGGGGCACAACTCTCCTATCGCGTGACTCAGTCGTCTGCACTTCTAAATTCAAGAAATACACCTTTGATTCTTTCTTTCCTTCCGCAAATAACGGAAAAATATTTTAATCATTTATCATTATTTTTCTTAAGGGCTAAAAAAGAATTTGCGTCAAAGGAAATTTAAGGGTGATTGAACTGTTCGATTCGAGGACGATCGGAAATATCACGGGATCACGGACTCTGTATATTTTCCTAGTGTGAATACTGTGTGCAGTTCGAGTGCGCAGAGTTTTCGTATGGATTGACCGCTGGGGACACTTTAACATGAACGTGAGTAAAAAAAAATGATTTTTTATTTGCATAGAAATAAAAAATGTACCATTTTCAATCGTAATTTTGACAGTTTAAGGAGCATTTCAGCAAAGTATATTTTTCCTTTCGAATAAAGATTTGATTCAATGACTAATTAAATAACAATTCGATCATATTTTCTTGACTATTATCATAATTTAAAAACAATTTTTTTCTGGATGAAATCAAAATTAAATGGCCTTAAACTCCTTTTAGTTAATTTACGATGTAATATTTTTTTGTTGATGGAATAACTAAAATTTCTCAACTATCCTTTATAGAATTTAAATTTGGAATACTCAATTTTTTTCACTACATCAAAACGTCCTATATAACAATTAAAAAAATTGTGGGCGTCTATTCAATATGGAATCGCGCGGTTCTAATTTAATTTTAATTTAGTTTTTGTTTTTAATTAAAAAAATTAAAATTCTCAAGAAACATTAGCACCGAGTCAATGAACTTTGGAGTCACCCAAAAATTTCTCCCCATATTTTTACTGTGAGTTTAAGCGACGATACATATGTGTTTTCTCAAGGGATTATCTGTTGGCAAAACCCTCGAAAAGAAAAATATTTTATTACCGGGACTAAGACGTTCAAGACGTACAAAAATTGATCGTAGAGAAAAAATGAAAGATGAAATAAATAATGCGGACTTGTGTACAAAACGGACATTGAGAAGAGATCCATGTTCGTCTATAAAGAGAAAGAGAGAACTAGGCACGGTCGACAATCGTGTCCGCCTCTGCATATCCAATTATCAACGTAGCGTGTCCTTGTCACATGTCACAATCATAATTGCGTTCTCTCTCTCTCTCTCTCCCTCTCTCTCGCTTTTAAACGTTTAATCGGCGAAACCACCGATGGTTTCATAGGATTGTGTCAGTCAGTCGATCATCATTACTCGAATTATAAGTGTAAGTTTGAGAAATTATTAGATTTGTCCATTTTTAACGTCGATAAAATCCATCTGTGATTCCTGAGTCTAAAAAAACATTCCCAAGCCTTGCAGTAAACTCTTTTGTTTTATTATTAACAATTTTTACCCCGGATTTATAGGGCGAAAGTATTTTGTAATAATATTCTAAAGCCTTTTAAAATATTTTTATCGCCTACACGCGTAAGTTTAATCGACAAGATCTAAATTAAGGGACGTTCAATGAAATGTGAAAATTTTAAAGACAATATTCAAGATAGATCCTTTGATTTCATGAGCATTATATTTTAACCAGAAAACTGAAACCGATAAGCTTTTGCCATAAAACTCATGAGATTAAAAAAATTAAGTGTACAAAACTCACATCCAAGGGCCACTCCATGGAACGCAAAAATGCGGAAAAATACACCAAACAAACTTTTATTATACTATAATTGACCAGATTGTATAGTTAAATTCACAAAATCCGAACCAAAGAGACTTTTATAAATTGTAAAATTCTAGAAAATCACAATTATAATAGATCGTCGACCCTTTAATTTCATCCAAATTATATTTAAATTACGCTCGATACTTCTTTCGCATAAAATTAATCAGAAAGGTTATTGAATCAAATCCCTTTGATTCCTTCCCATCGCGAAATCAAATAATTCGATATCACATTGTGCCATATTTAGTTCCCTAAAATTTATTCCCGATTCAAAGACCCTCTTCGTCGTTCACAGACAAAAAAATGTACTTGCCAAATGGCTATTGGAAGTTTTCCAACCGGCACTCGATACTTTTTCTCTCGCGGAGAATCTGAAAACTGGGTGAATATATATATTTCATAGCCGAGAGTACCCAAACCTACTTGAAAAATATTTGTTGCACAATAAAGTGAGATCTCAGACATTGGGACGATTTTTTTTTTTTTTCCACATATCATTGTCAGTTACACTCGAGGATCATAAATCGTGACGAAAGATACGATATACGTGCACGCATCTGGAATGTTTTACTCTACTGGGAATAAAGCCACTGCAACGAACAGAGGAGAGGCCAATAAATCTCTTTAAAGGAGTTGACGGAGAAGGCTCGTTATGTCCCACTAGCCGAAAATGGAACTCCCTGCAGCATCTTTTATACGTCTCTCGTTTATATCCAAGTTAATGTAACAAACTACGATGACTTTTCTTAACACCCCAGAATGAATTTACCACTTCGAGAAACAGTTCAAAGACCATCCCTTTTCACTCCTGACTGTGATTCACAAATTCTCCAATGTTGTGTTAATTCTATTTTCTATCATTAACCAAAAATGGCCATCACTCGTTACTTAAAAATAATTCCTCTTTGTTCATTCTGCCATTGATTTAAGGTCTCGTACTCTATTTTTTAATGAACAACTTCATTATGTATTTTGTCCAATTGTGATGTAATTTACATCAAACGAAACAAATGTTTTTGTTTTTCAATCTCTTAAAGTACCAAAAGATGACTAGCACACACGAAAAGAATGATATTGAAGTTTTCATTGTTGGAATGCAACGAAATTCGAATAAAAATTTCAACCCCTGTGAAGCGTGAGTTCCGGGGGTCGGGGCAGTTTGATAATTGTTCATATTATCTTGTTCATCGTATGAAATATTCTTTGAAAAGAAAATTCTATGCAATGTTGCTAATTTTTTTTTTACCCATTGAATTTCGTTGAATGCCAACGATGCAAACTTCAATATCATCGAAAAGGTCCATTATATATTTTATTCTTCATTCATCCTGCCATTGGATTAATAATGAATATCTTACTTTTTAATTAAAAACAATGAAAAATTAAATTGGGTCTTCCGCTTCATTGCAAAAATAATTGACGTGAAATGATATGAAACTAAATTTAAAAATATCTCAAGGCAATTAAAGATGACTGACTCGAAAGGTATTTTTGGCTTTTCAAAGAGCAGGCGATTCCATATCGCAAGAGCCACTCGATAAATGCATCGAATTCTTATCAATTTGAACGAAAAGCTCTCCAAGAGAGCCAGTAAAATAATTCAGTTTAAAATACTTTGGGCCACTCTCGATTCGTCATCTTTTGAAGGAGAGATAAAAATGTGAGTTTCAGACGAGTCTTCGGGGTTAAGAAACCAGCAACTAGGAAGTCAGAGAGCTAAGTAGCTCCTCGATTAGAAATGCATATATATATATATATATTTATGTATATATGTATGTTTTTCTCTGTTTTGTGTGTGTATGTCGAGGAGCGATAGGCTTGAGTCAGCCATTCTCCAGCCATGCTTCGTTGCTTCGTGCATTTGACCTCGACTGGTTTGGCAGTCAGAAGTGAAAAGAGAGGGAGAGAGAAATGATCATGAGGGTTGTTATTTTAAACGGGGCATCTCTCCCACATGTGTGTTCGTTTCTCTGCGTGCCACTAGAGAAACGAACTATATAGCACATCACACAGAATACAAACGAATATAGACACGGCCATAAGACGATGATGGCACACGTGGCCCCCCTTAAACTTTTTGACATTCACGAAGAAAACATACGGACTAAAATTCTACTGTGCGAAGAAAACTGTCCTGACTGTATATGCCACCTCTATGTATACATATACGTACACACGTGACAAATGTCTCTCCAACCCAAGAATGAAATCTCTGTCTATATACTTGTTTTCCTTTTCAAGTTCTAGTCGTGAGAGAAACGTGTATAAAGAGGCAATTACGAAATTCTGGAGGAAAATGTGGCCTGCGGGTTGTCAAAGTATTTCCGGAGCAAATCGATTCTCCATGTGTGTAGTTCGTTTTATTGCCATGATGAGTACTAAAATGGTACTTTTTTATTTTTAAGTCTTCAATTTTATTGCTCATATATTTGTTGGAATCGTAAGAAATTAAATATTCACTTTTATTTGAATATTAATAAAAATATAATTAGTTGCTTGCGTATTTTTGGAACTTTGAGGCAATTAAATTTACGTAATTGTAAAGAATTTTTGGAAAAAGCCATTTGATTGATTCTTCTTTTAGAGTTGAAATATTTTTTTTTAAGGATAAAATAATTTTTGTCTCATCTTTAAAAGTTCACCAGCACTCTGTCGAAGATTTAAAAAAAAATTATATCGACTCTTCTATGAATACGCATAGACAGCAAATGTTTTCTCTCAAGAACGAACCCTCCGGTCTTCCACTTTTGTTTTTGTTTCAAAGGAATCGAACCAATCAAGAGATTCGTTGCTCCACGCCACTGAACTTTGAGCTCAGAATAGTTTTTATAGGATAACTGAGGTCACTATTTCTCTGCTCTTTGCTTTTGATACAACTAATGAGATGTGAACTATCTGCCAGACAGTCGATACGGTTCACCGGCTCGGTCTCGAATCGCTGGACGATCACAATATTTTTTTATTTTTATACTCATCAGGTAACATTTTTTTTTTCTTGCTGCACCCATTGAAAAAGTTATTCTATGAGCTTGAAGAACTTTCTTCCTACAGGATCAATTTATTTTGTTGCAAAAATACGAGACTACTTTCCGTTGTTAAATATGAATAATACTCAGGAAAGAGAAACTTTGTTTTGTATACAATAGGAGAAACAGTTCTCAAGCATTTCTATTATCAAGAGAGTTTATTTGAATGATGATGTTTATATATAGTAAGTACGGTCGAGATCTGACTCTTCCAGGTGAGTCAGGAAAAATTGTGTGTCCCACAATGGCATAAAATTTAATCTCGAGGGCCAAAGAAGTGCCAGACACTCGAGAAACAGTTATGGAAATTATTATTATTTTTTTATTCATTCAAAGTCGACGAGAGAAATTCTCAAATTAAACTTGATAGGTCCAATCTAATAGAAAAATACGATAAAGTAAACAATTGAGAGTATGAAAAAAAAAAAAAAAAAATCTTTCTAATTTGACAAATATTTACCTCTCGATTAACTTATAATCAATTAGGCAGTGAATATATTTGTAAATTCTTATAATTTTAAATATTTTTATAGCCGATATTTAAAAAATATTGTCAGGGCTCTCGTACAAGGGAAAAATATAATTTTTCAAAATTTCGTTAAAATTTCCTTCTTTTTAATTTTGCTAATTTCATTCGCTGCATTTATTTCTACATCCGGTATAAAAATAACGCTTGCTAAAAATCGAGAGTCGTGCAATTTGAATCTTTTATCCTGACGAATAATAAATATAGAAGATTTCGCGACAAAAATTAATATCTCAAATTATAAGAATAATATCTGTATTATGATTATTATAATAAAAATATTATTATTTTTCTTTTGTTTTATATATTTCTTAATTTTTGCATATGCGTGTATAAATATTTTTACAAGGGAAAAGTTAATAGTTGCATTTTGGCGATATTTTTGAGGATAAAAGTGGGTAAATATTGAAAATGATAAGTAAAATATTTGTAAACGTTGTGACAAGATGGTTGTGGCGATGGTTCGTTTCAATGAGAGAGCAGGATAAGAGTTGTAAGTCTCGCTCTATTCTGGCTCTCATATACACGCAGCGGGCGGGTATTATTAATAGAGATTAAACTCGGCGTCATGTAGTGTCGTGTGCAAGAGCTCTCCCGCGCTGCTCTCATGCAAGGGAAGCAGTCTGAGTCAGACTGTGGTCCACGAAGAGCATATTCACACTCTTACGCGCTGCTCTCTTTATACTCTCGTTCACCCTAACGCTCGTTTTCTCTCTCACAATCGGCGGACGAGACGCCATTTTTCGCCATTGCGGCTTAAACGCCATTATCGTCATCGACATTTTGTTTTTTTTTTCTTCGTTTGTTTTTTCATCCTCACTCTGAATATCCCGACGTGATTAATTCGATCGATCCTGATGATCGATCATCACGATCTACGAATCTCGTTATCAGTGTGAAAAAAAAAGAAAAAAATTATCATTAAATTGGCTGATACGTCTCAATGACACAAAGCCCAAAAAAAGAGTCGACGTGCTTGAATGGAACTTTGGACTCTTCGGAAACTCCTTGAAATATTGTGCTTCTATTTTTATATCTGGGATTACCAAAGTGAAGTTTTGTGAAGTTTATTTTTCGTGTTTTTTTTTTTTAATATATCAAATTTGTGATTTTATTTATTTCATTAATTTGAAGTGTTTATTTTATTAGTGAATTTGTCTAACTAAATGATGAACTTCTGATGGAACCGGAAGACATTTTAAATGGCTGTTAGGTATAGTGTGATCGAAGAAGGGACGTAGAAAATAATAGGAAAGGAAGTTGATGGTCGTTTTTAGCGTCCGGATATTCCGTATAACGACACACGCACACACCAATGTTCCTCATCAGAGGATATTATTTACGTTATATATATATAGATATATATATATATATATATATACGTGTAAGTGTGTGGCCTTTATACGTTATTCCGGCCTCATCTTAATAAGCCAAATGGGAGTGAAACGTCGTTATCTCGCTAGCCGTTCGATTAACTGGAACAATTGCGTTCGTCACTTGTTGCAATTTAAAAGCTCTGACGCGCCCGTACTGACGTAACTTCTATTACCGTAGTTCCAAAATCAGCGGCAGCGCCAAAATTTTCATCGCCCCTCATTCTACATTAATAAATATTCATCAACAGACTAAATTTTCCAATTTCTTTTAGAGTGCACCAATTTTTTATATTCGAGCTTTTTTTGAATCTTATCATTTTTCAATCTGCAGTTTTTCATGTTAAAAAATAAAATAAAAAAATTGTCTGTTTAATGGGAAACATTTTTAATCATAAATTTTCTCAGTTTCTTGGTAGAAAAATTATCATTTTTGCATTGAAATTAAAATCCTTAAGGGCTTGCAAATTAAAAAAAAAAAAAAAAATCGATAAGAAAATCAACATTGATCGATTTTTTTTTCTCGATAAGATCGGACGATGAATTCTCGAAAGTAATTAGAGATTCCGTGAGTCACTCGACGTTCCACAAGAAGATAAGCCTTCTGCATAATAAAATCAAACAATGACGATAAAGAACGACGATGTATACTTCTTTCGAAAGTTCCTATATATCCGTTATTTTATCTCTGTTGACTAGACTTTATTCCCTGCTTATTATAATGAATTGAATGCTTACTCGGCACGTTTTCTCTATATACCACTCCTATAACGATCCTATAACGCCTATTCTTGTATATTCACAATCATCGTTCAGTGAAAAGAGATAACACGAGAATGAAGATACTCGATTGAAATTCTCAAGTGGTGCCTTAAGTCTCGAGTGCCCTCTACTGATTATCGTATCAACTAGAAAATTTCTTGTCAATTATTATTGCTATTATTATTATTATTATAGGCATCGAGAATTCAACTAAAGTAATAGAAATGTTTCACTCAACATTATATGGCACGTTAACCACGTTAGATTGTAAAAAATGCGTTGAACTGGGTTAGTGCACTTTTCGTAAGTGAAATACTTTGTAGTTGTAAATTTGTACCTACCTATATTTATGTATATATATACGTGTATATATATATATATATATATATATATATGAAAGGGTACAGTAGTTACATGAAAAGAGACTTTGAAGATAGTTGGAAAATCCGAGGAAGAAAAAGCTAAAGGGAAAAAAAAAGAAGAAAAACAGCAGCCGCGATTATGCTGTAAAAAAGCTCGCACTTTGTGAACAGTTTGTCAAATGATGCTAGTGCTTCTATTGTGCGTCATAATGAAGATAGCAGAGTTTTCTGTCGGGTGTGGAAACCCGCCATTACCATTGCCGGGACAGCAAGTTATCCCGGTTTGTTGCAACAAACGAAAGAGACGATATCGCAATCAACAGTACAACAGGAATACGAATGAAAGATGCAAAAGCATCAGTCTAAAACGTAAGCGAACCATTTTTTTTTATTTTTTTTTTTTAACCCTTGTGGAAATAATTTAGATGCTAAATAGATGAAAAATATTAAAAGTTTATGTGCTGCAAAAAGTTTAAATTTCAAATAATAATAATTATTATTATTATTGCTACATGAAATATTTTTTTTATGCATCCATGAAATTGGAGATAAATTTTTGCGGCAAAATCTTATTTGTATATTTCTTAACCTTGAGGATACAACAGGAATACGAATGAAAGATGCAAAAGCATCAGTCTAAAACGTAAGCGAAACATTTTTTTCCGTTTTTTTTTAACCCTTGTGGAAATAATTTAGATGCTAAATAGATGAAAAATATTAAAAGTTCATGTGCTGCAAAAAGTTTAAATTTCAAATAATAATAGTTATTATTATTATTACTACATGAAATATTTTTTTTATGCATTCATGAAATTGGAGATAAATTTTTGCGGCAAAAACTTATTTGTATATTTCTCAGCCTTGAGGATAAAAGAGAACATAATGACGCTTTATGGATGATTATAGATTATCGATAGGGAAATTGATAGATGTAGAAAAATGGGGATTAATAATTGAGGTGTAGACGAACACCCACGATTCGAAAATGCCACGACATTTCAGCCATTGTACAGTCCGCGTCTCATTTCCAAAAGGAACTCGATAAAGCACGAATTGTGTGCAATTTTCGAGGCAATTTCTGCGAGAAACTGTAAAATCGAGAGAGAGAGGGAGGAAGAGAAAGAGAGACTTTTATATTGCACGATCATTGCCAGTTGAATGGTTAATAGACTCGTCCCCCTCCGACGTTTAAGTATGTAACTCTAAACGATCCTGACTGGACCGTCGAGTAGCTTTTTTCCTCCCTTTTATCCGGTGGATGTGGTTTTGCTCTCGATGAGCAACCTTTAAAGAGCTTTTTTTTTTTTTTTCTTTTTTAATGCGGAATTTGCCATTTAAGCATCATTATATTTATTTGTAGGATCGTGTTTGATCGCATGACATCATCGAGAACATTTTTCAAACGACACAGAGCGAGTGTTTTAACGATCACGTGATTGGGAAGATTGCCATATGGCGGAATCATCTTGAAATTTATAAATGCTCAAGAATAATATTTTATAGCGAAGTCGAGGCGGTTCGGCTTTTTCTGTATTCAGATTTGTGCTCTCAGATTTATCTGCCGGCATTTGCCCAGTTCCCAATTAATTGAAATTTCGATTGCACGTAAAAAAAAAATCCTTTTTTGAAAAATATTTTCTTTTTCCTGGGATGAGATTTTTTTTTTTAATTTGTTAATTAATGCAAATTCTTTGTCGACAATTTCGAGAAAAATAACTTTTTGTAGGGTATTCTGGGAGTATTTTTTTCTATAACTGTCGCGACAGAACTCACGTAAAATCAAATGACAAAATATTCTATATTCCCAATTTTTTAATCCATTTAAATGATTAAAATATTGAACGCCTTTGAGGAAAAACGCGCGTTACCCTTGAAAAGGCAGGAAGAATTTTAATAAAAAGTTTTATATAATAATCTCCATTAGAAAAAGCTTGTATTCGCGAGAGAACTCACGTAGGATTAAGTTTCACGATGTGCGCATATAAATGAAATTCGTGCCTCGACACGAGTGCAAGCAAAGAGGAAAGCAAAGCTGGTAGGTAAAGTCGCAGAGTTTTGCTTGCCCTCAACGCGTTTTCCTGTTCGCTCTAGCGTCGGTTGAGAGCTCCATGTCTAAAATTACCACCCGGGACATGGGAGCTTTTCTGGCTTCGAACCCATTACTAAAATATGTTCTCGCACTTGAACCAATTTTTTTTCTTTCTTCTTCTTCTTTTCATCCTCATTATTTCGAGAATTTCGTGGTTGGCGAGACTGGTTGGTGACTCGGAATGCAGAAAATTGAGACGGCCAAAAATTGAAACTCGATTCGAGCTAAATAAACTGATGATTGGCAAACGGCTCGAGCTCAGATAAGCAAGTCGGAAAAGCCTCTAAACTAAGTCGACAAATCTTCTCCAAATTTACTCTGTTTGAACGGAATTATTCAATTAACGATGAAAATTTGTATACTGGCAAAATTTAATCGACTTGTCGCATATCACCCTTATTATATAATTATATTAATGTGTTTATCCATTGAATTTATTAATTTACGTTGAATTATAATTTTTATACCAATCATGTAATTATAATGTATTTTTTGAGTCAAACAAAAATTCATTTCGTCAATCAAAATATTCATCAGTATGAAAATTTAGAGTAAATTGCACACTGAGCATATTTGCCAAACTTCATTTTGATCGTTAACGCTCGTTTCCTCCGAAATGGTTCATTTTTTTTATTTTTTTTTATAATTTTGAGATAGGGTGACCAAAGTTTAGACTCCGATCAACGTCATCTACATTTTTCTAGTCTATATTTTTCCTCGATGTATAATGAAATTTGAAACGCCCGATATTCGAGTATAGGTATAAAATAATATAAGCCTTTCGATGCTTTTGGTATTCGATAAAGCAAATCATGTTTTTTGTTCGTGGCTCATGCGCACATTGTTTCATCCATAATGATATTATACAGCAAAGGTAATATATATGTGTGTGTGTGTGTGTGTGTGTATTTGTGTGTCGAGTGTGTAGGCACTCAAGTAAGAGAGACAACAATGATGAAATTCCAGTCGCGACAGTAGCACGAAAGAGTCGAAAGAGTGTAGAAGCAGAAAGCAGAGCTCTCTACATTGCCATATGGACGTGACAAATTACGTACGATTTCGGTTAACGTTTAACCAGTGTAAATGTTTACTGCTTAAATCGCGAATGTTATAAACAACGTCAAACGACAGTAAAAATCATGAGGCTTAAAACTGTCGTTCGTTCAGGTGGGCGTAATTCTCATCTCGTATGTTTGTACATATATGGAGATTGAAACTGCTCCACCCAACTCTACACCCAAACAAACATTGACTAATTAAATAGGCAAAGAATTTTGTTTTTTTGTGCTGAATTTCGTGTTTTCTTATAAGTTGGAACATTAAAAAATTAAATGATAATTAACTCAATAAATAATTAACTAATTGGAGAATAATTAGGCAATTTAATTGCGAGTGTAAACGTTGCCGACAATAATTTGTCGTGATTTTTTGGCTCAGCATTTGAAAACTGAGAGCTCGCGAAGCTTCAATGAGTATTTATTGTGCCAAAAATCAGCATTTTTCTAATAAAAAATTACATTAATAAATATTCATCAATAGACTAAATTCTCCAATTTCTTTTAGAGTGCACCAATTTTTTATATTCGAACTTTTTAAAAAACTGCTCCACCCAACTCTACACCCAAACAAACATTGACTAATTAAATAGGTAAATTCAAACTAATTAAAATTCAGCTCGGTCATCGAATTTTTATCGATCCAATCTCTAAAAGAATTTTGTTTTTTTTTTTGTGCGAAATTTCGTGTTTTCTTATAAGTGGAAAATTAAAAAATTAAATGATAATTAACTCAATAAATAATTGACTAATTGGAGAATAATTAGGCAATTTAATTTGTCGTGATTTTTTGGCTCAGCATTTGAAAACTGAGAGCTCGCGAAGCTTCAATGAGTATTTATTGTGCCAAAAATCAGCATTTTTCTAATAAAAAAAATCCTAAATCAATTTAAATGTCCGACATTCACTTAATTAAAATCTCTATACTTCATACATCCGAATTCCGTTTGTTTTTGCCGCGAATGGCACAAAAAAAAAATCTTAAAATAGAACAATAACAATAATTATATAAATAAATGAAAAATTGCGTTTTGATAACTGAAAAACTCGGAGCTCGGGAGGCTCGGACGAGTCATAATTTACTCGAGTTTAGAACGAAGAAAATAATATATATATTGTAGCTACTTACCATAACAATGATGGAAACTTTCTCACATGGCGGCGCGACAAACTCTCCCAACCTTCCTGTTGATTTTTTCCGTGCTCATCTCGTCATCGTTGGTCTTTTTCTCGTTTCCGCCACGAATAACAAACACCTGTTTAATGAAACTCAGGAGTTTTTAGGGGGAAAAAGCATGATTGCATGGTAGGGAATACTAAGTATGGGAAAAATTATTTGTATACATTAATGGCCCTTATAATGCATACAAAATACATCGTGCATTGTTGCTGTAACGAATTTGGAGGCAAAACATAACCCTGATGAAATGCGTTTCGTCGAAAATGTATCGTCGAAACGATAAATCGAAAGTGAGGGACAGCCATACTCACTTTCCCGATAGAATTCTCGTCGTATAATCGTCTCACGTACTCGGTGAGGCAAAAACACACGAGAACACTAGCACGAAAAGATTCTTTTCTTTCTTTTTTCCTACACACAACAATTTTCATACTACGTTTTCGTCGTACTCCGACTATGGTAGAAAAATTTTCTCAACTACCGGCTGCGCATGCGCATCACGCTTCATCCGCCATTTGCACATCGTGACGTCACGCCTGACAATCCCACTCGGTATATCCACTACATCCAGTACATTCCGAAATCTCGAGCAGGGGAGATCGCTCTCGCTCTCGGCGGCTCGAGGAGCCCCTTTTAATTTTTTAAACCCCAGTCAAAGGGAGGCCTCGGATATCGGATAATCTTTTATCGATTATCTTCCTAGTTTGAATATTCCCGAATGACGTGAGAGTGTTTGTCGTGGTGATTTTGTGGTTCTCGTGTGTTGAAAAATAAAGAAGGAAAAAAAAAAATGTTTTGCGTTCGTCTGCTGCGTATAGTACGCGCGGCACGGATCGATCGTTCGTTTGCCATGTAAGAAGGTTAGTAATTTGCTTATTTCGTGTTATCGACGAGGAGCGATTTTGTGCAGCGAATATAATGCTAGTATACGGAAACAAAAACGTTTCTTTGTCATAAAAAGTGACAGTTCTCGTAAGATGCGTCAATAATGACTAGTTCGAATAATAAAGAACAACACGACATCTGTCATCTTTTATTTTATTTTTTTGCCATTCAAGAGAAGGCAAAAGTGAAATGTTCCCCGAAAGGAAATAAAACGTGATTATAGTAAAAGGCTCCGTAAATGTTTCCAAGATCTCTGTCGTTTAACGATCCGCCCTAAACGACTCTCGCTGCGTGAGATGTCTAATTACGGAGACAATTTCAAAACACGCCCTAGATTTTTCTAACGATGAGGCCTCCTTTTATATACCCAAGACTTCTTTTCACTGTGTGTGTCGAACGCCTCTGTCTCTCCTTCTGCATATCGCAATTCTACGTTTGGTATTATCTTCGAGAAACTCGATTCCACTTTTCAATCCAATACGATGAATTTTTTAGAATGAATGTACATTTTCACTTTGTCTTTGCAAAGTTATAATTGCTCAAGGGATTAAATTATAAATAATTTGTATTTCAAATTACGAAAATCCAGATTAACCCTCCAGAATAGGTACACCAAATTTGTATTATCGATTTCGAAGATTGGTATTAAAAAAAAATATATTCTCATTTCACACTGCCAATGTTCTAATTGCCATAGTGATTAATTAGTAATTATTGTTATTTTGATTAATGATTTTGCATTTCATTTTATGATTATTAAATTATGATTTTATCTAATCGTAAATTTTACATTATCAGTTGCAGTTGTAATAATTTATTTCAGTATATCCTTTTCATTGTTTACATTCGTTCCTTCCCTTTAAAATGCATCCTTTTATAATTAACGCCTCCATTTAATATTAATAATGCAGTCATCATTGTGTATTATTAATTTCAAAGAAATATATCAAAGAAACAATTCTCATTTTATGTTGGCAAAACTGTATTTGCTAGAGCGATTAATGAGAAATTAATGCGATGTTAAACTACGAATTTATCTAACTGTGAATATTAAACTGTCAATGCAATTATCGATTCCATAGATTTCTATGACGAAATCAATTGTTCTTTTTTCTCAGCAAAATCATACTCGATGTAACAATTTTTAATCAATCATCTACAGCAAACTCTTCATTTACGTAAACAGAAATATTGTCATTATTTCATTGAATAAATTTTCAATGATCGATATCGAAAAATCAATTGTTATATATTTCATTCCTAACACCCACAATATTCACTCATAATGGTTGATGATAAATAATTCCTACTGTAAATCATGAATTCATCAGATATTCGTTATCATCTTATATCATGAATTTTCAGAGTTTCATATTGTACAATCAATTCTTATTATATTTATCATTTCAGTTACATTTTGTCATAGCCACCAATGACAAAAGTGTATGTATCGAGGTCAGGATTGAATAAATTATTCGATAAACGAGACAACTATTGCATTCAATACTGTATGAATTATTTAGCAAAAAAATAAATAAATAAAATTATATCTCTTAGTCTTCCGAGAGAGCATTCACATTCTTATGCACGCCTACAATGTTGTATTTCCTTTTGTTTTTTTTTTTTTAGGCACTGTCAAGAGAGCCTCAGTGATGGAAGATCCACAGACTCCAGGTTCAGATTGCAATTCCAATCCTGCTGATCCAATATCGCAGGATTTGATCGGATCTGAATTTGTCCAGGACAATTCCGAGTATCAATGGTTCATTGACTATGGGTAAGAAATAAAAAGTTTTACAAACTTTTTGCTAAAATTGGGGAAAAAAAAAATCCTGTTGATATAAAGTGGATGATGAGAAATCTGCAGTTACAGAGATGGAGGACTTCACGTCCATCCGAGTGTTTTATCATCTCTCTCCACCTCATATACTCAAGATGATCTCGGCTATTACGACGATCTCGCGAGAAATTTGGACGCAAATTTGGCCGAAGTTGACATGGAGAGCTTCAGAACGGCCGACATTCACACTCTGCTCACTGCTCTACCCGTCATGTGTACAGATCCTGTCCAACATTCAGAGGTAAGAATTTTATGGTAATGGAAAAAAAAAATTGCCATCCAAAAACGAGAAATAGATTGATACAATCTATATTTTCTAATCGGGGGAAAAAAAACCATCATTCGATTATCCGACTGTTTCTATTTTTTGTTGGATATTTGCTTGGTGAGAAAATGATTTTAGAAAAAATCAGGAGAACCAAGAAAAAAAATATCTAGACTGGCAAAATAAAAATTTCCGATTTTTGTGCCATTTTCTATTTATTGCTTGGTGAGAAGCTCATTTGAAAAAAAAACCTGTGATCCAAGAATGAAAGAATCAGCGAAATCCAAATTTTCTAATTCGTCCAAAAAATAATCTTACAATTATCCGATTTTTTATATTCATTTTTGGTTAATCGCCATCTTTTACTCATTGTTTGGTAACATTTTTCAACGGGACCTTTTGAAAGTTTTTTTTTGCATGTAATTGGAAAATAAAATTTCGCATTGTCGTCAAAAAAAAAAAAAAAAAAAAAAAAAAACAAAAAAGAAAGTTACTGGACACTTGGAAAGTCATCGACATAACGGCGCAAAAGATCGACGCTTTTCGCGTCATAGACGATCCATCTTTGTTATTCGCTGTTGGCGATTAGATTATCGACCGATAATACTTAATCGAATCCAATTCTCGTGTCCGTCCAACAGTTTAACTATCAGAGGGAACGTTACGCCAGTATATCTGGCTCAGTCATGGAAAAGATCGACATTGGTTCCTCTATCAGTCCTCATACAAGTAGCCAGGTACGAAGAAAGAAATGGCTGTCTTCTGATTAAAGAAACGAAAAAACGAAAGAAAAACTTTTGCATCCCACAAGCTAACGTAGCGAAAAAATGTCCTGATTCAAGAGAAATCGCCTGAATGTAGCACTCGCTTCTGATATTCCTTTGCGCATGTAATTAAAAAATCTTTTTTCAATCCACAAATTATATTTTATAATTAAACATATATTTTGCCCAAGACACGTTTTTTATCGTTCCCCAAATTTTCGACGAATGAAAAATAACACTTGAAACATTTCCGGCAAGCCATGACGACGTGTATGTTGATTTTTGGTTTAATCCAAAGTGCCCTTTGATTTATCAACCAAAGCATGACCAGTGTAATGGGCAATGAGCGGGAAAAAATACATTTTTCAGGCTTGCAAAAATACTAAGAAATTTTTGTTTTAATCCTCGAATTTCATTTCACAATGAAGAATATATTTCCTCCCAGACACTTTTTTTTTTTCAGATTGCCTAAATACCCGACGAATGAATAAATAACACTTGAAACCTTCGCCGCAAGCGATGACGCAATAAATGCTGTTTTTTGGCTCGATCTAAAAATAAACTTTAATTTGCGAATCAAAGCATGATTTGGCTAGATTGATAAAAAAAAAGAACAAAAAAAAAAGTATTCTTAAGGATTACAAAAATTATACGAACTGTTTAAGCGATTTATTTTGAAAAAAAAGAAAATATGTATTATTCAAAGGGAGAAGACTCGGCATGTTCGACTACGGATACAATATCCATATGCAAGTCGTCGTTGCTATTCTCACCTGTGAAGGAGACACCTGTCCTGCCTCCAGGAGGCAGCTACAGCGTCGACTCCCTGGACTGCGAAGATATGTTACTGACATGCCAAACGAACAACAAAAATAATTACACAATCGCGTTCGAAGGTAGCATGACAATGTACTCTGACGGTTCGCAAGATTTCGAGACTCAAGGTAATTCAAAGGCCTGATTGTAAATTTTGAAAAAATTCACGTCAAAATAATTATATGCAAAATGTATGAAAATATAAATCGGCGAAAAAGTTTTGAAATTCAAATATATTTTTTACATATATGGAAAATAAAGATTTTTTATACCGGGTACGTATTTGAGATATATTTCCCGGACGAAAGCTATCACATATCAAATATATTTTTTGCATATAAATTATTCCTAGTAGGCAGAAAAAAAGCGAAAAAATAAAGATTTAACGAGAAGCATGTAATTTTTTAGAAAAACAAAAAATGTACGAGGCACGTGAAACTTATTACAACACAAAGCTCGATCTTAAAAACATCTTGGATCTTTCGATGGCGTGTTCCGATTCGAAGATCTACACGACCTGGAGCAATCTCAAACACTCGTCCTCGAACAAAGTCATGACTCGTCATCCCTCGGGCAATAACAATACGATACCAAATTTTCTAACTGGCACTGGAAATCTCATGCTAAGCTCCAACAAGCGTAGCCTGAGTCTGCCGGATCTTAGAAAAACTCGAGAGCTCCAACAGATTCATGCTCCCTTGAATTTCTCTGTAAGTTTATCAAATCCACGAAATAAATGAAATTCATCGGGATTGCGAATCTTTGATTGCTTTTTCAATCCACCATTTCGTTAATTGAATACTCTTAATTAGTTACAAGCAATTTTTTATAAATGCTGCTCAAATTATTATTATTACCTTGTATAAAGTGCAAATTCGGAACAATAATTTTTCTTCATTTTTCAAAATTTATTGCATCAAATGTGAGAATTTTCATTTCTTCTCGAAGATAAAGTCAAACTTACAAGCACTAAATTAAGAAAATTAATAATTCTTCCAACGAACAATTAATTTTCGCGATTACTCAACTTGTCACGAATTGTTCAAAATGTTAAGGTGAAGAATAAGAATAATTTTTATACTTTTTTTTTTTTTAGAAATTAGAGTTTATGGAATTGACAAAATCAAAAGATTAGCAAACCTGAAATTGATGAATAAATCGTAAACGTCCTAGATCCCCAGATATAATTTCGAAATCGCTGATTTACCATTTCCCAGATCGATTCAGCCGAGTGCAACAATCATCCGACGAATCTTGCTAGTTCAGGCTCGGCAATGAGTCGCTCAGTGAACGAGGACAGTTCGGGTAGCGTCGATCATGCCGTAACGGGCAAAAAGTTGCAAAATTTGAGTCTCGTTCGTCTGTTTATGAAGCAAAAGAGCATGAGCGCAGAGGGAATGAGTCTTACCCTCGATCAGTCGGATTCGGTGAGCGAGAGTGGCTGGCCCACGAGCAACAGCGGCAGCGACAGCGGAACGACAAACACAAATACTCAAATTCCTCGTAAAAATTTAAACGACAGCCAAACAAACAGCAACAAGATTCCTGAGAATGATTTTGCCATTAATTGGGTCAAGACAGATTGTTACAAAAGCGGCCCAGACGGAAGTTCGAGTGAAAACACATCAAAGCGTATAGCATCGATCAAAGAATTTAAAGAGGAATCACCCTCGGTTGAGGAACTCTCCGAGAGTCTTCTAAGATCCGAAAACGAAGGCTTGAAAAATTCCAACAATTCGAGCATCGATGAGATACCAAGGAAACTCCCAAAAAACGGCTGGTCCAACACGATCGATCGAGATAATCCAATTTCTAAAACAACAGGAATTCAAGCAATCACTGAAGTTGAGGAAAACGGCGTGCAAACCTCACTCGTTTATCCAATCCCGTCAAAAGGCGATTATCAACATTTGCGCGAGACCATCGTCGACAAAAAACCCGTTTACGTTGTCTATCCAAATTATACATTGCCAGATTTGTCCTTTTTGAATACGAAAGACGGCACGATGGATAACGTCGCGCTTAAGCCGCAAGTTTACGACAGAGAAAAAACTGGTTGGAAGCGAAATGTCCGAGGTGGAAGACCATTCTCTTGTAACGACATTGATGCTCTTCGTCAGCGTGGATTTTCACATGTTAAAGATTGGGAATCATTGACATTTTTGTTGCCAACCGAGTACAAAAAGGTACTTCACGATGTGCCAGAAGTCTCGCGTCACATAAGATTGGGCGAAGAAACGAAAAAACCACTTTTCTGTTTGTCACCACCGATGCGTCATCGTACGAGAACAATCAGCGAGTTTGTCCCATCAAATGTTTCATCGAGCAGCAGTACCGGGACTCAACCATCCTCGGGTTATCGAGGCTCATCGACGATTCTCACGGATTCGTCGTCGAATCAGCAAATTGGCAATAACGCGACAAATCCACTTTATCTTTATCGTTACGACAGCATGAGCTCGGCCGAGGCGAGTCTCGTTGCGCAGGAAAAAAAATCACACAGAACTCTCAGTCATGGAAGACAGAATAATTCTGGATTCTCAAAACGTTCGATATCATTGCCCCAGGGCGATTGCCCGAGCGTTGATTCTAACTCGGGAAAAGTTCCACCAAGGCCCCCATTGCCCAAAAGTATTTTGCGAAAAAATCGTGCAGCTGCGAGCAAAAGATACAGCATGTTTGAAATGGGCGGGGTCGAGGAAGTCGAGGATCGGCAATCATCACCAGAACCATCGAAAAGAATGTCACTTCAAGAGCCCTATTATATGAATAATGATTTACAGCTATTGAGACATGGGAGAATTATCGATTCGGAAAAGGACGTTGATGAGGTTGAGGAGAGACGATACGCCGAAAGACTGAGAGAGAATGGAAATTGTGGAAATTTTGAGAATGAGGCTCTGGAATCGAGTGGTGATGATGTTAGACAGCTTGAGGAATTTTTGAAACGTAGCGGTTTTTCATCACAGAGCAGCGATGGCGATTCAGAGGATCCTGATGTCAAACTGAGATCTTATGTGAGAAAATTTTTATCCCTCAGGATGAACAAAGATATCAGTAAAACTACGGATATGATGGAATCGCAAAAAAAGACTGTCAGCTTTGCTGTTAATCAGAGAAAAGCTTACCTGGCTAATAAGGTACGACGATATATATATATATATTGGTTATTATCTTCAATTTTATACTGGGGAAAAAAATGGCCTCGATTAATACAATTTTCTTCATTCGGTTCGATGAAATTAATATTAAAAAAAAAAAGTTCTATATCGTGTATGAATATTATGTTATTTGCCTTTTTGAAGTTCATTTGGTTTCCGGGAAAAATATTCGAGTTGACAAAAACTTTTTTTTATAATTAATTTATCATACCACTCTATAAAAATTGAGTCCATGCATTAAAAAAATATACGAATTTTCAGGAGAAAGAATAAAAAAATTATGGCTAGGCAAAAAAAAATATATTATAAAATATGGACTAAAGTTAGTTGATTGTAAAATTCTGTAGAATAATTTTATTTTAACCCTACAGGCTAACACACTCGCTGGATTGATCGAACCGAAAGAATGTCCAGTCCTCGAGACTGTAGCAAAGAGTGAGCCAAAACCCATCGATTTGGAGGAGAAAAAGAGTGAGTATCTTTTCTCCCTTAATTAATCCAATTGAACGATAATTCCTAAATTGCCGATCGTTTTTTTTTTTTTAAATCTTTTTTATAGAAATGATGTGGTCGGTCAACAAGGCGGTGGATCTTCTCGTTAAATACTGGCACACGCAACCGATGCAAAGTCCACGAGAGTACATCGACAAGACCGAGTGTGCGCAGCTTTGCGTCAGTAATTTATGTCCTGCTCTGTACGCGATAATGTCAGACGGTTTAAAGCCACAATTAAATTCAACATTTGGACCAATCGCAAACAGCGTTTGGCAAGTTGTCGAGGCTTCTTCTCAGCAAGGCCCACTGACAAACACCCTGAACGAATTGGTCCAAAAAATCAACGGGGAGGATTTGATAACCGAGGGAATGCTAAAATTTCATGCTTTTGTCTTTGGACTTTTGAATTTACGGGCATTGGATGCCTGGTTCGCCTATCTGTGCACGCGAGAGTCAATCTTACGAAAGCATTACAACAGCAGCAGTCTTTTCGTCGGTGCGCTTGCTTGTGTAAATGCCCGCGAGGTTGTCGATGCTTTTCTAAATATTCTTCAGCCACTCGCATTCTGTCCATTCCAGCTTGATCTTCTCTATCAGTATCGCCAGCTGCACAACAGTTTTGGCAATATAAATAATCACGCAATCTGCACAACGCCATTTAGAAATTCCGAAACGCCGGAAGAGCATCATTCGGAAATTCCAAGCGCGATACCCAGTCCAAAGAAAATACGGCCTCGTTCTTGTGGGGTTTATTACACCGATGAGAAACGTGCAGCGAAAGCCGAAACGGAGAGTTCGTTGAAAAAACGCTGGAGCCATTTGCCCGGTGGTACGAAAATGTATCCGGGTCTGGACAAATTGACCTCCGAGGATTCGGAGGATTATACGGACAGTCTCGAGCATTCGCCATTGAATCGAGCTGGAAGCTCGAGGCAAAATACACCAAATAGAATGTCGAGTCCTGACGTGAGACAGGCTGATGACGAAGACGCCATTCCCCGGGAATTGAAGTTCAAAAAGTTGCAGGAAAAATGGGAATTGATGGTGGAGAAGGATGATCCTAGAGAACAAACAGCAGGAACGGTCACGTCGCCCAATCAAACACCGACGAGTGCGAGCAAATCAAAAATTCCAAGATTGCTCACATCGCCGATAAAACAACCATCGAGCAGTTTGACAGCTGTTAAGACAACAAAATCACCAGTCTCGGGAATTCCTTCGTTGAAAAAACCAAGTCAAGTCACGACGACAAAATTGGGACAGAAAAAATCCATGGATTTGAAGGGGGTCAAGGATGTTGTTCCGAGACGAACGAGCAGAGTCGATCAGGATGCTGTTGGCCCACCAAGGACTTTAGTGAGGCCAAGTTCTCTGCCTTACAAGTCTCATGGGGTCGCGGCAAGAGAAAAGAGCCTGATTTCGCCCCACAGAAGAGCCGCTTCGACGTCTCTGCCGAGGCCAACTGCACCGGTCAATTCGAGATCTAATGCGCCGACCAAGCAACCGGTCAAGTAAGTTTAATTTTCGCTCTTACAGAATCCATTCAAAAAATTCACGACTTGACGTAATTTCATGTGTGTAAAATTATTGACTAGCATAATGAAAAAATAATCGAAATCCGTTCGAAGGTTGCCATTCGAGACATTAAGGGCCGGTGTTGTTCCACATCCAGATAAAGTTTGCCAAAGACACAATATTTCTGATCCTTTTCTCTCGCCAAACATTGTTAGTTACTGACGCTTCCAGGATGGCGCGCAGCGAATGGAAAATACGCTTATACGGGCCACCGCGCGCACCACTGGTGGAAGCGTCAGCAAATAATACGTCTTGCTATCGCTAATAACTTTTTATTTACATTTCAATCGTATGCTGACGCATCAATCTTAATTGAATCGTACATTGCGCCCTTTTTTACTTCAAATATTATCAAATCCATTTTGTTTTTTTTTTCCTTTCATTATAGAGAAGTTCGTACATTGACGCACAGATTACCGTCCGACAACGGTCATTTGTCCTTCAATGAGGGCGAGAGGCTCAAGGTCATTCTCGAAGTCGACAACAAATGGCTGCTTTGTGCGAGAGGCGATCGCAAGGGTCTCGTACCAAAATCTTGCGTTCACGCGCTTCACTCCTAACCCACAGCCGTTCTGTGACCAAATCACCGACACGAGACGACAACCACGACGACAAGATCCAAATGTCTATGGAAGTGACTTTGCCATGACCGAGCACGTGAGAGAATATCGAGAATTGGTCCTTATAATGCGAGACTTTTTTACGGCGCAACTGTGAATGAGATCTCGCGTGGGACGTAACGTTTGATGATGATATCGAAAAAAAAGTACCGAGAAAGAAAAACTCGGTAAAATGACTAGAGAATGAATGACGAAGAAATCAAGACTATATATTGTACAGTGTATCAAAACAGAAATTTAGAAAATGTCGTTCTATCGTATAAATGACGCAGTCACCGATAGTTTCTATACCCAACAAAAAAAAGAAAGAAATAATATTTAACTATTTAACCAATGAAGGCTTGGTTTGTATCTCGCATTATGACGTATTTAATATTTTCATTGAAAAAAAAGAAAAACAGTCACTGGTTGCAGGAGATGAAAAAGTAGAAAAAAAAAACGAACAAGAGTTGTCATAACCCACGGCTAGTCATAATAGACTCTCGAAAACCAGATTGTATTTAATTATTAATCTGAACATAAGCCTATTTATAAAAAAAAAAAAAAAAAAAACCTTCCCCTCGTCCCATTCTCCCTTTCCCCGGATGTAAATATATATTCAGTGACGGTAAATACGATCGGAACGACGATGAGTAATAACTTATAATACCATTATTATTATCATAAATGTAACTGTGATCATAGCGAATAGGCGAATAAGTTTATCGAGAAACAAAAAAAAATGCGATGGATCATTTAATTCGTTCTGCTGAAAGAGAAAAAAAAAACATTGTCACTCTTATACTTTAATTACGTAATGGTATTAATTCTTTTTCTTTCTTTTCCTCTTTTTTTCTTTCGTGTGATAATGTCGTAACGCGCAAACGTTTTGCGTTTGTTTAAAATTTTTTTTAAGTTTTGATGTAAACATAACAAAAGAGATGAAGAAAAAAAAAATCGTTAAATAGAAATTTTAGAGGACGCTTTATGTGATTCGTGAAATGATGACGTTTTTTTACTTGCTTCTTGTATTCTTTAGTGTATCTATGAATACGAATAAGGTATAATCGTAATAAAGAGAAAATCAGAATCAAGTTATTTGTAATTTACCGTCTGTATAGTTTCCTTCGATGGAAGCAAAAGAAAAATCCGTCATCGAGCAATTTATCATTACATTAATATTGAGATGACTTAGGACGAAATTTCTCGTCGAGGAAAAAAAGAAAATGTACATAAATTCAATGTGCGATTGTATTGCTTATCTTTGGCTTCTGACGAAATATAAAAAATGCCGTTAAAAATTCTTTTGCGAGCATCCAATTCATGGCAGAACGCGAATGTGCCCTTCTATTCTTTCTCCAAAATTGCGAAAATGCTCTCGCAAGGAGACGAAATGATCGAGACCAATTTTTGAGTTATTATTTCGATGGAAAAAAACCTCGATGCTCATTCCTTTTTTCCATTCATAAAATATGCCTCGCGAAACGAGACAGACACACATGTAAAAGGGGAATTTTCGCTGAAAAATGAAAGAAACAAAGAACATTGGCCTCGTATCAAGTTTATTAATACGTTCGTAATCGAAGTTAACGTACAATTATGTATACGTTGATATAAATAAAATGATCATATTATGCTTTATGTTTCAAGAATAAAATGTTCCCACTTACGCTTTCCCACATCCGTCATTTGAATCATGAGAGGAAAAGAAGAGCTCATTTTATTGCTAAAAATTTTATCAACGAGCGGGAAACATGATAAAACTTTTTTTTTTCATTTACTATTAAATTTAACGTTGACATAGCAATTTTATTTTGAAGGCAGCAAAATTATACATATCACCAGCAATACGCGAATAAAATTTATTTATAAAAATCGATTTTATTCGCTTATTGCCGATCTAGATAACGACCTTTTTGTATTTTATGCTGCCAAAAATAAGAATTTTCGATGCAGATTTTTTTTCTATCAATTCGATTTATATTCGGTTTTTGCACAGTAGGAACATTCTATTATTTACAATTCGTACTTTTGGGTGATAAATAAAAAGCTATGGTCAATAGCGATAGTCTTAAATCTCCTACATTAATTACGTAATTTTTTTGTTTTGTTTTATTTACAAGTAAAATCAATCGTTGAGGGATTCGAGCACGACCCGGTCGAATCAGAACGATTAGTCAGCTAATCTGATTTTTTTATTATCTAAAAAACGTGATGGATGTACAAGTTTAACTGATTTTTTTTTTCTTTTCTTTTTTCTGTCATAAAAATAAGAATCAAACGAATTATTCAATGATAATTTATAGAGCTATAACTAACAACAGTACCAGAAAGCAACCGGTAATTTACGATAAATCGACGTTCTTTTTCTTTTTTTTTTTTCATTAATAGGGTAATAAAGCGAGCAATTTGCATACCAGTTCAGTCTCTTTCCTGTTTTTTTTTTAATCATAAAGGCTCGGCGTGGAAACCTCTCGTGAAGATTTCGTGGAAATAAATCAGACGAAAGAAAGTCGATCACAACGAGGGAAATAAAATGGAGTCTCAACAATCGGGCAAGAAAATTCAATCCCATTGGTTATTGGTTATACGATTAAAAATTATAACATACGGGACAAGACTAGGCAATTACAAAAAGAAAGTCAAAAAGAGATGAAAAAAAATGACAAATTTTCATTAAAAATGATTCATTAGAACGAACCACGATAATCGTAAAAACGCCCGTTTCCTCTGACGTTGATCGGAGTTTAAACTCTGTTCACCCTGTTTTCAAAACTGGATTTAAAAAACATTGAACCAGCCTTAAACCGCGTCGGTGAAATGGCGTTTAGAATGAATGTATGAGACAAATGAATGAAATTTCGAAATCGTTTCTTCCTCCCACGTTCTGATCGCAATGAGCTGAGACGATTTATTGTTATTTTTTTTTTGTTTTGTTTCAAAAGAAGTAAAAAAAAGTTTATTTCTCACAACTTTAGTTAACAATTTGGTACACATAATCACAATCAACCTTTTCGATAAAAATGCTATTTACCTTTTTTGTAATAATCTTATTAATATCGTACATTCCATAATGAAGAGAAAACAATTTCGAAAATCCTTCAAATTTGCATTTTTCAATTTTTTTTTTCTTTTTTTTTTCGAGTAGTCAAACGAATCAATCAGCAAGCAATTGAAATGGACATCTGACCCGAACACTTTACTCAATAGGGCCAAAAACCAAAATAAATTGATGCGAGACAGGAAATTCAGTCTCGTTGAAAAAAATCAGAGTAGGAAAATAAAAAAATTAGAAATTTGTTAATGGAAAATCCTTATCAGCTCGATGTATTTTCAAATCGAGAGAGAGAGAGAGAGATAAAAATTCACAAAGGCCAATGGATATTATTACATCTACATAATATAAAAACCCTGTATTATTTACAAATTTACGAACTAATTTATCTTCATATAATTTCAGGTTGAAGAAAAAAAAATTCTTCAACGATAACGATGCAGACGAAAACAAATTGCGAAGGATCTCCGAAATCGCTTTTCTGACTATTTCTCTCGTTTTTTTTTCTTTCGATATGTCCAGGCAGAGAAAGCCCCTCAAAACTTGCGCGTCTTTTTTTTTTTTTCCTCTGACGATATAGCCACTAACAGGCGCATCAAACATCGACATAATTTTTCTCATTTCGCTTTCTTTTTTTTTTTACCTCTTCTTCTTCCTTACACCCGAGCTTGCTCTAAATCTTAAATCTTACGCATTAATAAATATACAATTGTTAATTAAAAAGCGCGTGTCATATGCAATATATATCGTACGCCCAATTTGGCACTGTCGAAACCCAGTATCAATGAGGAAAGCTAAATAATGTGGAGGGGATAAAAACTGAACAAAAAAATATATTACGTTTTTTTTAAATTCTCTTCGGGCAAAATTGAAATTGATACTGTAGATATACTTTTTCAAAAGTATATCAAACATACGTATTTTATATATAATTATGTTTATACGCGCGCGTGTCTGTGTGTGTGTGTGTGTGTGTGTAATCGATGGAAAAAATATTAAAATTGGAAAAGCGGGATACCGGGCGGACACGATACCATCGACCTTTTTCATTTCGATTTCTTTTTTCTTTTCATTGTTTCCCATCTTCATCTCCATAACATTCTAACAATTGTATTTGCATTTTTTTTTTCTTCTTTTTTTCATTTGTTTTTAAAAATCGTATAATCTACTAGATTACTTCATATGCTCTTCGGGTTCGATCAACTGTAAAATTAATTACGTATCGAGGACCTTGTTTTACAGATGAAAAAGCTCGTGTCAAAATTAAAAAGAGAAAAATCGTGAATGAGAAAAAAAAAAGTAACTAAAAATCAGGAATTATCTATGCTTTTTAGGTAGACTGGAAAAATAATAGAAGAGAACAATTCCACGAAGACGAAAAGTACGGACGACGTTATTACGAAATACAAGCGAGAATCGAATGTGATTTTTTTTTGTTGCATTGAAGCGTTTTTTTTTGTCTTCTTTTTTCTACTAAATTCCTCGTGGCTGCTTCCCAATCAGGGTGATCGGGTCTACCAGGTACATCGTAATAGGGTCGTTATAACATTCTCGTAGCGATACAGGATTTGTAAATTTTTTTTTTCTTTTTTTTTCATGATCTCAAAATGCACACTATCGAAATCGGCTCTAGTCAGCTCATTGTAGGTTCCTGGACAGCAAAAAAAAAATAATATAATCATGCTCGAATAATTTTCACACGATTTTGAAAAATCGTTTAATGGAAATGATTCAAACACATGAATTTTTTTTTCGTCTCACCAGGTAGCAATAACATTGAATTCATGAACACGGCTAGGTGCATCGTGGACGACGATGGGAAACGTCGTGAAATAAAAATAATCATCGTTAATTCGCCATAAAAATGGATAATTATCGTTTTGAGCCACGATTTATTTACAAAGGTCGATCAACGCTCAAATTAATTGGCGCTCACACGAAACGTATGCTAAATTCGGTACTCAGTCTTTCATCGGTGACTGACGACGTACGTGTAATGACAATTAGCAATAAAATGGAGTGAGAGACGCGGGAATTGTTCGCGGGCATTTGTTCGTTAATAAAACTGACTTTCTCTTGTTAATGTATGAAAAACGAAAAAAGAAAAAAATAATGTATATTTGTGACTGAATTGCGGCATATATGAATGATTGAGCAAAAAATGTTGATTTATCGCACAATTCAGAGTGTAAAACTGTGAATATCGAGCGAGTTGGCAGGAAATTAATAATTATTTACGAGGATACATATCTACATTTTCAACGTTTCCCATCGCTTTTCTCTCTCTCTCTCTCCATCTCTTTTTCTCTGGGTATTTTTTCGTTTGTGTTTTTCAGTGTTATTACGGGGAGGAAAAAATAAAAATAAAAATAAAAAATTATGGTACAATAAAACTGGTTGGTTGTGCAGTTCAACTAAAACTATAATACATATAGGCTACCTACATACTAGACTCCTTGGTGTTGAGGGACTCGTTTGTATTGTCAACGCGTATTAGCGTCGATGAGTTTATAACGAGAGTTCTGCTCAACGTTGCAACTCGTTCCATGACGCAGGAGGCGGATAAACGAGCCTCCGCATCGTGATCCCAACATTCTTCCATCGTGTCGCAAATGGAAAAGAGACCCTACGATTTAAAAAATAATAAATTTTAGAATCATTTTTATTATAATTTTACGATCGATACTGAGTTATTAATTCTTACGGGATGTTTTCGCCACGTTTCGAGTATTAGTGGTCGTTCTTTTTTGTGTACAACACTCTCCTGCATGTCTTCTAGTGTCGGATGAAGACCAACTTCCTCCTCAAATGGCAGCCTGTATTCTCCGATCGGGCCCTGTAAAACGTTAAGGAAAAATTTAGCAATAAAGATTAATTTGATAATATTCGAGAGATTTCTCCGTATAATCGATACAAATTTATAATAAATTTGTCACGTCCCATTCTCAAAAATGAAAAAAAAAATGCCCATGACACAAAAACTCGCTAAATCGGAAATTTTTTATTCCAAAAACCACCAACGACTCGCAATTCTTTTATGGATTTCTTATCATAATCAGTTCGATATTTTTTGTGTCCATTAAATTTCCATTAAACTTTGACGAGTGGCGTGCACTATGCGTTTGTCAATCAGCAAAGGTTCTCCCGTCTAATCATCATATAATTTGTCTAATCATCATATAATTTGTAATAATCATTACCGTTAATCATTATTGCCATTTGTAATCGTTATTATTGTCAGTTATTTTTGGAATTTTAATTATTAAAAAATATTTCCAATTTAATTGAGGCAAAGTTCGTGGCATTATTTACAATTGCATAAAAATAATTCAATGGAAATTTCAAAGTACTCACGTCTTGAACGGTACATCGTGAAGCCAATTCCCAGAGCACCAAACCGCACGCGTACATGTCGATACGGAGAAACGAGTCTCTTGTAAAGTTTATCGCACCCTCGAGTACTTCCGGTGCCATATATCTTCGAGTACCAACCTGCGAAAAATTATTCGTACAATTATTTTTGTCGAGAAGATGAAGAAAAAAAAAAAAAAAAAAAAAAAAGAAACTTTAGTAATTTTGTTCGAGTTTAATTCGACTTACCTGACCGTGCGTATCGCCGCATGGTTTGCCAGGATGAAATATGAGTGCGAGTCCAAAATCTGCTATGCAAGCGCTCATGTCGGATTTTAAAAGAACATTCTTCGACTTGAAATCTCGGTGAGCAACAGCTGGCTTGTAACCCTCGATTTTATTCGGGGGTATTTCCTCGTGCAAATGCATCAAGCCACGTGCCATTGATTCAGCGATTCGACACATTTCCGGCCACGAAACGACATTTGCTTTGAGATAATCGCAGAGCGAGCCTTTCTCGTGATAAGCCGTTATCAGCCAAAATTCAGCTTGCAAATTGTCACCGCGTTTCTCAACACCGATAAAATGCAAAACATCCTGATGATCCATGTGAGCGAGCTTGAATATCTCCTGCTCCGTTTGCCATGATTGTTTGTCCTGCATGGGGAAAACTTTAACGGCGACAACGTCGTTTCGCAATTGTGCTTTCCACACTGCTCCAAAACGCCCGCGAGCTTTTATCTCGAGAAGTTGGATCGGTCGTAGACCCAAAATCGGCGATGGCTGTGGCAATGGCAATGGCTCCAACGTGGGAACCTGCTAAATTCGATAATTGCCCGTCAGTATCGACCCACAAACGCGTGGAGAGTTGAATAGCAAAATAAATAAACGATTCACCCCCAGCCCCATCCGCCCCTCACCGCCAACAAAATTTTTATTTAATTTATTCACAATTGTCACAAATTTTATAACAAAAATCGTGATAATTTTCACCATTTTAGTGACGAAATATTATTACAATTTTTATTTAAAAAATAGTTTATTACCATTTTTAGGACGATTACATTTTTATGCTACAAAGAAGTTGTACCCGTTGCCACAAAAAAAAAAATTAAAAGCGCTTCAACGACTTAAAAGTAAATTAAAAATCAAATTTTTCTCAAAACTCCCACTTGCCTCGTTGAAATATCCCAATTTTCGACGCTTGAAGCACCAGTAGAGAGACGCTAGAATAATTAAAAGTACGAGCATAGGAACTGATATGGACAACACCAGAGTGAGAAGTTGTTGCTCCGTGTTTGGCACAGCTCTGGGCTCTGTTTGAATGAAAAACAAAAAAATGAGATGATTAAAAACAAACAATTTTTTTTTTACTTCCATTTCAATTATATTTTTTAAATCAACTTGAAGATATCGAAGAATTTGAAAAAAAAAATATATATATACATGTATAAAGATGAAAGAAATATCTTACGTTCTGTGCGCGGTCGCTCGGTCGGTTGAGGATCCCATGTGAAATTTTGGTTGCACATATTTCCATCGCAGCAACAGAAAAACAATTGTTTCTTTCTGTCGGCATTTTTCTCTACGCAATGCGTCTTGTCGTAACATTCTTTGCTATCTAAGAAGCAGCCCTGAATGTACAAGAAACGAAAAAAAAAACATTCAACAAGATTCTTCCACATCTGAGGGGAGGAGAAAAAAAAACGAAAAAGATTTTTGGGAGATAAAAACCTTCAGTTTTATGGTTGATTTTTTGGTAGCACTGTCAAATTGCCAGAGAACATAGCAGTGATTTCTCTTGTCGGAATCATGAGGTATGCACTCCTCTTTTTCGGAGCAGCCCTGCTGTGATTCTGTGCACATTGTCTCATTGTAAAATTCACAAAAAGCCGAGCCTTTGACATCGTGTCCAGATGTCGTTCCTATCATAACAATTTATGCAATGAAACTTCGATTAAACGTCTAGAATGTTTGAAATATAAAAAAAAAATGTATCCTACAAAAAGTATATCCGCGATTTATCTCATGAATTAATAAAGACATGATACATCTTTCCCTTTTAAATACTTTTGATAATATTTACAGAATATAAACAAAAAAAATCCACTACACATTTGAATGTACAAAGCGAATAGTTATCGATGTAAAAATTAATTTAAATACAATATTCGTCGATATGGATATTTATATAATTTTTTATACAGAAATCGATAAAAACAAAATATTTTCGGATACGCAAATGAATGTAAAACTGATCGTAACATAATAATTTATGAAAAAAATCATAAATTTTTGTTTTCCACGTCGCTCTATTTGGATTGACTCGAGTGAAACAAACAAAATCGACATTATGACTTGTCTGGGTAAAACAAAATTCCAATAAAGTTTAAAAATTCAAGTACCAAAATCATACATGAACAAAACGGATAACGAACATCGTGGAATGAGACAAAATGTATAGCAATGAAATCCAATTCGCTATCGAGACGCGAGATCACGCGTTTCCTGAATTAAATTGTGACCGAGAGTGAGCGCGAGAACGAGAGTGAGAGCGGGAGAGGAAATAAACTGTTGATAGGCGAGAATAACCGATGTATTTGCTCCAACAGCGAGTCTTAAATTCCGCTGTTTGCTCTATCAACAAGAATTACAAAAAATAAAGGGAAAAAAAAAGAAACAGGCTAAAAAACATTCCACAAATGCTCGGCGAGGCAAAAAGATCAACAGAGCATTTCCGCCGTCGAGCAAAAATGCTAAAAAAAAAAAAAAAAAAAAACACGCCATCAACAAGTCTTCCATAAATGGGAGCAGAAAGTCGAATCCGTCGAGTAAAAAAAAAATCAGACGATCGGAAATAATAATAATAAACGAAATCGAAGGTCATCAAAATGTATTTCTTTCTCCCCTATGACTTTTTCATCTCTCTCGCATCATTACCTAATAATCCAAGAGTGATAAACGTCAGTATAATAAAGTACGTCGACATCGTTGAACCTTGTGTGCGTGAGTGTGTGTGTTTTGTGTATGTATATCACATAACACGAATTTTCCAGTCTATTAGCTATTAAGCAAATTGTAGTAATTCATCCACCGACACATGTCCAATGTCGCGTGTGTTGCGCGCACAGAAATCCCTGTATGGGCATATATATATATATATGCACATGTATAGATATAGTTTCGTGTATTGGTTCCTCGCTACACACAAAAACACTACGATGATTTTGTCTTATGCTAGTTTCTCGTCGCGCACAGACACAACAAACGCAGCGACGTTAGAGAAATTCACGTCATTTTGCACTTTGAAGAATCTCGTCGTTGATTCCTTTTTCTCTCTCACTCTCTATCTCTCTCTCTTGCACTCACGAGGGTTTTATAAATTAAGAGAGAGACAGAGCTTTGCACACAGCACACACACACGCGCGTCCACGCTCGAAGAAAACTGTAAAAAGCGTTTGTTGCACAGCTATCGAAGCGAGAATTCCTGCACACACGGTTAGATCTGTTCACCACACCAACTGCACAAACGTTGTAACTTCAGGCACTCCCCGCTCAGGGGGGCTGAGGCGCTCGCGTTTGCGTTATCTCTACACGCACAGTTGAATTTCGACGAGACGATGCATTTTTGTTGTTCTTTTTTTTTTTTTTTGTCGCGTTATTATTATTAAAAACATACGCGAAATGAAAAATTGGAGACGCACGAATCGAGAGGGCGTAAGTAGAGAAACACGGCGATAATGTTTCAACCACGGGGCAATGTGAGACAGCCCACCCGCCCGCGAACTTTATAGAGCGCTCGCGCGGGGGTCGAGACAACTCTGTATCCTCGCACGGGAGCAAATTACCAATCACTGCATTTCATTGGACGTAGCGTGCTTTTCACATTGCGTGATATCAAATCTCGCTCAAGCTTCGAACCAATTGGGATCTTCGTTGCAACGGGATTTTCTGCCCGGTTGGACGAGTTTGTCGGATTTATCCCCTCCACCCAAGCCACTGGCAAGTCGCGCCATCTATTGAGTCGAGCCGAAAGGACGTGGTGATATTGGCAAATAAGAGAGCGACTTATCGACGGAGAGTCAGTGAATGTGGTCAGTGAATGGTCATATTATAGGTCATGCTGCTGATTCACGAGGTCAGATAGCGAGATCGTAATGGAATCCTCAAACAACTAGCGATCTATCGAGTTATAATGTATTATGGTGACTTCGGCTGTCTATCATCTTGGATCTATAGATCGATGAATGATCGCTGATCCACCGATGAATGATCTATGATCTATGAATAATTTATGAAGGGAAGATTACGTTTTTAAAATACACATCATTTGACATTTCAAATGAATGTGCTATATATTTTAATAAGTACTCTTGAATTGAAATTTTATCATTCTAACTATAATATCAACGACCCATCTTCTGAGATACAATATTCTAATTATAATCTACGCTCCCATAAAATAAATTCAAACAAGTCAAACATGTTTCCTATTATAACTCAAGAAAGTTCCTTAAGAATTTCCAAGTGAATATTAATATTCAAATTTGACTTTACATTGTGGACAAAGTAACTGAATGTAAATGTTTAAATGATGGGGGAACTTTTTCAGTAGCCTCCAATGAACAAAACTATCTCGGACACTAAATTATTCAAAATAAATTGGGGTATATTATACTTGATCGGAATTTCTTGTTCTCTGGAGCGAAAAAAATCTTTTTGGTAAATACGAGATATAAAAAAATCTCGATACTTTGGGAATATGATTTTTATTGTATAAATTATTTAACAGCCTGGACGGAAAAAATTGTGTAACTGAGAAAATCATTACAAATAAATATCTTAATAAATAGTATATCTTAATAAATTAAGATATACTTGACTAAAATTTCTTGTTCTGTGGCGTGAAAAAAATCTTTTTGGTAAACACGGGATATAGGAAAATGTCAATACTTTGGGAATATCATTTTCGTGTGTTATGTTCCTATAGCAACCCCTGACTCGAGTTTTACACTGGATCGTAAACGAATTATTCTGAGATCTGTCTAAAAGGCATATCTAACGAGTTGTCAGATGAGTTCGCTCTTAACCAAAGCGTCAACCTCATTTTTGGAGGTTGAAATTCGATTAAATTCATTTACACTTTAGAACTTATTGATTGATTGATAATTGGAAAAAAATAAAAATAAAAAAAAATAATGGCTTCGAGGACGAGTCAGCAATGCCAGATGTGCAACAAAGGGATGCATCCATACAATATACCTTCAGAACAAACGCCAAAAAAGGAAACGTACACCTTGGTCAAGAGTCCAAGGGCAATTCTTCACATACAAAAGAGATATCGGAATCCACCTACGTAAGATATATAGCACGAAAATCAATGAATTATTTCATTCTTATATTTTTAATAATTTTATTAAACTCCCTAATTAATTTTTTTTTCAATAAATATTAAAAAAAAAAACATTTTTAATTTTTTTTTTTTCTCTTTTGCACTGCAACAATTTGCTTTATTTTTTTTACGTGTAAGATGTAACGTTAGAGAAAAGCTTTTTTTTTCATCTGGACCGTAATAAATTTTTTGAATAATAAATCGTAATTTTGTTTTTCTTGCACGTAAAAATGATGAAAATTATATTTTAGTTTAATTGAAAATTAGATGCGTGAATTGGCATATTGCGAAATGCGTGTATCGATCTGCGAGGAGAAAATAATGTGGCTTGACGATATAGCGTATATGTGCATATATATAGGAGGGTTGTGTGTGAGAGGGGCGACCAGGTAATACGGACTACCATTACTGGACAGCGACTAACCCCCCCCCCCCCCCCCCCCCTGCCCGTCCCTATAAACCGGGCAGACCGCGGAGGGAATGACCGCCGTAGCGAGATAATATCAGCCGCGGATATTCTCTGTTCACCCTACGAATGTTCTATAGACATAATATGTGTATCCATTGTAGAGTTTCTGAAAAAAGTACGTAATGAAAATCACAAAAAGTATTTTACTTGTATGGGCGACTTTAAATTCTGCCCTATTCGTACACAATACGTGGAAACATAAAAAAAAACATGGCAAAATAATGAAAAATAATAATTTATATGTTAAGTCAACATTAATTAGCCAATTGTTTTGTTAAATTGAAGAATGAATTCTTTAAAATAACAAAGTCACATGTTAAATACATGACATAACAACGTAATATCAGCCGCGGATATTCTCTGTTCACCCTACGAATGCTCTATAGACATAATATGTGTATATAGATCCATTGTAGAGTTTTTGAAAAAAGTACGTAATGAAAATCACAAAAAGTTTTTACCAGTATGGGCGACTTTGAATTCTGCCCTATTCGTACACAATACGTGGAAACATAAAAAAAAATAGCAAAATAATGAAAAATAATAATTTATATGTTAAGTCAATATTAATTAGCGAATGGTTTTGTTAAATTGAAGAATGAATTCCTTAAAATAACAAAGTCACATGTTAAATACATAACATAATATCAGTAGATGCTTTTCTTTATCCACAAATGCAAATGCTTCACAGAGTTAATGAAACAAGGACGTAAAAAAATTATTGAGAAAAAATATGTCACTAAAGTGAGTGACATTAAATTTTACCCTGGTCGTGCATTATGTAGAAATATAAAAAAAAAAAAAAACCATTTCGTTAAAAAATAATCGTGAAATAATTTAATACATATAATTTATATAAATTAACATTAATATTAAATCAACATTTGTTTATTTCTATACATTTTTTATACATTTGTAAATTTAAGGATATCCGTTATAACATTAGTAACAAAATCCTTTTGCCAAGGAATCTTCAATATAGCGACAAAATTATTATTTTTTCCCTTCGCACACATTTTTATGATCCCATAAAAACATCTTGCTATGCTTTCTGCATTCTGCGAAAACCACCCTTCAGCATTATCCTCAATTTTAAAGATAAAAATATAATAATTTTTAACGAAAATAAAACACACTCGCTATTCAAGGATTTTTATTCAATCGATTCTGTATCTGCAAATAGCTCTAACGTCGTTTGGACACTGCGAGAATAAATGTTCTTTTTTATTTACTTCACATAAATTTGTGATTTAAGAAAGGGGGAGAGAGAGATTTTTTTTTCATGCGTGTGTATTTGACTCGGTTGGACGTTTGAAGGTGGACAAAGGTCGGCGGCATTTCGCAACCTTGACGTGTTTGTTGCTAAGGGCTTTATAAGGCATTCTTAATGTACCTTAAGAAAGAGTGAACGAGACCACGAAAGGTGTATATACAGCAAAGAGAAAAAAGACTCTCTAATTTCCCGCGTTTTATTCTCTTCTGTACGAGGCGTATTCACTCTGGAAATCGCAGTGGAAATCGCTATGAAAATCGCTGTGAAAATCACAATCATTTGGAAATCATTTGGAAATCATTTGGAAATCAATGGCAATCGTTCCTTGATTTCCAACTTTCAACGATTTCCAGTGAATATCCCCTCGATTCTGTATATTCTTGACTCTCCCTCCCTCTCTCGCTCTTTCTCTGACTCTCGGGGGGTGGTCATCGTGTTTTAGGCATGCGCCGAAGTGACCACACACTTCTCGGTCAGTTCGTGTATTGAGTGGAAGCCGTTCGAAATATTCACGTAATATATACAAAGCCATATGTGTGTGTTTTTGTTCATGTACATGAGTCTCTGCAGTCTATATCGAGCCACTGTCGTGGCAATGTCCAGCCGATATTTTCTTCCATGAAACTCACACATCTCTTTCTCTTCCCTTTGATACTACAAGAGTTTCAGTAGTGCCGCGAGTCTCGTAGTGAAACTTTCGGTCTCGCTATTTAGCGAATTTCAATTTTCAAAAGTCTTGCCACGATATTGTCAATATTTAATAACGAAAATATACTTAAGATAAAAAAAAATTATTGAATAAATGAAAATTTAAACAGCGATACATTTGAATTCGAAAAAATTAAATATCAAACCACGGAAAAATAAAAATTTAATTTTCAACGAAATTTAAAGAGCAAAAAAATAAAATGAGATCTTTGAAGATAAAATTCTACCCTAACGAATAAAAATAATGAACGGCAACGTAATAAATATTGAACGGATCAAGTAAAAATGCTGATAAAATCGATCAAATAAAATCCCTTCGTAAAATTTTTTTTTTTTTTCTATCCGATCGATTTCATAGATCGTCGTGGATTAAATTTTCTGAATATGAGAAATAAAGCTTTTCACATGGTGAAAAAAAAGGAGAGAATTTAAAATGCCGATTTAATTCATTGTCTGACCATAGCCGGATTTTTTCTACTTGGCTGGAAAGTGACCGGCGCTTTGACGGCGAGCCGGTCGATGACTGACCATCGTATCGTATATAATACATACGAACTAACTACACATACATTTTACGAGGGTTAGATCGAGAGAGTTCGTGACGACTTGGCGAGCACGGGGCCAAGACCAATGAACCATTAATAATTTCTCAGATCGCGATACGAAATAAAACTGCAAAGAGACAATCGAGCCACATATATATATATATATATATATATAAATTACAATGTCATTCGAATGACAAACAACAATATGTTGTGACAAGAGCTCAAACTCTCCGTTCAGAGAGCTCTGAATACAATATCTGTCACCAGGCAACAAGAAATTACAAAAAAAAAAATATTTCACGACTTTTTGTCGTAAAATGCAAATAGCCATTTTTTTTTTATCATCACAAACGATCGGTCAAAGTGTAGAGAGAGAGAGAGAGAGAGAGAGAGATAACGAGTCTTCGAACACCTACGCAGAGAGCTTTGCTGAAAAATCGTGCCGACACGAAAGTCTCAACTTATCGCAGTGAGTTTACTCTCTCTCTCTCGTGACTGGAAAACGCACGAGCGTCACTTTTGGTCACGCGACGATGTGAAAAAGGATTGGAGAGAAAAAAAAGTAACGAGTGTCGTTTGTTGGCAAACCCAATTTTCTCGTACATTATCGACGGTAACAATCTACAAGGAACAAAAGATTGAGGGGAAAAAAAGGAAAGAAAAATGAAGAGATTTTTTTTTTTTTTTTCGTTATAAAAGCTCAATGTAAAGTTTTTCGTGATAAAAATCTGAAGAAAAGAGGACGAAGAGAGAAGTAAAAAAAAAAACAAATATTTCACATGATGTTCGATTAAAAAGAAAACGGATAAAAAAAAATATTATTACAAAAAAAGTGGGTTTTTGTAATCGTAAGATATTTTTTTGTCAAGATGCCAGCTGGAATTTCTAATCCAGCCCCTCCACCAAAATCAACAAATTCCTTCGAGTGCAATATCGCAAAAAATCCTCCTGCCTTTACGATCCTGCACAAGGAGGGCCTCGGGATGACTCTGCCACTTCTCCACATGAGTCACCTGAATGGCGATATGATCGAGAATAATCACGAGTACAGAAATAATTCATCAAAATTAATGCCTAAAAATGGGGATGAAAATTTGCCATCAAACAATGATTTTTATCAACGAAAAAGAATGAGTCGTTCAAACGATCACTTGATCCTGGCAGATCTTCAAAATCATCGGTCAAATCCTGTTCGTAAGAAGCAACAGAGTAAGAGTCACGAGAATTTGGGAAAAAATGATCCGAGTAAAAGATCGCGCGAAGAAATTTTTAATAACAATAATAAACAAGCCCCGATGAGTCTCTCGACGGAAGATTTTAACGAAGTTTTAAACGCAAAATTGCGAAAAATTCAGGATCGCGAGGACGAGCAGGGTCTGAATAAACGAGGTTGCCGAAAAAATATTAATTGTTCGAAAAAGCCATTTATCACTACGGTTAAATGTGGGGAATTTTTGATGCCACCCCCGGAAGTCGCGGCACTTTTGGGAATGTCACCGAATGGCTCGTGGATCGGTGGATTTGCCGATCAGAATAACGAGGGAGGTGATAATAACGACGTTGGCTCATTTCCACGCTCAAGATTTCGGCCATTAGTCTCATTGGGACGTAGACCGGAAGTACGCCACAGTAGTCACAATGCTAGATGTCCAGCGGCCCTCAAGGCGACCGTGGACTTTGCCGCGAACCTTGTAAACTCGACAACGAGGACAAATAACAACAACAATAATAATAATAACAATATAATTAATAGTAGTAACGGTGTCTCGTGTGGGAACGACGAACGAGCACGTAGGACCAACAGGTTCGTGAACGAGTTAACGTAAGTCCGAAGCGTTGCGGAATCGATTGATCAGAATTAAATATATTCAGATGCCACTTTGTGGTCGCTTCGAAGAGAGAAAAAAAAAGTATCGGCAGGGAAAAAATAATTATTTGAGCTTAAAAAAAATAGCATCCCTAAGGGAAAAACAAGAATTGGTGATGAAAAATAATATTTTAGCGGGAAAAAAATAAATACTGACGGTGAAAATAAAAATCGACAGAGGAGAAACAAGTATTGAAAAAAGTATCAAGTATTTTCGGGTAAAAAAAAAGTTTATTATAAAAGATATTGGGGGGAGGGATTCGTATTAGTAAGGGAAAAAAGGTATTGACTGATAAAAGTATTGCGAAAGAAATTGGCTGGGAAAAATTGTATCGGTCAGGAGAGAAAAGTATTGACTGTGAATAAATAATTGCCAAGGAGATATCGATTGACTGAGAAAAATCGGCATTGGCAGGAAACAACTATTACTATTGTCGAAAGGAGAGAAATAGGATAAAGTTCACGCATCCCATATAGAAAAAAATAAAATTATCACTTAATGTCACTTTTTTTTTCTATAAAATTTTCTTACTCGAATTTCTGCATTGCAACAGAATATTGCAAGTGATAAAAATTATCACGAATTAACGATTTTGTATTTCTTAAATTTCCAAGCATATTTCTGAAAAATGTAATTGCTAAAAATTGCCATTGTAGAATGTGATTTTAGGAAAGGGATTTAAAAAAACAAACGTGTGCGATGATTTCTTACGATATAAGCGGGGGAATTATATTTTTCTAGAGAATACACGAAGACGCGACGAGCGTTACCGAAAAAGTTGGAACCGATCGAGGGCATGATGAGTATGCTGCCGAGCCCCCGGTAACGATTAAGCACCATTGTGTGGCCTTATACGTTATCTCTGATTTTATGATTTATCGCAATTGCGTGATGAATTTGTTGCTCGATAATTATTATTATTATTATTATTATTATTATTTCCTTGATAATTTACCTTTACGTTTGTTTGAATATTCAGGGCGTCGCTACTCTTTACCTCAATGCAGTTCATATGAATTATATTAAACAATCTTTATGTACCAAAGAAAAAAATACAAAAATATCGCGAATCTGATCCAAGATGAAATATTTATTTTTGAAAATTTCTAAAATGATCGTGAATGTTTTATTTTTTATTTTTATCAGAGCGAGGGATGAAAAGTTTGTCTTCATTGCAACAGAATATTGCAAGTGATAAAAATTGTCACGAATTAACGATTTTGTATTTCTCAAATTTCCAAGCATATTTCTGAAAAATGTAATTGCTAAAAATTGCCATTGTAGAATGTGATTTTAGGAAAGGGATTTAAAAAAACAAACGTGTGCGATGATTTCTTACGATATAAGCGGGGGAATTATATTTTTCTAGAGAATACACGAAGACGCGACGAGCGTTACCGAAAAAGTTGGAACCGATCGAGGGCATGATGAGTATGCTGCCGAGCCCCCGGTAACGATTAAGCACCATTGTGTGGCCTTATACGTTATCTCTGATTTTATGATTTATCGCAATTGCGTGATGAATTTGTTGCTCGATAATTATTATTATTATTATTATTATTATTTCCTTGATAATTTACCTTTACGTTTGTTTGAATTTTCAGGGCGTCGCCACTCTTTACCTCAATGCAGTTCATAAGAATTATATTAAACAATCTTTATGTACCAAAGAAAAAAATACAAAAATATCGCGAATCTGGTCCAAGATGAAATATTTAATTTTGAAAATTTTGTAAATGATCGTGAATGTTTTATTTTTATTTTTTATTTTTATCAGAGCGAGGGATGAAAAGTTTGTCGATGCCTGCTCTAGAATAGGACACAATCCTTTCATTGATCGTGTATTAATTAATATAGAACTTCTGCTGTCAAGTTCGACCTCGTTGCACCAAAGATTTAGAGTATATTAACGTAGTTATGTAAATATAAGTAGAGAATAGAAGACACATAACTGGCACCATTTGTACCGGAATCAAAGGCTCATATATGTATATTTTCTCAATTGCAGTGATCAACCGCTTCCTTTTGGGAACATCATGTTTGATCGACGAGTCGTTCGTGGTAGCACTTTTGCCTCGGCCCCGATGCTCGTTAGTCGATCACTTTTGTTTTTGTTTTTTTTTTTTAACAATTAACAAATATTTAACAAATATTAAAATCATATTTGTAATAATTCAATATTTTATATTCGAAATAAAAATATTTATAATTTTTTTCTTTCTTTCCAATAATTTGTTTAATTGTTTTTTTTTTCTTGCTGTAAATATTATTTCGTTATTTTTTTTTTTTGATAGATTGATGCTGATCAATCACAAGCAGCGAGACAGGCCGAAGCGAAGAGAAAACAAATTGCAAAAAAACGCGCCCAGTCACAAGCAGCGAGATCGATAATGATGCGAATCGGTTCACCACCGCCGGTCCCTGGACGAAAACACGAGCCGGTACAAACGGAAATGTACCTTGAAGAGGTAACAGCCATTATTATTCACGAATTTTAATAATGTTGATTTTTGTTGATTTTTATTGTCATAATATCAATAAAATTTAATCTTGAAATTATTATTATTATTATTATTATTATTATTATTGAATTAAATTGTAGCTTTATGACAAACCTGAAGAGTCGGAAGTCGCTACGCAAACGGATTATTTCTTAGACAGACCAGTCACGCCGGCTTATTGTGCGGGAAAAATTGGTCAAGATGCTGAAACGCAAATTGGTCCTGGAGATGTGAGAAAAAATAGTCAAATAGAATTTTAAAATAAATATCGTGCATTTGATCGAATATCAGTGACGAGGAAAATTTTCGATTAAAAAAAATTGTTTTTAATCGAGGAAAAAAAAAAAAAAAAAAAAAAATTTCAGCTCTTTGATTACGATGTGGAGGTTCAACCGATCCTCGAGGTCCTCGTAGGGAAGACGATCGAGCAGGCTCTGATCGAAGTTCTCGAGGAGGAAGAACTAGCAGCTCTCAGGGAACAACAGAGAAGATTCCGTGAGCTTCGAGCAGCCGAAAAAGCCGAACAGCAGAGACTCGAGGAACAGGAAAGACGTCTCAGAGAAGAAAAAGTGAAATTTTTTATCCCATCCACTGAATTTTTTTTTTATTACAAAAAAAAAATTTAATAAAATTTTTTATTTTCAGTGTCGTCGTGTCAGGCAACACGAGGAGGCGATAAAGACGCAAAAAGAGACTGAAGAACGTGTTGCAGCTGCTGTTTTATTGACCGGTTACATAGCCGAATTATTGCCCGCGGTTCTCGAAGGTCTTAAAATGTCCGGTTTCTTGCTGGACGAGATAAAATCGGGCAAGTCCACCATCTCTAATTATTTGACCCATTCGAGACCGATTGCACCCCGTGTGTGCAATAATTAAATATCAACACTATAAAGAAAAAAAAAAATCGCTCCTGGGGTCCGTGTGAGAAAAAAAATCGCCGTCTCGAATGGGTTAATCAATATATAATTATTTTACCAAAAATATTGTCAACTTTTTTTTTTTTTCATACGCAGATGTTGAGGAAGGTTTCATGCCATGGCTGATGACAGAAGTGAAAAAAGAAATGGGTTCGGTGATCGATAGCCGAGAACTTCTCATGGGTGAGTATTAAAAATAATTGTTAAACAAAAAAAAAATCAACACCCTGAATTTCTTAGAAGTTTGAAATATCAAATATAAAGTTAACAAAATTTATAATATAAATTAAATAAATAAATACAAAAAAAAAAAAAGGAATTCCACTCACATCAATGACAATAAATTTACAACTTGCGTCAATGATCAGGAATCTTGAAAAAAATAAAGAATCATCTGCCCGCAGTGTAACGACAGAGTGTGACGAGTTTGTTTTTCTCGTGAACGAGAGTAGAGTTAGCGGGACTTTTTTTTTTGCCTGTTAAATTGACCGATGGCGTTTACGACTTTTGGTAAAGTGTACAATGAAGCTGTAATATAACCAAGAAGGCCACCAAAATGAACTCTGCGTTGGCTAAACGGTGAACGAAACCTGGATCAGTTTCCTTCCCCGAGAGAGAGAGAGAGAGAGAGGGAGAGAGAGAGAAAGCTCATAAAACACCTAAATCCTTACTAGAGCAGCCCAGAGAAATTATAAGTCGCGTTGTCAATTTCAAAAGTAAAGGAAGCAACTCGAAACTAGTTTTGAATTTGAATGGTCGCACTGGCTGCTATTTTGCCGACGAAATGAAAGAGAATAAGTAAATAAGAGAAGGAAAAGGGAGAGGGCGGCGAGAGAAAGAGAGAGAGAGAGAGAGAGAGAGAGGGAGAGTGGGATTGGCGCCGATCGAGATACTGTCTGGTTCGTCACGTGACAAAACGAACCACGTACTAATATACGTCGCCACTGTGTCGCGACGCGACATACCACCGGATCACCCAAAATCCTCAATTTCTCAATGGACGAAAAATTTCTCTACCTAAACGTCCATAAATAATCGCGTGTCTTGATAATTTTGGGACTCTCGATTCACCCCCGCACCATCAAAGATTTTTATTTTCTTGCTCGAGGACTTAAGAGTGTTCCTGAAAAGAGACAGAGGGAGAAACAACATTTAGAGTGAGAAAGGAGATGAATTTTGTAAAAGAGAGAACATTCATTTAGGCAGAATGAGAGATGAGAGAGAGAGAGAGAGAGAGAGAGAGAGAAAAAGATTCTTTTGCCCACCGGCGTGCGTCATTATTCATTATATATTATTTCTCGTGTAATGCACGAGACAGGTCAGGAAATCCGAGGAGAGGGTGACTTGATGACACTAGTAGTTTGGTACTTTTCCTAATGTCCCACTGCAATTTATTTATTTTATTTTTTTTCCATTCGTCACATTTCGACAGTTTTCGTATTAACGCAATCGATTAGCTCGCCCGGTTAATGCGTAAAGTTTGCATTGTTGCAATGCTTTTATCCTCAATGAGGAATATAATAATGAGAGAGAGAGAGAGAGAGAGAGAGAGAGAAAAGGGTCCACCAGTGAACCCGCACCTAGTCGATAATACGAGATTAGGGAATTAACGAAATTTTATCCCTTATTCTGATGCGACGAATTTTTTTTTTTTCGTGGCCTTTTTTTTACCCAGCAGCTCCAAATGAAAAATAAAAAAAATGAGTACCACTTTTTTCCCTAAAATAATTCTCATAATCTTATAATTTTTCACCTAAAAACAAAATTAAAATATTTTTTCCATCAAGTACAAAATTTTTTTTTTTCTTCATTTGTTGGAAATAAAATATGAAAATTGTATATAAAGTTGAAATTATATTTTTGAGAAATTCATCGTTGTAAATAATATTAAGAATGGCAATATTTAACCATTTATATATGTTTTCATTTGAATGCAGAAATCGTGAGAGAAATATTGGAAAATCGTGCCCAGACTTATACGAGGCTGGGTAAGGATTACGACCAGACAAGGGAAAGCGACGATAAGTCGACGAGCCCGGCTGATATTGCGATACCAACCGACGAAGGGGGTGAAGAACGAGATGTCGATTTTGTAAATTACGATCCACCCGTTGACGACGATCAAACGAACGTTCTATAGCCCAGAGGTAAAACTATATATATATATATATATTTTTTTTTTTTTCTTTTATTGCATATTTGACGATATATTTAACGCCTATTTATCGAGCTTAAAAAAAATCATTTGAGCCCTGATTAAACAGAAGCAAAAGAGCAAGTAGTACAGCGACCAACTCGGGATTTAGGGACACCTTAACCAGCAGGCGATGGACCAAAACCCTCGGTAACTCCCCTTATTCTATCGTTCCCGCATTTCACCTTCTTCGCCTCTGATGCATTAAAAGCCCGTCGTGTACACAGCTGCACGTCAAATCCATCTCTTCTCTTTCTCCCACCCCGTCATTGCTGCCCTCTCTTCCCCTCGTTCAAACTTTTTCTGCACTTACTGCAGCCTCGTATCGAAGAGTCTCGACAAACAAGGAAAAACGAGCCCACGAGGCATTAAAAACTAATTATCGATTGGTTAAAGGGAGCACCAAAGCATCGATAAAAGAGATATACAAAAATTATTGATTGATAGGAAATTATTTTCGTATTTTAATCGAACGATTAGAATATTCCGATGGTCAACATTTGAGTGAAAAACAAAAATTTATCATTTTTTAATGATAAATTACGAATAATTATATATATATATTGTCAAAGATTTTTTTTTTTTTATGGCTCTAACGATTTTATACAATTGAGAAATATTCATCTTAATCGAATATATTTTATGATTTTTTTTTCAGCAGGCTCTTCCAATACCAGAATATTCGCTGGAAATTCCGGAGATTCTGCTCGTCGAAAAATAAATTGACCCTAAATATATACATACGCACATTTATGTATTATCGTATTTTCTTTCTTAACCCAAAAATATCGGAAAATAAGTTTTTAGCGTTACGACAAAATCGTATTTTGAAGAATCCTAACCATTTGCAACTGTACGAAATGAGAGACGCAGGTAATTAGACCTAATGGCTGGTAATCAATGGCGTTACTCATTAATGATGAAAGGTTATTAGTGAATTGGTGAAAAAGACTTTAAGTGCTTTAAAGGATTCGGAGTTGAAATGTCGAAAATGGGCAGAGTTGATTATTTTTTTTTTTAGACGAATTTTAACAAGAAGAAATAACTACTCGATTGCATAATGACGAATCCATTTTTAAACCAAAATTTTCTTCACAGTTTTTAATTGATATTTTTTTTTTCATTTCCGGTATATAAAATGCTCGAAAATATTAAAATTTGATATTTTTTTGCATTTCTCATTATATAAAAAATTTAAAAAAATAGATTTTACTGAGTTAAAAATTAAGATAACTCGAGCATCCACTGGTCCATCGATCACCGGACCGGAAATGAAAGCTCTACAGACACCCGGCTGATCTGTGCACTCCAGAATTAAAGTAAACTTTGGACCCCAAATTCTTCGTCTATTATTTCATCTCCCCAAAATCATCAAAGGCCCACTTTCACCGTATTTAGGCTGAATCACCTCTCTCTTACACCCGTTAAACGAGATAACTCATTTGGCGACCTTTCATACAATTTTTACCAGAAGAAATGCTCATTTTCACCAGGTCTTGGTGAAAATGACCAACACTTTTCCACTGCTTTTACGTACCCACGTATAATTTTGAGAAAATACCTTGCGCCTCGTTAAATTCTGCTAATCCCTCGAAGCAAATCGACATTTTTATAAATTGCCCCGAAAAATATTAGGCTCGACTTCTTTATCCCAACCTCCCCCTTGTTCACAATTTTACCCTAAACCCGCTTCGAGGATATAAAAAAATAAAAATACTCAAAGTATCGGATAAAGATCCGAGAGATTTACGATGAATTTCATTGCGATGATAATGTCAGAGCCTTCTTCTGGATGCTTTACGCTAATGACTACGAGTACGCGAAAATTGACGAAAAAAAAGGTCAAGTATTTTTAATGATTTCGTCAACTAAAACTTTAACTCAATAGAATTTTTGTTAGTTGGACAAAAAAAAATCGAAGATTTAGCAAAATTCCTAATATAGGGAATATTAAACTTCAGGTGGGATACCAGAATTGAGAAAAAGAATTCCAATATGATTCGAGAAAAAAAGATTTTTTTTCATTTTTATCTCAATCAGATTAAAAAAAAAAAAAACTTAGTTCAATTGTAATTTTTATTCTTTTTCCTCTCATTTCCAAAGAGTTAGCACAAGGAGAGTTAATAATAAAGAAGAATTCCAAGATTTTTTGAGGAAGTTCTTTAAAGATTTTTTATTGTCACTAAACTATACGACCCCCGAAAAATCTTTCTGGTCAAATAACGAACCCCTACGAATCTTCTCCGTGCATTAAAATTAGCGAGACCGGGAAAAATCGTTTGGAAGGATTCGAAAAAAGTGCTGATAGGATCTAAAATTTTTTTTCAGTTTACGTTTTATTATAAAAATTCACAAGGAAAAATTGACTGAATTTTTTTTGGCCAGAGATCATAATATTCGATGAGTGAGAATAATTTCGATATGGCTAGACTATAATATATACTTATAGTTATTACTTATATGGGTAAAAGATAAAAATCAGGAAATGCAGCTGCAACGACCAATTCGACCAATTACTGATGCGGATCGTGACGATCGGTTGGTGTCTCCTAATTATTCAGACAAATCGAGTCGAGTTCAAGAGAGATTCTCTCTCTTGTGCATTGTTCGTAATCTCATGGCGTCGCGACACTGGCTATATAAAAATTTGCCTTTGGCGACAACGACGAGGATCGTCGCACCCTCCAAACGGATCGGCCACCCGTGTCACGCCGTTATTAAGGGAGTTTTCTTGACCGAGAATGAAAGGGAGAATAAAGGAAAAAAAGACTCGAGCACCTCTCTTTGTGTATATATTTCATTTCGGACTCGCCATTATTGTCTCGATGCACCAGACCGAATCCTTTCGCTGGTATGCCGGTTTATATATATATATATATGCGAAGTATCCATGGAACGATCAACCACAATACGCAAAATTCTAAAAATCATTAGATCAAAATAAACAGAGCATTCCGACTATCAAGGAGAAAATTCTTAGACATTCTGATGTAGCACGAAAAACAAAGAGTTTTATTTTATTTTTTAAATAAAAAGTGCAAAATGGAAATAAAACAGAAATATTTCACTAAAAATCAATGACTGATACTATATAATTAATAAAATTGGTTTAATAAGGGCCCATATAGACCAAAAGTATTAATTAAAATGCTAAGCAATTGAATTATCAAAATTAGCTGTAATTCGAACGACAGTACAGTAAATTTATCAATAACCATCAATGAAGGTTTACAAATTGTAATTTTATCCTTCTCAACTTATTTAAATTATTTCTCTCGATATTAGAAGAAAAACATCAGCTGCAAATTTTCGCGGTAATGGCGACGACAAGGGGGTAAGTTGGCTACCGCGTGTTCGCCGCAAAGACAAACCTGTCTGATCCAATCAGGATTAGATCAATCATAATAGGATGAGGTTTCACGGTGAATTGAGGTTGGAGCACAAAGTTTAAAAAGCCACCCACAGTTTTTAACGCACCCCTTGCCTACATACGTGCAGGGGTAATAGTGGACGATACATATAGACATATAGACATATATATATATATATACACATATTGAGCGAGTGTGTAAAAATAGGGGGAGGGGGGCTAAGCGAGAGGGACATATTGTATTGGATTAAATTAAGCATCGGGGTGGTGTAGACGTTCAGGGTGGGTTGCATTATACTCTGTATATGCAAGAAACTTGTGTGCCAAGTGAGTCGTGTTTTAAAAGGGGCACGTCCAGAAAAAGGAGAAGGGTGGATGGGGAAGGGAGAGGGGGGAGGGGGCCCCCCCAATGCTATTGCTCTCGGGCCCGTCTATCGAAGAACCCTTCAAGGGGGATCTAATATTATTTTGTCATGTGACCCGTGTCACCTGCTCTCCACGTGATTTTTTTTTTCTCCTTTTCTCGTATCAAACACATCATTCTTCTTTTATCTTTTATGCAATTTTTTTTTTCTCATCAACCTCTTGCTCCTCCAATAGAAATAAATAAAAGTTTAATGTTAAGAGACATTTTGAGAAAGGATGAATGAAATTTGTGTGAATGAAAGGTGAGGAAAAAATTTGCCTATAAATATAAATAAGAATATTTGGATAAATTTTAGTTGACCAAAAAATGAATTTCTAATTGAATTATTATTTTTTTTGCTCCATGTATAAAAAATTTTTGTATAATTGAAATGAATTTTACAAATGAATTTTAGCTGACAATGAGTAGAAAAATGTATTTTTCTCTCAAATCTCTGGATAAAGGATTGGAATGACGATGAGAATTTTGATTTTCAAAATAATGAAAAGTATAAGGGTGAAAATTTTCCTATATAATATAATATTATAAAATTTATGATTCTGACATTGAAAAGCTGTTGGCACGTGGGCAAAAGCCTCGTCACGTGTCTCGGATACACACAAAGCCAACTTTCAATATCTATATTAGGAATAAACTAAATGTCGTTGTAATGTGTTTGCACGCATGCAGAAACAACTCCCAAGAGAGATCGACTCTTGTGGAATCATGTAAACAGTATCTAATGGTTAAATATATAAACGGGGCCCTCGACCGAAATCGAGATAGAGAGAGCACAATATAGAGTGTAGAAAGTTTTAGGGTTGTTGCGGTCACGTGTCGTATTACAGCGCAATCGGTCCACGAGGACTTGGCCAATATGCCACGCCACGTGACCTCGGAATTTACTTTTATCGGTTAAACGATAATAACTGCAGTGATAAGCGATAAGACTTGAAATAATTATTTCATTCTCATATCAAATAAAAATAAAAATATTCTCTTATTCTTATTCAATTCCGCTCACTGTAAGTGACAGCAATAATTGCATTAAAATTCAAAATAATTATTTGATTCTATTCAAATATAAATATAACAAATGTTTTTATTTCCCTGTTACCTTTTAATAAATAACAAAGTAATAATAATATGAGAAAATTGTCAAGAATTATTTGTTTTTCTTCAAAAAGAAGTGAGAATTGTTATTATTTTTCTCAAAATATTGAATTTTTTTCGTTTTGTTTTCTTTTTTTTTTTTACATTACGGGTATTTTAGCTCATGAGGATGAATGATATTCGATATGATATTCGAATGACGCTACAGAGTATACGTGACGCATGAGCTTAAATTAATAATACATGAGCCACTGGACTCGTCTTCTTGCAATATATAAACTATAACTATATATAGTATGAAAAACCATTAGAAGTAAACTTTTGACACTTGCAGAACCGCGACGAATCACCTTTATAGCTGGCTCCCCGCAAACCCGATCATAATTCAGACTTCACCCTGGCCCCAGCATTGAAAATCCACCATACATGTACATGCTATATATACGGTTTAGTTACCCTTACGAGATGTCCCTGATCGCCCAGTCTCTTTCTATTCGTATACATATATATATACACATAGCCATAGGGTATTTCAACAATGAGATTCGTCTCGGTTCTCCCGAATGATGCGGGGGGGGGGGGGGAGGAGGAGAGCGAGTGGCACAACCAGGCATTATTTTTCGTTACGATAATGCACAAAATTAACTAACCGAGAATTATTGTTCAATATTTCGAGAAGAAATTTATTTGCCATTGTGAATCGTCAGCTGAAGTACTTTTCCAAAAATTTCAAGCAAGTAACACGAAAAATACAAATTCGTAGTAATTTTTTTTTTTTCAAAATTATTTAATATTTTCGTTTTTTTTTTCAAATTATCACAAAATAAACAAATATTTCATGTGAGTTATAACATAAAGCGTATAAAATTTGTTAAAAATTTGTCGTTTGCTAACGAATCAAGAATATAAATTTATCAAGCGACGAATTTTTTTAGCAAAAAATTAAATCAAGTTTGCAGGAAAAGATTTTTGAGTTAAGGATAAATAAGGATGGAAGAAACACGAGACAAACGGCGACCTTTTGACACTGGTTTGGGAGAGAAGAAAAAGTCTTTGGGCAAGCAAAAACAGTCGGTGCATGGCACGTACACTCGATCAGAGGGTGGCTCTCTGGCTTATTCGAGCATCAATATATATATATATATATACATACAGCGTATGGATATCATAAAGCAAGCCGGGGTGACCGAGAGAGGCTCCCCAGCGATAATACGTAGATGATAATCGCGATATTAATATCGCATTGGGAAGCGCGCACATGCGTGCAAGCTCTCATTGGTCACGGTGGAACACTTGCTCGCTTTTGCTGGCTCTCTCGCGGTTTTAATCCATCTCTTTCTCTTCCTCTCTCTCTCTCTTTCTCTTTCTGAATACAACCCTGATTTTTCGGGGCTTTCTCCCTCAAGAGAGAGAGAGAGAGATGGCTGAGGGTACGAATTACAGCAGGGAACGAAAAACGTGCCATAAGTGACCGGAAATTTTAGTTATTTTACCGGCAAAGGGACAGGGAATAGCACGTGGAAGACGAGAGACAGCGCAAGTGCATTAACAGGGAAAACAATTTTTTCTCATTTCAAATCCCATCGAGCATATAGCCGGGAAGCGAAAGAAAAATGAAGATAACATTAAAAAAATCCCTTGTTGTCTGCAATAGAGGGAGAGGCGAGTCAAAAAACATTCAAGAATGACAAATCATTAATTTCACATTCATTTCTTTTCTCATAATAAAAAAAATGAAGATAAAAATTAATACTTTGTCAATTGATTTGAAAAATAAGCGAATTAAAAAAATCGAAAATAAGGGAAAAAAAAACAACTTTGTTAATTAATTTTATAAAATCAATGAATTTAAAAAAACATTTAATCGACATATTTAATTTCATCAAATTATTATTGTAAATTGAGTCATTTAATAGTGAAAAGTGTTGAAAAAAAAAAACAAAACAAAATTGGTAAAATTTCCGATCTTTGATCCATGTCGTTGACGAAGCGTGCAGGGGGGGGAGGGAGGCGTTTGATGCATCCCCGAACACTTGCTTCGAACATATACACGCTATGCACGACTAGGGGGAAAATTTACAGAGAGGGTACACGAGGGCAGCACACGTTCATGAGTGGCGAACATTCCAAACACTCGTGTGCCCTCGAATTTCCAATATATACAGGGTTGTAGGGGAGTAGGGGGAGGGGGGGGGGGGAGAGTCGACCATAACCAAAAGAGGGGTTGGTGCGGCTTGTGAACACTCGTGTTATTCCCTGGTCCAACACCATTCAGAATGAATCACAACCCGTGGACCATTCAAAGAGAGAGAGAGAGAGAGAGAAAAAAAGACAATTTTTTTTTCCTACCCCAAAAGACCAAAAAAAAAAAAAGAGAGACAACTTTTCCTCTCATTAGATAATCAAAAATACTCGACAATGTAAAATAATTTTTTTGGCAAAATTTATTTTTATCAATTTCATCACTTTTAAGGCAAAATTCACAATTTTACGAAATAATTAAAAATCTTTTAAAAAAATAATGCAAATTTCTGAAAAATATTTTTTATTCCAGCATGACCGAATAATCTTCCCTTAAAGTGCGAACAGGTCCATGCCCTCACGTTTCTCGTGGCTGAGGAATGATTTATGCGCTCAGCTCGGCACTTCGGGAGGGCTCTTACGAGCTTACGACAAGAGTCAAGAAAGGTTTTCCTGATCGAAATTACCGATCAGGCAAAACACGTAACGTTACGATAAAATCATATACACACAAGTGCTATATATGTATATAGCACTTATATGATGTATATATATAGCACTTATGTGTATATGATTTTATCGTAACGTGACGTGTTTTGCCTGATAGGTAATTGCGATCAGGAAATATATATATATATACACATATATATGTATATTTCGTTATACGAGGCTTTATCTGAGGGTGGAGCCGATTCGATCAGATTTCTGAGATTTGGCCTCGAGATAAAAAAAATAAAATAGAAAAAACGATATCACAATCTACTCGATCCAAGTACGAAAAAGGGCCCTGAAGAATGAAGCACTTAATTTGCTAATCAAGCGTTTATTCAGATGCACCTTTCGCGGGGTTTGGGCCTGTCGACAATTTTGCTAGCACCCCATCGAGAGTCCTCTTAGTTTTCTCTCTCTCTCTCGCTCGCTCTCAATGGGACGCGCTGCATTTCGTTCGCAGCTGAGCCAAACAATGTCATTTCACATGAGGCTTTTACAGCCCCATTGAGAGAGCAAGCCCAGGGTGTTCATCATCAACCTCGTGACCCGGTGAGGATTCTGCAACTCGAAATATATCGCAAAGCTCTTTTGCTGCTTTTTTTCCATATCTGATGATAAATAAAAGTATAATAAAGGGACCCTTCAAATGAATTGTAAACTACTCATATCGTCAATAAGCCGGCTGATGAAAAAAAAAATTGTTGCAATTATTCGGGCAGTATGGAAAAAATTGTCCAATCGTCAATTACACAATTGCGGGGTTAAAAAAAATGTAGCTTGGAGTTGCAATGATTTATTAGATGAACTTTGTGACACCGTAATTTTTTTTTTTTTTCAAGGCTTTCTTTTGAAATATTTTAAAAACAATATGGAGGTTCAATGGATTTTTATTCTTACGTCGAGAATTTCTTTTTTCTTCCAATTATTATTATTATTTTTTCGAAAGACATATTAAATTTAGGTAAAGTTAACAAGACTTCAGCTTCGGACATTAGGTCAAGATTTACATTTATGATTATTTTCGACAATTCAGGGTCGTATAATTTAAGAATTGTTGAAAAATTGGCTGATTGCCACTTTTTAAATCTCATTGACAAATTAAACATAATGGGTATAGTGTCCCAAACGGGGGTCAAAATTATTAATAAAAATTGGGGTTACAATTTTTTAATGGAAAGATCAAAATCATAACTAAGAGATAAAAAAATGTGTAATTTTTTTTTAAAGTCTCAACCGGAAATAAAAGTTACTTTCAATAGGCTCAAATTATTTGGACTTGAATGGCTGAAAAAAATTGAAATGTCGGAATTGCAGCGCCTCAGTCAGGAAAAACTCTTCCAAAAATTAACTCGAAGAAGTTAAACGAAGCAATACAGAAAAAGGAAAAAAACTCGTAATTCATTGATCTCATATCCATTCATTCGAGGCAGATCAATTTTCACAATTCAGCAATACTTTTCAGTCAATCTGATCATTATTTCAATTTTGTTAGTTTCATAAAAAAAATAAAAAAATCATTCAAGTAACGTGAAAAAATCATAAAAACTTTTCAACATTGTTTTCAAAAAAAATATGTTTTTAATTTTCATCCCCATCCCTGCTACAGAGACGAGGAGTGAAGGATTTGCGAACAATGAAAAAGAAAGAGGAAGAAATGTGGAAATTTTGTTTAAATTTTTTCTTTCATTATCATTGCCACCTGCGCGTGTACGAGGTCACGAGAGAATGAATATTGAGAATTAGAGAATACGAGCACATCAGCTCGCGAGTTGTCGCGCCTGTTGATTCTTTTCAATGATAAATCAGGTACTCGATTTTCAATCCCTGCTAAAGTACCTGACGAAGATACCATTATTATCCCGGTATTATTAATAACGTATATATATATATATATATATATATATACAACACGAGCTTTTCTTGACGGTCACGCTTACGCGGCCACGCGACGCGCCCAAATATGATCGTCTGCCGAGACCGTCTTCTGGCGCCGGATGGGGATGAACGTCCATTGTTTTCGTCGTCGTCGTCGTTCGACGCCAGAGGAGCCAGACACGACTTTGAACATTTACAGACATTGTCTATCGCTCTCTTTTCTCTCAACTAGCCGGAAAAAATCATTCGTGCACGACTAGTTTTTCACCTTTTTCCGCTGTAAAATTTTTCCACGGAAATGCACCATTCATTTCAACCCTTATAATACTAGATTTATTAGTTCAGAGTCTGAATGAAAAATTTTCCATCTCCAATTGCATTGACGTAATTAAAAGTGAAATATGAAATAATTTTTTTAACAATTTAATAAATTTAAATTTGGTCAATTTTTGAAATATTAAGTCAAATTTTATCAAAATTCCGATAAAAATTTATTTAATATTTCGAAAATTGACCAAATTTAGCATAAATTAATGCCAGCTATTGCGGAGAGTATCCAGCCGAATTTCGGATTCTCTCATTCGAAACGACGCGAGACAATCTATATATGTTTATCGTTATACGTTTGTTAATAGCCGGAGTACCAGACGCATCTGGTCTCATTAAATATGATTTTGCACCTGCAAATGGAAACTTTGTAAACACAGAACGACACGCATGATTGCATATTAGAAACGCATCGAATTATCTCGGGCTTTAATCCCTTCCCATTATCCTCTCCTATTTCTCTATTTGTGTTGTTTATTAAACGATATGATTGTGGAAGCAAACGGTGCTTTTATGTCAAAGAAAATTTAACTCAATCGATGATTTCAACCCCTCTTCCCGACGTAAAACTTTATTTAAAATAAATATTGAAAATATTATTTATACGCTAATTACTCATATGATAAAATATTGTAAGAAATATTATTATTTTAATTTTGTATAAATTATTTAATTTATTATCCATGAATTATTTTTCAAATGATATTATATATTCTACCTGAAAAATCGTTATCAAATAAATAAATAAAATGAGTCTAAACTTTTAATTTCAACTAGGATAAAATCCAAATTATCTCTCATATATTTATAAAAGACTTTGTTGAAATAATCAGCTAATGAATTATAAAAATTATACATTGATATTAATAAGTTTAAGCTGGCATGGGGTGAGTTTTTGCGACCAAAAAAAAAAAAAAAAAAAAAAAAACAAGAAAAAACAAGAAAAAACATTCCAAAAGTGCTAAATACTGACCATTTCTGAGATTTCCTAAAATCTCGAAGCTTGACGATGATTGGTGCCAATTCTTAGGGAGAAAAACGACGCCATCGTAGCAGATCCGTCGCCCTCGAAGAGACGCCAACCACGACCCTCGACTAGTCCAAGGGGGTGCGACCAGTGTCGAGATGCACCTTGCGGTCTAGCACGCGCCCAGCGTGTACACACGCACGTCATCTCTCTCTTTTTTCTTCTCTCTCTCTCTCTATCTCTGCCTTCTTCTCCCCTTATATACATGTACATAAACCACCCCTCGCGCCCAAAGTGAGCCAGAATTGTTCTCCCTACCACACGCACCAGTGTGCTCATCGGTCATGGAATCACCGAAAATCGGCTAGCTCGTAACGCGAGTCCAGAAGGGAGGGAGGGGGGGAGATGGCTCTTTAAATACAATTAAGCGTAGCCTGTACAAAACCGGAAGAGAGAGAGAGAGAGAGAGAGAGAGAGAGAGAGAGAGAGAGAGAGGGGGGGGGGATGGGTTAGAGATATACAGAGGCAAAGGCCATAAGCTATATCATAGTATTCGAGCCAGCGATCGGGCAGTTGCAAATGACGGGGGAGGGGGGATGAAACGAGGAAAATCGTCTGTACCCCTGATGAAACTAATGTGGTCTCAACCCCCGAATATTTAAGCCACGTGCAGGCTGCAGGTCGTACTCAGTTGACACCTCAACCTCGTACAATCATCATCTCCTGTATTTTTGCAACTTTTTATATACCGGACAATACTTGACAACGAAATTGTCCCAGCAAAAGTACCAAAAACTTCGATCTAGTACGAATTAAATTTTTTTTTAAATAAAAAAAATAATAATTTACAAAATTGGTACAAAATTTAATAATTAATTTTGGGTGACCGATGTGATGGAATAATTGTTTATAATATTGTGAGAGAAAAGTTTTGTGCGGACAAAGTGAGGGGGTGAAAAGCGTTGGAGAACTTTTTTGTTTTGTTTGGGGAATAAAATCGAAAGAAAAAAAAAATACAAAGAGACTAATCGCCGGTTCTTAATGAACGTGGAGCGTCGAGGAAGAGTTATTTACCCAACATTCTCAAACAACGCTTTGATAATGAGTATCCAAGCGCTTGAGAGAACAACAATTTCATCACAGAGAACGACCATGGGGCGACCTGGTGTACGAGCTGCTACTCTACTTGGCAGAGATTCGGCCACCGAGGTCATAGACGTTCATCGACTCTCTCAAAGAAATTCTCCGGTCATTCAATTCGTGAGTATTTTTATATAATTTTTTTTCGTTTCTAATCAATTAACGTGAATTAAAAAAATCTATTTTCTAATTAATAGCTTAATGGATGAACTTTAAAGTTGAATTTCCATTACAATATTCCATTTAATGGATAAGAATAATTTTTTTCAGTAGAAAAAATCATCCAAAGATTTGAGAAAAATTTGAAAAATTTTAATGATCCCAAATTTGAAAAATAAAAATAATGTTTTATTGTTTGTAAATTTTTGCATTTTTTTCATTGCTAATTAAAATTGTCTACGATGATAGGTCGAAGTTGCCGATGCGGAGGGTCGTCTTTACTGCGTGGACGGTCTCGTGAATTCATCATGCTGGATAAAGATCGTAACGCTTGCAAAAGACTGTCAGAGTTGCAACGTTTTGCTCATGAGCACGGAAAAGGGTGTCGTATTGAAGACGATAAGATGTATCACTCCTGGCGAGCCACTTTTAATGTGGTTCACGGAAAATATATTAGCAATGATGAACATGCCTTTTCTTACGCCTTCGAATATTCAAGGTAAATAGAAATTTCAAATTTGTTTTTTGGTTTCAAATCAATGTTAAAGAAATAAAATCAATTTATTTGAAAGTATTAATAAAGAAAAAAATTAATTCAATTATAAGTGAAGAGTCCAGGGGAAAAACCACTTTAGGACTACGCAAAACCAATGTGGTTTTTCTCCTGACCCCTTCAAATGTTTTATTCAATTTTTTTTAAAATTAATTGTATCAATTGATTCGAAATAAATAAATAAAATGTTCCTATTATTAATTTTTTTCATTAAATTATCAGGTCAAAATCGTTACATATGCCATATATGTAACAATCTATTCGAGTATCCAAATCCTCTGAAGGTTCATCTAGCCCTCAAGTGCAATCGTTTGGACAGCAATCATTTATGGAGTATTTTGGCAAAAGAATTCATCGCCACGCCAAGGCCAACACTCGCATTGAATCTTTTTCCACCAAAAATTGTTCCGTTCACATTTGAACTGTCAGGATCATTGAAAAATTCACCAACGAGAATATCACCGATAATCGTTGAGACATTAGACTCGAGCGCTTCATTGACGAATAATTCGCCACCATCGTCGAATCAACCGTCGCCAACATCCTCAAACGGTCCATCGCCAACATCGTCGAATCAACCATCGCCAAATTCATCGAGTCAAATATCACCGAGTTCGTCAACTCAGGTCTCACCGGTGCGAAAAAATATCAGCCATCATGGAACTTCGGCATTCAAGCCTTACATGAACAAACCAATGAGTTTTCAAACGACAATTCCAACGATAACGAGTCATCATCGAAATGAAACAATTCACAGTCACGCGAATTATAATCACGTGGCAACATCAGCTGCACCGCTCAGAACTGACGCTCATGCCGCACAGATGGAAACTATCGTCAGTAATCTTGGCAAATCTAAGCAGGGACACTTGTGCATTTACTGCGGAAAAGTTTACTCGAGAAAATACGGACTAAAAATTCACATAAGGTGTGTACAAATTTTATTTCCTAATAAATCAAACGAAAATATTTTTGAAAATAAAATACGTGGCAAAAATAAAAAGAAAAACATAAATTAGAAAAAAAAAAAAAAAACAAGAAAATTTGGATAAAGAATTAATGTGAATTTTGTTATGTATTTTTCAGAACGCACACAGGCTACAAGCCACTAAAGTGTAAATTTTGTCATCGAGCATTTGGTGATCCGAGCAATTTGAATAAACACGTGAGACTTCACGCCGACGGCGAGACACCCTATCGTTGTGAACTCTGTGGCAAAGTTCTCGTTAGAAGGAGAGATCTCGAGAGACACATAAGATCGAGGCATCAGGACAACAACACCGATCACGTCTCCGACACTTCGTCCGACGGTATGGACGTTTAGAGTTCAAAAGGACAAAATTATAAACTGCTCTATCACAGCAGTCTGTAAATAGACTTTACAGTGAGAATTAAAATGTACAAAGTTAAGCGAATTAACGCTGTTTTTGTTTTTTTTTTTTTTCAAGCACATAAATAGTCAGAAAATCTCGGCTCTGATTATTTGCCAATTTAAATTTTTGTGAATTAAAAAAAATGATTTTTTTTGCAGTCTACAAAAAAACCAGAGAGAGAATTAAAATGTATAAAACGAAGCGAATTAATCGCATTTTTTTAAATACGTAAACAATGAGAATCTTTGGGCTCTGATAATTCACAATTTAAACTCGAATACTTTGTGTATCGGGAAAAAATTGAAATATTTACAAATTAGACATTTCGACGTACGTAAAAATATATTTTTTTCATCTTTTCATCATGCGCAAAATGCTCGCTCGCCGGGAGCTACAGCTGCGCTGTAATAAAAACGTACTGCTTTTGATCGCCAGGGTAATTGCAAAAATGTACCATTCTCATTGATTTCAAATTACGTTTTTTTTTTCTCCTTTCACGAATTTATATAGAGAGATAAAATATTTTATACCACGCAAGACTAAATAGTTTTTAAGAAAATGTTGTTAAATTAGTTTGTAATTCCGTCATTATAATTATAATAAATAAAATTGTTATCGCTCAATATAACCTTTAATTTCTTCATTTCCTATTTCCGGAGAATTATAATTGCATAAAAATCCGTTCAGTATTTTACAACTCTAGTTGTTAAAGTTCGTTAGAGTGGAGAAATTTTAATAAAAAAAATAAATAATAATAATAGTAATAATAATAAAGTTCTCTTATACACTGGCATGAATAATTATACTCATGAATAATTATGAGAATATTCAACTTTTCGATTATTATTAGTGGCAAGAGTCACGCGAGCATGTAAATATTAACGATTCAAAATTATATACAAAATATAATTAATTCTGTACAGGAACCGTTCAACCCGATCACGTGAGATATTTTTAGAGGACTTACTACTTTCTGGAGCTTTTCATTCCGGAAATCTCTCCCCAAAGAGTGACCGGAGACAATCAAGGATGGTTCATTGATGTTTCACCGTCGTGGCTGATTAGACTCCTTTTCTTCATTTGGAAATCTCAATTCGAGTCACTTTTCGTCACAATTGCACTCACAAGCACTGTGGTGAAAACATTTTTTCTCACTCTTTTGTCGCGCGAACGCGGCACGTGGCAAAAAGCGCGTGAAATATCATTCTCCCGAACCCTTCCGGTAGAGGATACGCAATAAATTATCGTGTCAGATGGACAAACGATATGTTTTCTCTGTATCACGCGTAACAAAAGTTTTTACGAGACGAAATATTGATAGCTACTCCGCGATTTTGTCGAAAAACTTCCCATGACTTGTCATTCAACGCGTAAACAATAAATACACAATGGCCTCGTGTCGTCTGGTTTCGAGATTTCGAGATTTCGTCATAGCGGCGCAGGTCGACAGCGCGCATTTCTGCCCAACTCGCATGCAAATTTAATTGCAGTAACGAACGCTCGCGGCGCTCACGGCACCTCGAAAAAACGGTTGGGTTTAAAAATCCCTCCTGCTGCAAAATTATTGTTACATCGCGGGAGGAACACACAAAAATCGTGCTTGTCACTTTTGTCGTTGAATATTAAAATCGTCTTTGGTCCTTCCCGGCGAATATTACGCGGATGAGAAAGAGAAAGAGCTTCCGGCGAGAAGATAATTCAGTGATAATTGTCGCTCGAAAAAGTGTCTTTAGCTGTTTTTGTTGTGATCGTGAAAAAAATGTTGCGGAATGATAGCCGAATCACGGGAAAAGCGCGTAAAGTTCGCGTTTGCCACTTTGACGTTGAATATTCCAATCGTATTTTAGTTCTTTTCGTCGGATATTACAAGAATAAAGTAAAGAAAAAGAGCTTCGGTTAAAAGATAATTCGGTGATTATCGTCGTGAGAAATACACGACTACCAGTTTGTTGAGATCGTGAAAAAAGTGGAGATGTACAAACGATATTTTTTCTCTGTATCACGCGTAACAAAAGTTTTTACGAGACGAAATATTGATAGCTACTCGGCGATTTTGTCGAAAAACTCCCATTGACTGGTCATTCAACGTGTAAACAATAAATGCACTATGGCGTCGTGTCGTCTGGTTTCGAGATTTCGAGATTTCGTCATAGCGGCGCAGGTCCACGGCGCGCATCACTGCCCAACTCGCATGCAAATTTAATTGCAGTAACGAACGCTCGCGGCGCTCACGGCACCTCGAAAAAACGGTTCGGTTTGAAAATCCCTCCTGCTGCAAAATTATTGTTACATCGCGGGAGGAACACACAAAAATTGTGCTTGCCGCTTTTGTCGTTGAATATTGAAATCGTCTTTGGTCCTTCCCGGCGAATATTACGCGGACGAGAAAGCGAAAGAGCTTGGCTTCCGGTGAGAACATAATTCAGTGATAATTCAGCCGAATCACGGGAAAAGCGCGTAAAGTTCGCGTTTGCCACTTTGTCGTTGAATGTTCCAATCGTATTTTAGTTATTTTCGTCGGATGTTACAAGAATAAAGTAAAGAAAAAGAGCTTCGGTTAAAAGATAATTCGATGATTATCGTCGTGAGAAATACACGACTACCAGTTGTTTGTTGTGATCGTGAAAAAAGTGATGCGCGAGTTCATAATAGTGTCAGTGTGTGTTCGTCTGTGTGAAGTGAAAAGTGCAAATGACGCCATACATCTGTCGCTGCTTCCGGATGAGAAGTTTTCTTGCCGAAAGTTCATCGATTCATCGATTCTTTTCTTCTGTCTTGCCTTGAGGGAGAAACCGGCGAGGTTAAAAACTCCAACAAGTAGTAAGTGCTAGAATAATAATAATAAACATGACAATTCCGGTATTCAAGCATATAAACGACAATTATGATTATGCCTAATAGCCTATAATGCCAAAATGATGTAACAATCAGAAGTATCAGTACCTTAGCAAGGTTTAAATTATTAACAATGTTTTATTTGTTAACAATATTTGTTTCTTATTTTTAATTAGTGACAATTTTTTATTTTTTAATATTCATTTATTAACAATCAGTTTTTTTAATAGTTACAAATCACTTTTAAATTTGTTCCGAATCGAAGAATTTTATTGCGATCGCCGAAAAAGTAGGAAACCGCTTAACCAAAGTAGGTTATGGCGTTTTCCATCGCAGTTAGTTGACTCGCCGCATTTCAGCCTGAGCGCTAGCAGCGTTTCTCGTATGGTAAAATCGAATTTCATATTCTTTTCCTCTCCGGCCTAAATCGAACTTTTGCAGCAAAACGTCCTTCTAGCAGACGGCGCAGCCGCAAATCGACTCTTGGGTGCCTCGAACAGTGTTAAAAATTTACTAAAAAAAAGTAGTGAACGGCCGGTGACACGGTAAGTTTGCATATTTTTTTTAATTCTCACAAATATTCAACGATCTTCTTTCATGAAGGATTTAACTCAAAACACGACGTTTTTCCTTCATTATTGAAGTTATGTCAGAGGAAAAAATCCAAATGGGGTTATTTCATCTTTAGGCCCTGTGATGTAACAGCTCCAACACGTCAGATAATAACACGCTTTTCATCTCGAAAATCTTGATTTTTTTTAGACAAAATAATGGCTACCCTCGCACGTACACTTCGCCCTTATCTCAGATGCGTTCGCAGCCAGGCTAGAAATTATGCCGATGCATCTGGCAACGAGATGAAGTTCACCTTTGCTGGAGCCAATCAGGTATCTCGACTTCCTTCTCTCAAATTTGCAAATTTTCTGTCGATGTGAATAATTCATTCACTTCTCATGCCTTTTTCCTCTCTCTTGTATTATAACTTCTTGCAAAATCTCTTTTGCTACTCCAACGAGTTTTGTATCACCTTAAGACAAAATGAAACTATAACGTAACCTCAAAACATGTATATTCGATATCATTTACAAGTAGTTTAGACTTTAAGCAAAAGTAAAACTTTGCTGGCCTCTTAATTCAATTTCTCGTACTCTGTTGATTAAATTTTGCCCGAAAAATCAATCATTTGCGAATGAAGTTTGTTCAAAATTTTCAATTCCTTTTCCTCTACTTATAGATCTTCTTCATCACCTTAAAAAATCAACATAACCTAAACTGCATTCTGCATTAATGCATGTTTTTCCACTTTTTTCCCTCAAACAATTCAAGATTTTTTCTTTTTAAACTTTTGGGCAACTTTACCAAGCAATTTTCTTTTCAACGAATGGATGTTGTCGCACTCGTACGCGCTCAGTCGGTATTTCAGATTACATAAAGGGGGGTGAATGTCGATATGACTTGAACCAAATTTTAACCCTCTGGTCTACACCTGGGTCACCAGTTACCCAATGGCACTGTGTATTTCAACGTGGTGATGGAAAATGGTGTAGACTAGCGGGTTAATAGATTTTCCGCAGACAGGGGTTAATCGAATGAAGTTAGTCAATCATACAGAAGAGCCCACAAATTGCGACAAAAATAGAGCGATTTTTCTGAAAAATGTTTCAAATTTTCGTTCATCTCTCTCGGACCCATAGGTGCTCCGTCGGTAATTGCTCCCTCTTACAAAAAATAAAAATAAACGATCTAGCCAGATTAAAAAAATTTCAGGTATACTATGACTCTGCTAATGTAAAGCAAGTCGATGTTCCCTCATTCTCCGGAGCTTTTGGTATTCTTCCTCATCACGTGCCAACACTGGCCGTCCTCAAGCCAGGAGTTGTGACCGTTTACGAGCAGAGTGGAGAGGTGAAAAAAGTTTTCGTTTCCTCCGGAACTGTCACGATCAATGAAGACTCCAGTGTTCAGGTACTGAATTTTTTTTTTTTCATCATTGTGGTTACATGAAATCCTCTCTGTCGGTAAAAAAACCGTTATCTCTTTCATAAAGCTTAAATAAAGTGAATCATAAAGTTTAAATTGGTAAAAAGCACTAAACTCTTTTTTCTTTGCAAAGAAAATGCATTTTATGAAACATTCTAACAGATTCTAGCAGAGGAAGCTCATCCAGTTGAGAATCTAGATCATTCAGCAGCTCGAGATCTTCTGAGCAAGGCACAGCAACAATTGACCTCTGCCTCGTCCGAACAGGACAAGGCCGAAGCTGCGATCGCCGTCGAAGTTTCCGAGGCACTCGTTGCAGCCTCTTCATAAGCATATTAAAAAAAAAAAAATAGATACCTTGAGAATCATAAGAATTATGAGGATTTGATTCGCTGTGAGGAGTCTTAGCAATAGAAAAAAAAATGTTATCAAGTCATCTGCCGTAACGCTAAAGCGTTGTTACTCACTACTGTACAATTATACGATCTTATTGCCCGTCAAAACCACCACTTGTCCATTTTTTCTCACTGCCTCGTCGAAATAAGATTTTTTCTAGACAAAATTGCAATTAAAAACGTTCTTTATTGCGCATTAATTAGACGATGAAGTTTAACGACAAACTTATTTTATCAACTAATACAGGAAGCCATTTCTTCTTTTTTTTTCAATTTAGCTCGGTTGGAAATAATGCTCAAAAGTAACGTTAAAAAAAAAACAGCTATTATAAATTTTTCGTCAAGTGTGAATTTTCAAAATTCACAGTCGTTTATATTTCCGTTACGGTATATATTATAAAAATATATGTATATATTTACACAGTGTAAAAGCCCGTATATATATATTCTGCAACGTACATACGAAACTCTCAAACGTATGAATAACTCTGAATATAATTCTATATTTAGTGTGGTAATTTTCTTTTTCTTTTTGGCACTTTGTCACCGTGGTCGCGGTTATTTTTGGTATAACGTAAGAAATGTTACAAAACTCTCTATATTAAATGTACGTACATCATCTTCGTGTATGTAAGGTATTACGTACAGTTGTATATGTATTTTTCGATGGGGGGGGGGGAAGTTATCAACAAATACGATGATTTATTTGGCATTACTGTGAGACTTGGATATTTTTGGTTTTTTGGATTTTTCTTTTTCTTTCATATCGTCATAATGGTTTCAACCATTTTTTTAAATAAATTACATCGCGTGATGCAATGAAAAATCAACGTGGATACATAAATGTGAGCGGAATTTTGAGTAAAAAAAAATTGCGCTATACAGAAAATGCTTGAAAAAAAGATTGGCCGGAATGCTGCTATTCAAATATTTAAATATCAAACAAAAATTATATGTTTGCAATTATCACTCCGTAACTTGAATCAAATGCAATATAACAACAACAACAACAACAACAAAAAGAGAAATTAAATAAGATCTCAGAAAGTCAACCGAGCTGACGAAAAATTTCCTCAACTCCAGTTCAAAAACTCCATACCAAAGTAGATATATAAAAGATACATCTCACATATATCAAAAATATTTTTGTGAATCTATGAAAAATATATCTTAGATGTATCAACTACATTTTCTATAACATCTATATTTTCAGATATATTTCAGGATATACACAATATGCGAGTTGTATGAAATATATATTTTAGATATATCGAAAATATATATCTTAGACAAATGAAATATATATATATATGAATATATTGCTTCTCCTTAGCCGCTTCATTAACATCGATAAAAAAATTTCGACCCGAAAAAAACAAAAAAGAATTTCCACATATATAAATCAAAAATTCCAAGCTCAGTTCTCACGATCATGCGCAAAAGTCTCTGTTCTCAACTGAATCCAAGACTCCCGCATGGCATAAAAAAACGCATAGTCCGGTCTTTTTGCCCTGCGGACAGTTGGGAGTAAAAAGAAGGAAAAAAAGATAATTCAACAAAACTCTGAATAACACGATTGAAGATGAAAGTAAGAAAAAGCCTCTTCGTTTCAATGACTAGTGGGGCGCGGACTAATCGCGCCTGATCTTTCGCTCTCAAAAAATACGAAAAATTTCGTTTCATTGATTATTAGCAACTTGACTATTTATAAGATTAAATGTAACATTAGTGCGTTCAGAAGTTTTATCCTTGCAGCATTGATTTCTGCTAGTTTCTCGGCAACAATTTCTATTGTTGAATACTCTCTGCAATTGTTGCAAAGTTTTCAAGCAAATAACGACGCAACATGAGCCACAACCATTTGTCCCATCGGCATCGCATGGACATTCGCTCTGTAGGCAAGAAACAATTTCACTGACAATTTGCAGCTGCGATTCTGTTTTTTTGTCATCGCGCGGCGTTTGTTCGTTCATGCTCGTGCAATTTTGGCAATTATTCGCGTGATCACATTTGCAATCGGTGCATCGACAAATATCAGCGTCAGCTGTTATTTCCTGCAGTATATTTCGATCTCGCCTGCTTTTAATGAAGCTCAATGGCCGTTCAATCGTCTCGTCGATTTTTTCGACTGGTGCGCCATCTGGCGGTTCAACGAGGGACAACTCGCTGGTTGTTTTTGCCGGATCTACAGACGTAATGGCATCGAGAGTTTCCGCTGCAGTTTCCAGTGGATCCTCAAGATGAAGGGGATAAGGCTCTGGACCGACGAGATCAACGAGTGAATGAACTGCTGTTGGAAAAGCATTTAATTCGGACCATGACTGAGTTCTGAGAGCTGGTGCTGCCGCCAATGCCATAACGTCGATCCAGGGCGATGGCATTTCCTCCTCTGAGGCAATTGCTAATTGTACAGCCTCTGATGTCTCATTGCTGCTCGTATTTACCGTATTTATCAATTCGTCCGTGTCTGTCGAAAATGGCAGATTTTCCAGTGCACTCTCGAACAATTGATTATCGTTCGATTTGGCCATTGTTGTGTTGTCAATATCGTGACTAAATACAGCCTGAGACGAGATCGAAGATGTTTTGTACTCTTCGTTGATGTACACATCGTCTTTGACCTCTGACAATTGTGCTATTGTATTTTGTATGCCATCCTGCATTATTTTTTGTTGCAAATTCATTTGGCTCGATTGCGGGACAATTTCGTTCTCAGGTATTAAAATATTTTCCGTTCCCTCGTTTCCGGTCAATTGTGTAATGGTGAATATTTTCAATTTATCCCCGTAATCCTTGTTATTGCTGAATTCAGCGATACTTTCACCATCTATGATATTTGTGTGGGTCAAATAAGCGAGAGTATCCCTCGAAGGGGTTTCTTCCGTTATTTTTGTATCGGCCATTTGTCGGAATTCCGTCGTTGGTATGTTAAAGCTTATTTCACCGTTGAATGCATTGACCAAACTGTCACCGGTTACTTTGCTCGTTTCCGGGGACAAAAATGTTATCGTTTCGGTCCTACGTGGATCGTTCATTGGGACAATCGTGAATGTTCCAATGTTTTGATTATCTTTTGTTCTGGTCTCGATACACTCGATTTTTATGAGATTTGAGGAACTTTCGTTCGTTGCGTTGGCTTGAGAATTTGCGATTTTGTGCTTCTGTTGAAAAATATATTTCATTAATTAATATTTAATAGATAATTAATGTATTGTGGCTTTGTGTGAAAATCCCTCGATCGGTAACAAAAACTTTAAACAACGTTTTTCACAAATTTTCAATGCAATTTGGAAAAAAATTATTTCAAATGTTTGTTATCTATTGAGAATATTTATCGAGTTTTCACATTGCCTTAAAGATGTTAAAAATAACAAAGAGAATAATTTACCGATTCTCCATTGGCTTTCGATCGTTTGTGTGTTTTCAAGTGACTCTTTAGACTGTGAAGAGTCGTGAATGATCTTTCACAAAGTTCATGACCGCATGTATAAGGACGTTCGCCAGTATGTGTACGTTTGTGAGTCTTCAGATGATGCGAAGCCGTGAATGCTTTGCCACAACCTTCCTCTCGGCACCTTTCAAAGCACAAAAACAAGATTTTTATTATATTGAGATTTTTTTTTTTTTTTTTGGGTTGTTTGACAGTGGATTTAAGAGTGAGAAGGTTTGAGCAAAGACACCAACGAATGAACCATCAAGATTATTTTAAAAAAAGTGTCTATGATAGGTAAAGAGATGGCCAAATGCACCAGTAGAGCTCTGTGTGATTTCTTAGAGTAGGTCAAGGATTTTTTGTTTATTCCAGGCCACTTTTTTAAAAAGAGTAGCGAAAATATTCTTTGCAAAGCATCATTTTATAATTGAAGCTTGTTAATCACTGATTGAATCCTTCAATATTTCAATTATTTACTTAATTGACAAAAACGTATCTTTAGGACACAATTTTTCTAAAGCTCAAACTTAAATTCTAATCTAGGTCCGAACTCAAGCTGATCTACGATTAAATTTGTGACAACGAATTCGGGCCTGAGACTTTTTTTAAAAATTCATTATTTCTTTTACTCTCGAGCGTTCATTCAATTTGGCGTTCATCCCTATTGCATCCAAACTCGAAAGAGTGTTAGAGATAAATTTCCAACGTTTAAATATTATTTGACACTCGCATGAACGAAGAGTTTTTTTTTTTCTTCATAAAAAGCAAAATGACGTACATGAATTAATCAAGAAACGTACTTGTATGGGCGTTCTTGAGTGTGAGTACGGACGTGTTTCTTGAGATCGCTTAGTGTAGTGAAGAACTTAACGCATCCCGTTTCCTCGCAGTTGAACGTATTACCGCTGTGAAGTCTTTGATGAGCTCTCAGTCTATAAAGGGTATTGAATGCCTTCTCGCAGCCATTGTGATTACACTCGAATGGCTTTACTTTTGTGTGTACCCTAATGTGGATTTTTAGGCTGTACGAGGTGAGAAATGCCTTGCCGCAGCTCGCTTCCGCGCATTTAAAACGATACTCGCCTGCAAATTTTTGTCCCTTTTCTTTTTATCCCATCGAAATTTCTTTTCTTTTTTTTTATTCTCTGCACATTTATGTGAGACGAAAGAAACATGAAAAAAAAAAAAAAAAAAAACGAAGAGGCAAAATTTTGTAAATGACGCCACTAACCGATCGAAAGCCATGCAGGTCGAGAAGCGATCCCTTCACAACTGAACGTTCAAGGACAATACATTTAGACAATACTCGTGTACATGGACGAAAAAGCTTTTCTTGTCTGTTTTTTGTTTTTTTTTTTTTCTGATGTAAATGCAAATCCTTATTCTGAGATGCCATTTTCTCAAACTGTGAAAAAAATCATGTTAACGTTAATTTTCCCCTATTCCACTATTCACACTTAAACTTACCCCACGAATCTCTCTTTTTAGTTAGCATTAATGAAAAAAAAAAGGCAAATAACACGAATTAGTTCCATGAGTCCTAGAATGATTTATATATGAGAAATAAAGCAGCAATTTTTGTTAGGTCATGCAAAGCATTATTAGAACATTCAAAAGGCAAAAATCGATTTTGTCATCTTACGAGGATGAAAGTAGTTTTTTTCTTTGTTACAGTTAATTATGACGATGTGAATGATTTTTTTGTACAAAGCTGTAGGAGAAGTCCGGTATATTTCGGACAATTTTGGAATATTAAATTTCTATTTTTTTAACTCAAACTTGCCCATCCCTATGAGCGAAATATACTGAATCTTCCCTAGCCGGTAAAATATCGTAACATTTTATTCTCACTGTCGACAGTTGATTTCTACCTTTGTGAGTTTTCATGTGAGTTCGAAGATTTCCGACTGTGCTGTAAGTTCGTGAACAACCATCGTACTCGCACTCGTAACGGCTGATGTGTTTTTGATTTGTATCCGGATCTGTGCTCTCAATTGTGATAGTAGCGTGTGAAGGATCATCGGGCATCGAGTCATCTTGGCCAGGATGAATTCTCATATAAATCTCGTTGGGGCTTATCGTATGATGAATGTATCTGAAAGAGATAAACAAAGCGTCTCTTTAAATAGATTTTTCAAAGAGCGTTAAGCAAATTTGATTTATTCGAGCTCAAATTTGTACGTTCCGTTCTGCTTCTTAAAGCAGAATCCATTATTTATGTGCTCATTTTACAAATATCCACTATATCCACTATATACATATATGGAGTCTTTGGTAAAACTTCAATTTATAGCTCTGTGGATTTTACACCTGTTACAAAAAATCAAAACTCTGTTACAACTGACGTGTAACACTGAAAATTTCCGTCTGATATTGGGAAACCTTCTTCTATGAAGAAAACGCCTGAGCTCAAGTCACCCAATGTATTTTTAGCAGAAGGACGTTCTGTGTGTGTGTGTGTGTGTGTTACTAAAATGTATATGGTTGAGAAATATTAGCAGAGAATTTATGCCATCTTAACTCGATAATCAAGATTTATGAACGTTAAAGTTACGAGATAGTTAATATGGGATGATATATTTTACATGGAAAATAATCCAAACGATTATTGATAAATAGATCATTCTGTGAGGCACCAAATTGAATTTTCATTCGTAGAATAATATAAACAAAAATGTCGGAAACTGCCATTGTTCGTAGATCTTTGGAAATTAGGAATGAAGAAAAATTTAATTCGTCAAAATTTTGAGCGGGCGATTGTCCAAGTTTCAATTTCAAATCTCATCCAAATGTCCTTATAAGGGAAGGGGCAAGCAAAACACGAATTCAACGAATAACAATCTTGCTCGCTGGAGCCAGAATCGCGAATTACACTGGTCTGATCGTGATAGTGACGAAAAATAAAATAAAAACGATAATTTTAAGGATCTACAATAATGAGTGATGAATCGATGGAACGATAGTTGGAAAAAAATCTCACCCTGTACTGTCATTGGGCAGCTTTACGGTGGACGGTGTATCCTCGTCCGAGTATTTTCCATAATCAAATACCGGGGATTGTTCGTAAACTCGTCCAAAACTTGCGAGATCGAGACTGTCGTCAAGACAATCTTGTAAATCGTGAGTTACGAGAATACCATCAAAGTTTTCCTCGATATTATCGACATTTCCCGTCTCAATGAATTTTTCACTTTCCCACGTCGCCATACTTTTTTTGTTTTTTTGTTTTTTTCTTTTTTCGTGGGGCCGTTTTCACAAACAAGTCCCCCCCGGGCGGAGCACGCACTTATGAGTCCATACAGTTTCGTTTTCGTCTTTGTATTTCACGCACTTGTGTTGTCTCGAATTTTACACTTGTGTGCATCGTAATATACACGAAAAGATCGAGGAAAAATATTTTATTCGATTTTGTAGATCTCAACGATCGTAAAGACATCTGGCGGCCATCTTAGCACACTCTTCGATCTATTTTTGCTCGGCCAGTAAAAGTGTTGGGTATTTCAGTTATTAATTTGACCGACACCAAAAACTGAATGAATTTTCATGCTTCAAATGCTTATTATTTATTTAAACATACAAATTACTTATTGTGTTTTTTTCGCTAAATAAAAAAGGCACAATCCATTCCGGATTCCTCCCGACTTGAACGATCGAGGCTTTTTCTTGAACAGCTGATTTTAGTGATCATTAAAGATCTCAGACGATAATCCAAAATACATCGATCGTAATTTGCCACTTTGTAGATCGACCGACCCTGACTTTTCATTATAAAAGAGTATCAAGTCACAGCAACCACGTGAAAATTGCATAACATCGTTTGATTACTACACTCAATGATAGTCGGGAAACTCTGCGTTATCAGTAAATAAAGCTGGAGATTCAAAGCGCAAGCTCTATCACTCAGCTCGCCATGCGCACGTGACGCTGAAAGGAGCGTTCGATAACAAAATATTACGTTACGTTAACAGTTGCGTCTAGCAGAGCGTCGTGCGTAGATCGTTTATGACTTTCTTAAAAAAGAAAAAAAGTTTTTTCGAAGCAAATATTCAGGACTCAGAATGACCGAGAATCCAAAAAATCACGTTCTATCGATTCAGAGTCATGTCGTTTCTGGTTATGTTGGTAATAAAAGTGCAACATTTCCACTTCAGGTACACAAAATTATTAAAAATATAACACGTTTTGTTAAAAATCGTTCGCGTAATAAATTTTTACATTTAAACCAGTTGAACGTACATTAACTTTATAATCTTTTTCCATCGATTCAGTAATCTCCCGTGTCGTATCCAATTTTAAATTGATTGATGTTAATGAATCATTGAAAATAGATTTGAAAAATCTTCTGCACTTTTATTTCGAGTATATCTATTTTTAGTTGTTAATAATGTCCCCTCATCGCTCCATTATCTGCTACGACGAATCTGCTACGCACCCACAAAGCTAACATAACCTCAAAACATTTCTAATATTTTTTCATCAAAGCTTCTTGATTGCAATCGCACAAGGAAAGCTCGGACGTCTGCATCTATGAATTGGGTGTCTTATCACTAAAAAGATACTCTTAAGTTCAGTGTTTAGCATTATTACACAGATGTAATATAAAATAAAAAAAGAATGATGGAGAGTTCATACTTGTTATTGATCAACAATTGTTAAATAAATCGATGAAATAATATTCACAGAATTCAAAGTTTCTAACGTAGTGACGAAATGTGATGCGATTGGCTGTTTATCTTGTATATGACGTCACGTTATTGCCAAATAGCGCCTAATTAGTTATAACTTGAGTGATTCCCAAGTATTCCATGACTATCGGCAGTTATCCTAATTTACTTCAATGCTTAAAAAGGGCAAAATATTTTGAGTTTAGTGTGCATGAGAGCTAACTCAAGGAAACATTTTAAAAAGTGAGGTTAAATAGGAGACATAGTCGGTCCTAAGCATGCGCCTGGAACTTCGGTATACAGGCATGATGTCATAATCGCTTCGGATAAACTCGGGCGTTTCCGGCGTGTAGCGAGAATTCGTTTTATTTGTTCAAAATTTTTTTAATTTAATGTAACTATGCATTTCATAATGCTTTTTTTTTTGGAAATCACGAGAAAATGAATCACTCATCTTATCCAGGGAAAATATATTTCGATATTTTTGCCCCGATCTCTACCGTAATTGAAGGCCTGGAAAGGCAAGTTGCAGAAGTTGCAGGGCCTCCTTTTAATATAATGAATTTCGATTTTAGCTGTTAGGATACGAAGTGGACGCGATAAATTCCGTCCAATTGTCCAATCACACAGGATACAAAGTCGTCAAAGGACAAATATTAAATGACGAGGACCTGGGTAAGGGTAATGGGCTATGCGGATTATTCTCAGCGTTAAACGATTTCCGGCACGATTTTTCGTCCTCTAATCGATTATTTGCACTTTTATTAAGGAGTTTTAGTGGATGGCTTGGCAGAAAATGATTTGGATTCTTACAGTCATCTGCTGACTGGCTATGTGGGCTCGGCATCTTTTCTCAAACGAATAGCTCAACTGGTCCCCGTACTAAAGAGCAAAAATCCAAATCTTATATATGGTATAAATGTCATTACAAATCGACCATATACATTTTTTTTTATTTAATAATTTTTAGAAATACAAAACACGTGAAGACAAAATAATAAGAATATATTTCAAATGGGAATTGTCCTACAAAAATGAATTCCATGCTCAAATATTTCAGACTTCTCAGTATAATTTTTCCAATTTATCATCCCAGTTGAGTATAGAGTGAAGAAACAAAAAAAAATGTTTTATCTCTGAGTAAATGGTTGTTTGGTAGGATTAAAAAAATATATATCAATTCGACAGTATGCGATCCTGTTATGGGAGATAACGGAAAGATGTACGTACCCGAGGAACTCAAGGATATATACAAAACTGATATAGTTCCTCTCGCTGACATCATAACGCCGAATCAATTTGAATTGGGGTCAGCACAACGAATATTTATTCGACCTCCATAGGAAATATATTTTTTTTTTGGTCCTGGCTTCTAATTAATATTTTTAAAGGCTTCTAACAGGAAGGAAAATCGACACAATAAAAGATATGGAGAGTGCAATCGAAGATTTGCACGGCATGGGACCAAAAACCGTAGTGATCTCTTCAACGGAAATAAATGATAAGCTCACAGCAGTGGTGAGCAGTGCAAAAGGTATTTCTACGAATATCATTCAAATCTTTGTACCATAGAAAAATTGTGATAAAACCACTCAAGGTAATGTCGAGCAAACAATATAATAATGATTAAGAATCTTGATCACAGATAAGACAAAGATAAAAATTGATATTCCGAGAATACCAGCCATTTACACTGGATCGGGAGATCTTTTTGCTGCGCTCTTTCTCGCCCACTCCGATTCTAATGCAAGCGCAAGGACGGCACTGGAAAAAACCATAAATACTCTGCATGCTGTTTTACTAAAAACTCACGAATGCTGTCTGGGTAATAAAAGAAAAACGATCAAAGAGATTGAGAGCAAAAAAATTACAAACTTGATGAAATAATGAAATTTCAATCGGAATAATTTAAATATTACTTTTTTTTCTTACATTTCACAGCTAACAAGGATGCAAAGGCACAGGGAGCCAAAAAAATTGAACTTCGTCTCATTCAGAGCAAAAGTATCATCGAAAATCCGCCAAAGATACTCGTGGCAGAAGCTTTATAATAATTGTATATTTGTTTAATTATAGACAGAGGGAAATCGGTTTGGGTTTGAAAATATTTTGAGTACTCTCTCGCCCAAATGTTTATAACGATAATAAAAAATTTATAATAGGGCCGTTGCAGGATAACGCATATTCTCGTGTTGGACACGAAAAATATATTTTTATTTCGATTCTCAATCAACGGATTCGCGACGTTGGCATAAATGATATATGCAAATACAAAATTAAATATGGTGGAGGTTCAAAAGGGATCGTACAGTAATGAGGCTCCCATAGCTGCCAACAAACTTTATCATTCTTAAGTATTTTTAACACAGGACCAGTTAAAGTCTTCCGAGCGAAAAAAATCGAAGAAAATGTATTTCAATTGCGTTTCGATTAACCACATTGTACAATTTACGCTAGAACTTAATTGTAACTAAATATGTCATGGCATATCAAATAATAAAAATTTATGTCAAGTGTTAATTCAGAAATTACATCTTTAAAATTCTTCCTCATCCCGTTTTTTTAAACCCCCGTAGGCAATCGCATATTTACCTCTTTCGTATAGGCAAACTAGGTCATCAAGATTCATTGTCAGCCCAAGTTTTCCTACTCTTCTAGGCTTTGAAAAAAAATCTTTTAAAACGTTTTTCAAGTCAAATATTGATTTTTTTCCGGATTTCGGTCTCTCTCTCTCTACATTTCGACGAAAGTTCAGAGTGAAGTTTCGCTTGTGCTGTCTGCGCCGACCCAGATTGCCAACGGAAGGTTAAATCGTTTTTCTACATATCTCATTGTCAGCTAATGTTTTGGTTCTGAAAACGATTTCCTAAAGTTCCATTTTGTAATGCATTTTTGCACATTTTAACTACCCAAAAAAAGATTATTATTAAAAAAAAAAAACTAATTTTGACAAGGATAAATGAGAGTCTCGAGGTCGTATAGATTATAACCCAATTTTTCATTTCATGGTCGCTTATGACGAAGAATTAAAATAGAACTCCATCTTTTTTTCTTATACGCCGAAAAAAATTATAATCTGACTCTAAACTCTTCCTTTCATTTTTTTTCGTTATACATTGTGGTCGAGAGGTCGATCGATCGATGCAAAAAAAAATAAAAAAATTGCACCCAGCATAATCCATGGTGAAGCTTTCAACATGTGCGTGTTGCAGAGGATTATCCCTAATTCAGGGACAAACTGTAAGTGATCTATCGTGATAAATCCGAGGTCGATGGAAAGTGGCATAATCGTGGATGTGAATCGTCCAACGAGAGCAAAAAAAGGATCCTCTGTTACTGATTGTGTAACAGCTTGCCGATGCCCCTTGGCCCATGATCGTTTGTCCTTGATTGGCGATCGTACCTTTATTTATGTATTTAGAGAGCCGGCGATACAGAAGAGAAAAAGAAGAGATTACTGATTCTGTGTGGCCCTAAAAATCCCATTATCGACACGATCGTATCGAGCTCTACTCAGTGTCCAAGATGGCCTCTCTGGTCCTTTTTTAACAATTTTAGCCCTCACTTTTGACCATCTTTTTGATTTTTCTTACCATTCTTCCATCCCTTTTTTGATATCACATAATTTTTTTCTTCACATAATTTCTTTTCGTTCTGATAATCGTTTTTTTCTTTTTTTGACAATCTTTCTCTCTAATTCGACTCACTACGAGCGCATCGATCTCAAATTTACAAAGCATGAGTTTGCCTTCTCCAAGGACACGTCTCAAACCCCATCATAACTCTCTCTCTCTTCATTCACCCCCCCCCCCCCCCCTTAATTTCAAAGCAGCCGCGTTGCAGCTTCTGAAAGTTATCGTCGAGCGACTGAAAAATTCTGATGATGATTTACGATCGTGCGTATGTTGCTCGGCTATTTTGTAATCCTTTTGTTAGCTCAATACGAAGCTGGACAGGTTGCTGGCATTCACCGTCGCTCAGATTTCAGATGGAAAAAAGTAAGTTCAAAGAGAGGGAGAGAGAAAGGGAGAGAGAGAGAGAGAGAGAGAGAGAAAAGAGTGAAAAAAAGGGAAGGCACTTTACGAGAATCGTTAAATCGTCGTAAGCGCGAGCTCGCGCTCTTCAGAAGGCCTCGGCTCACAGTTACGAAGTTATTTCCGGCTCCGGTTGACACGACAACCCAGCAGAGACGCGAGCGGGTCTACCGTGAGCTCCTCCAACCACGCTCTCGCTCAAAACTCTACGGGACATTGTTGTCGGAGGTCATTCAACGATGGGTTGAATGTACTCCTATACTCTACTCTTGTAATTGCATTTATATATCTATACACTCTTGTAATTCTACATACACATATATATTTCTTACTCTCATAATTCTACGTGTGTATGAGTGCGTGTATATATTACTTTCGCTCGAAAAAAAAAGTGATATGAGAGAAAATATATCCGAAATATAAAACTTTTTGTCGCTTTATAAATCAAAAATAAATTTTAGATATATTTTTGATACATACCTGATATATTTTAGGCCCAAACTTATCTTCCGACTGTCTAAAATATCTCTTGACTCTTGATCTCTTGAATCTCTTGACTCTTGACTCTTTACAAATAATGACTTTGTTCTTTTTCGCTATACTCTCTTCTATCTTTTCTCTCCTTTTTTTAGACTCAGCCCGGGGACTGTCTCGAGTCCTGGAAATCGGGACAATCTACTTCTGCATCCTCCTTTTATCACAAAATAATAACAGACTATATTGCAAGAGCATAATTTGTGAGATTCTCGATATATTCTAATTTCTTTTTCGAGGCTCAATGATGCTTATAAAATTCAACGATCCATTGTCAATGATTTTTGAGGCTTGTGCGAGCTGCGATCACGATTATCCGCGATGCATCCACCCATTGAACTTGAAGCAAACTTGTTTCACCATCTTGCAAATTTTTCCATTTAAATGTTGGTGAAAAAATTCATTTATAAATGAAGTTACCGATTTTTCGTGGAAGTTGGTTGAAATTTTAATAACGATAATTTGTTGGGTGGACCTAAAAATTAAATTAACATTTAATTATTAATTAAATATTAAATAGATAATCGTAACAATTGTTGATTGAAAAATAAATAGATATATATATATACATAGACTGGATACTATTATTCAACATAATTCCAAGGCCCAATGAAATAATTTACAATTGAACGTTAGAGCATAGTTGAACGATTGTTCCGGCTTCGGTAACAGCTAATCGTTCGATCTATAAGCCCGCATGTATAACTCCCCCGGTACAATACCCGGTTGTATTATTCAGTACAGTACAGTAACCCGCGGGTGGGTAGACGCAATGCTCGTGAGCAACGGTAATACTATTACGCTGTGTCTTATAGTCCTCGCGAGAGAATGAGAGAATGAGAGAATGAGAGAGAGAGAGAGAGACTCACGCACAGAAAACGCGCAATGTCGTTATAACGTGTATGTCTCCCCCTATTGTGCATTCGTAACAGGAAAAAAATAAAAATAGCCCCGGTACGCACAGAAGGAAGATAAGACGCGTTCGCGATGGTGTCTGTATTGAACGAGAGGGAGAGAGTATAAAACGAGAGAGAAGCCCGAGTGTGCCTTGACCCTGAGAGAGCGAGGCAAGCACAAAGGCGTTTTTGCTTAGGATCTCAACCAATATATCTTTCTAACTCTTTCTCGCATGGCGATTAAAAGTTGCGAATATTTGTATGCATATGCAATTCACACCTACGACAATGTACTATTTTATACAGCTATTATAATATTATACCGTATACTTATTAATGTATAAACTCGTGTATTATAGCTCGCAGACTTCTGCGCACTAGTTCGCGGTCGTACGAAACAGTCCAGCGTCGTCCAAAAGGCCTCAAATTAACTCATTGTAATCTGGGTCGTGTTCTAACTCTTGTAGAATAATTTTACGTGCTTATGAGAGTATTGGCAAATAAGATGGACAATGATTGAATAAATGATAGGCTCATGAGGAGTTTGATTTTGAGTTAAATCTCAAGGTTCAAACTAAATGATAAATTTTTCATTTTGAGATCGATTTTTACAACGCGTTAGCTCTCAATCTAAATTTTCGGCTTCATTGTATACTCGTAACTTTCATTATAATTTCAATATCAAGCTCGAATTTGAATTTTAATATACAGTAAAATAAGGATTTAAATTCGATCAATTTTACGTGATCGATTTTAAGATCGAAAATTCGAGCCTGAGATAAAATCTCGTTGAATCATAATCGAGAGTTTCAAGATATCGATGATAATTTTTAAAAATATTGACAGAATTGATTTTTTTGTAAATTTGATGGAATATGTTCGAAAAATAAATGGCAGAATGGAGATAAAATAATTATTATTTCGAGCATGCAAAGGAGACAAGTTTGTAAATAATTGAGGAGAAGTTTTCCGAGGCAAAAGGCAAAGCGAAGAATAAAATTGTCCTTTCGTTATTATAGGTATATAGATATGTGTAGAATGAAGAGAGGGAAAACAGGAGGGAAGAGAAAAGAAGTGCAAGAGAAGAGGGAAGAGAGCTCAAGCGTTCGTACACCCCATATCAGAGCGGTGAGCGAACCGGTCCATTCGGTGGGGAGTCCAAGAGAAAGAGAGAACAAGCAAGACAAATATGAGAGAGTGTGTGTAAGAGAGAGGAAAATCCGAACGTCTTGTATTATATAGAGTCTGTGAGGTGGCGCAAGCGAGCATAGCCAGCCATAAGAGAGGAAGAAGGACGAAAGAGAGAGATATATATATGGCGGGACGAGCGTGTTGAACGAAGATGGTGAAACTGGCAAGTTCACGTCCAAGGAGAGAATGTGGGACGATGCCCCGAAGTAACCTCCATCAAGGATGGACTTGTACATCGGTGAGCGTTTCTTGTTTGTGTTCCTCGAACGACGAGCACACACCTCAAACCGATACGATACGAACGCTATGCCGTTTTCTCCATGTATTTTCTTCTCTCCCCTTGTCTCATTCTCCCTCCCCCCCCCCCCCCCCCCTCTCGCTCTTTCTCTCTCTCTCTCTCCATCCATTCGCTCTTTAGGGAGGATTGAGCATTACACCAAAATATGTCACGAGGTATTAATTTTTTAATGAAATATATTTTGACACATGCGATATTTGTTGAATTTCAAAGTTTCAATTATTCTTCATTTTCGATTTAAAAAAAAAAAAAAAATTACAAAATTTCGCCAGTTTTTCACTTTGTTTTATGGCAAATTGTGAATTATAAGATATTTCGAGATTATTAAATTGAATTAATATGTTGACGATTCGCTTATTCGCTGGCGAGTTGATGCAAATGTTACGTATGAATTGGCAACGCGTCTCTCTTATACTCATACAGGCTTCGGGCAACTTTCTCGCTTGCACACTGAAACTCCCTTTAGGGTGTCCTACGGCGCTCCTTAAAATTTGTTACTTTAATCAATTCGCCACACTCAAGAGAGTCCCTAGGTGCAAGCATAGTCCTTTCTATGTACGAGCATAGTCCTTTCTGTGCACGAGCATAGTTCTTTCTGTGCACGACCATAGTCCTTTCTGTGTACGCGCATAGTCCTTTCTGGGTACGAGCATAGTCCTTTCTGTGTACGAGCATAGTCCTTTCTGTGTACGAGCATAATCCTTTCTGTGTACGAGCATAGTCCTTTCTGTGTACGAGAATAGTCCTTTCTGTGTACGTGCATAGTCCTTTCTGGGTACGAGCATAGTCCTTTCTGTGTACGACCATAGTCCTTTCTGTGTACGAGCATAGTCCTTTGTGTGTACGGCCATAATCCTTTCTGTGCACGAGCATAGTCCTTTCTGTGTACGAGCGTAGTCCTTTCTGTGTACGAGCATAATCCTTTCTGTGTACGAGCATAGTCCTTTCTGTGTACGAGCATAGTCCTTTCTGTGTACGAGCATAGTCCTTTCTGTGTACGGCCATAGTCTTTTCTGTGTACGAGAATAGTCCTTTCTGTGTACGGCCATAGTCTTTTTTGTGTACGAGCATAGTCCTTTCTGTGTACGAGCATAGTCCTTTCTGGGTACGAGCATAGTCCTTTCTGTGTACGACCATAGTCCTTTCTGTGTACGAGCATAGTCCTTTGTGTGTACGGCCATAATCCTTTCTGTGCACGAGCATAGTCCTTTGTGTGTACGGCCATAATCCTTTCTGTGCACGAGCATAGTCCTTTCTGTGTACGAGCATAGTCCTTTCTGTGTACGTGCATAGTCCTTTCTGGGTACGAGCATAGTCCTTTCTATGTACGAGCATAGTCCTTTCTGTGTACGAGAATAGTCCTTTCTGTGTACGTGCATAGTCCTTTCTGGGTACGAGCATAGTCCTTTCTGTGTACGACCATAGTCCTTTCTGTGTACGAGCATAGTCCTTTGTGTGTACGGCCATAATCCTTTCTGTGCACGAGCATAGTCCTTTCTGTGTACGAGCATAATCCTTTCTGTGCACGAGCATAGTCCTTTCTGTGCACGAGCATAGTCCTTTCTGTGTACGAGCATAGTCCTTTCTGTGCACGAGCATAGTCCTTTCTGTGTACGACCATAGTCCACACGAACCCATGGCACAGTCATGATACACACATGGCACCACCACCACCTTTACCACCTCCTCCTCCTCCTCCACTAAAAGACTGATGATTCTAATTTTCTGCCAAAGTAGAATCAAACGTATGACTAAAAAATAATAATTATAATAATTTTCACGATGTATAATAATAATGAAAAGAATGAACAAACAACAATTTTTTTATTGCCATAAACATCTATTTATATGACTAATTAACAAATCGATTAGTATATATTTAATATAATAATTTTCAGACATGATAATTTTTTTGATCATTTTTTTTTTATCGGTCGAGAATTCTCGCGACTTAATCTCGTCACGACGATGATAATCGATCTCAAAGTGTCTCTCTCGCGTTTGTGTCGATGCCTCACGCGCTTTTTTTTTTGCGTTTGCGAGATGAGAGGAAGAACGGAAAAAGATGATCTGCTCCTCCTCTCCATGGCGAGCGAGCATCCGCGAACGTCTCCTCGTTCATCTCGTTCTTCCTCCGGGGTCGATGCCACCAAAGTCTCTTTCTCTTTCTCTCACTCTGTCCGTGGCCGTTGGCCAGTCCTCTCTCCATACGGTGGAGAGTCCTTTGGCTCTCGTGACGCTTCCCGTTCTACCGAGCGGCCCACGGGATACCCGAAGGATACCGAAACCGAAGGTCATCCGCTTGTATATCATTAGCGATGCTTCCAAGTCGATTTTTTCGTTGAGCCTGATTTTTTTTTAAAGGATGATAGAGAGTTGGTAAATCGTTTTATTTTACTCGTTCATCTTATTTTTAACTCATCTTTTATTAACTTGAAACAATTTAGTTGATTTTCTAGCCTTTTTATAACACTTTTTCCATGAGTTTAACGGTATCTGCATCTGCAAAATGCAGACACTTTGTACAGACTAATCTCCTCATTTACTATTCTAATTCCGGTGGAAAACCAGACGTTTTCGTACCTTTTCTAACTTTTGAGTCGTAAAGCGTTTAATTTAATATTTTATCAGTGCTAAAAAAAATATATCATTTCTGTTCGACAAAACCTTTGCACACGGCATACTTCCACGTTGACGTATTAAAATGTAAACCAAACCACCCCTGGTTTTCCCATTTATTTTTCGATTCTATAGTGGAGCATTTTATTTAAATCTAGCTCGGATCTAAAAATTTTCGCCATGCATTAGAAAAATGCTGGTTTGAATGGCAATTAAAACTCGAGGGTTTTAATCTATTTTTTATTGTATAGTGGATCATTTTGACGAAAATTTATTTCGAGCTAATTTGAGCTTGAGCTCAAATTAGCTCGAATAAGCTCAAATTAGCATGGTCATCGGTCCAAATTATTCAATCCATTCAAGTTCATTCAAATGCTCCACTAGATACTCGAAAAGGGTATACGAAAACGGTTTTCCATCCAAATTAGAAAAGTAAATGAGGTCTGTACTGAGTCTCATTTTACAGATGCAGATATCCTCAAGCTCATCTTTTTCTGAATAAATATTCAAGTTTCTCGAATCTTTATTAATTAATTCCAACGTTAGTTAATCATTTGTTAAATAACTCGACATTTTTTTAAATTCTTCATAGCTCTTTCAACGCCCCCTGCACGGTTGCCCACGTTCGAACGTACATTTTCAGGAGGGCCACCCATGCATGCCAATCTACGAGTATTTTTATTCCAAAGAATTTTATATTAATTTTTTTTTATTCTTTTATTTTATGTGCAAATTTGTTGCTCGGATGAATTCGCGAATATCTTCGAGGTCGATGCCACCTCGAGAGTCACAGAAGACGAAGATCCTAAGAGCCAGAACTTCTTGTTTTTTGAGTCTCTGAAGAGAGTCTCTCTGAGGAGGGTCGAAGGTCGAGGCCCCCCTCCCCCTCCCCATCCTACTCCCCCATATGGTTAATATCACGTTGATCCGAGTTTAACCAAATGTATCGATAATCGTGTTCGTTATTCAACAGCCTTTCCCCTCCCCCTTTTCGTTCTTCAGCTCGGTCAAGGAAGAGCATCATAATTCTACAATTCTCATATGCATGCATATCGATGGTCCAAGTCCAAGAGGACGTATACGTCACGTTCACGTACAAGCTTGTACGCCCTTGTTAAATTGAGCCATCGATAAATGTGGATATATTGACCACCGGGTGACCGCAGACCCCAGAGATGCGCACACAGTTCATGTGGATGCTGAGAATGTTGCATTATGTAATTATTATTATTATTATTATTATCTAAGAGGTGCCAGAGAGTTAAAGAACCCACTGGTAAAGCCTCAGAGGGGAAAGAAAGAATAAAATAAATATCCTCGACAGCCGGCTATTGAGAATTTGTTCGGAATTTGCGATAAATCACTGCAAGGCGGTTTATAATTAACATGAAATTTGAAAAAAAAATCCATTAAAAAAATATGAGTAGAGACGATTATTATTATTATTATTTTGTATTATTATCACTGCTATCAGTATTAAATTAATTTCGCGTTCACATTTCAGAAAAAAATATTTTTATGACATACGATATTTTTGATATTTGATAAAAAATTTTACGAAATTTTAAATCCTGTGCAAAATGTTCGATTTACATTGCGAAGCTCAAACAAAAACGAGCGAATTCTTGATAAGAAAATATTTGCTGTTTAAACGACCAAAGCGAATAAAAAAAAAAAAAAATCTCCACTATAGCTCGATATAGTAAAATCTGTACTTTCCGAAGGTAATTTTAAAAAATTTCGGCTGTATGCACAGCTTTGAATATCACATATAACGGTTCTACGTTGAGAATCGAAGGTCAGTTAACGCTGAAGTGCAGCGAGGTGTGTATAAGACCAGAGAAGAAAGGAGGATAAGCAACGAGTTAAAGTAGTCCATGGTGATAGAACGTCTTGTAGGTACAGGAGAAGTTCCGCTAACTGCATAATCGAGAGATTGCTAACTCATTAATTTAAAAAAAAACTCAAAAATATTTTTCCTACAAATAATTAATACGAATTATATTGATAATGAAAAAAAAATTATCTCGAGTCATTTTTTTCCTTCTAATCACCCAAAGCAGTAATTAATTTCTCTCCATGAATTCATCGCATCAAGCGTATAGAAATTAAAAATATTTTGGTGACGATCGATCTCGTTTTATCACCGTAATTATAAATTAATACGTCACACACACACACACACAGGACATGTATTTGAGAATCAGCGAGGATTTTGGCTCGAAACGGTCAAACGTTTCGAAAGCCGATTTCATCCTTCCACCATGTATATATATGTATATATATATGTGTGTGTGTGTGTATTACCGTGTCCATCTTCGATGGTTCGTCGACCCCTGTCCACTCGAGAGCCCCACCGCGAAATTCCCGAATCCGATTACGTATTTTATATAGAAAGGATCGCGACTCGATTCGAAAGAAAGTGCGCCCGCGACATTGAATCACACACACATATATATATATATATATATATATATATATATATATATACGAACCTGCGAGAGATTCACGCCACATGATTTCGTATGAATCACTTTTGGGAATGCCAGCACATACCAAATGAAAAATAATTTCTCTCTCATTCATTCGTCAACTTTCAACCGCGTGTAGCAACAAATCAAGCTTTTTCGTTTCTTGAACCGATCAAAAATTTACAAAATTGTTTCTTCATACGATCTTAAAACTCGGTAACTCTAATAAGAAGTTCCTTCCAAGCGTATATCCGAAAAATTAATAAATCCATCATTATATATTTTTTGACTCTTTGAATCCTCAATAGTTTTTCAAACGATTATTTAAGGAATTAAAATAGAAGGGGGTAAAAATATAAAAAATTAAATATCGTGATGATGTTTGGGTTGTTAGGATCTCGCATGACTCTCTACAGTCGGGCAACGAATAAGAACCGATTACGTACGGTGAGGTCTTTCTCTCTCGCTCTCTCTCTCTTTTGTGTGTGTGTGTGTGTCAGTGCATATATGCAAAACGAAAGGTATGCAACTGTGCCCCCTGCACCACGTCACATAACTTCGCCTTAACCCAGTGCCATGGGCAGGAAGAAAAAGTAGCTGGGCGGCGTGGGGGTTGGCAGAAGACTCTCACAGCTCTGTGTTGCCCATGGCGCAGGAACGATAAACGTTTTTTGGGTCTAGGTCTGTTGAGGGCGTTCACCCCTCCTCGATGTGTGGCTCCCATGCTTGTGTTGTGTTAACACACTTAACCATAAAACGTGTGTTCTTCGAGCCACCATAACTCACCATAGCTTGAATCACTACCCCCTTCCATAGAGCTGGGATAGTAAGAGAGAGAGAGAGAGAGAGAGAGAGAAACATTTTTCTTCCCCTCTGCACGTCCAAGGGGCCCCCCACAAAAGAGCATCTTTCCTCTTCTCCAACAAAACTCACACGCCTACCTGTTGTCCGGTATGATAGGTAGAATAAGCGCAGTCAATGCCAGCAAACGGCTTTACTTTTCAACGAGGTTCATAGGCCCCGAATAAAAAAAAAAAAGGAATTTTGATCCTGAAAATTTCCACACCTGTGACTTGGAAAAACTTGCCTCGTACGTTTATTTAGGGCTTGGAGTAGGTTTTTTTTTTAATCTGCCGGATGATGCAGGGTTCTGGAATGACTCGAAGGGCCTCATGGAATTTATGGATTCGATGGTCGAAGAGTAAAAAAAAAAAATGAAACAAATAAACATTCATACAGTCGATCGATTAATTTAACAATTTATTTAATAAGTTTGCTATGATTTTTTTGACACTAAAAAAATGAAAAAATTACCAAATATATAGAACGAAAATCGATGAATTAATTTATTATTATTTTTTTTTACATAAACGTTAATATTATGAGATTTAACGATCAGTTTTCATGATAAATTGAGTGGTTGAATAGAGTAATGTTTTTTGCAACAATATTGTTGGAAAAATTAAACTAGATTTTTAAAAATTACAATTTCTCTTGGACTCATCTTGGATATAGAAAATGTAGTAAAAAATTTCATGAAACATGAAATTTTACGAGCATATTTTGCCATATTACATACATATTTAGGCTAAAGGTGGGAAAAATGACCAAGAAAATTGCAGTGTGCACCCAAACCCAAACTATTGAAGTCATAACGACAATTGTTTATATTCCAATAAAATAAAAAGCAATAAATCTATTGCTATAAAAAGTTGGCACTTATTCTGCATAAATTGAATTGTTGAATAGAGTATGTTTTTTCCAACAATATTGTTGGAAAAATTAAACTAGATTTTAAAAAGTTACCATTTCTCTTGGACTCATCTTGGATATAGAAAATGTAGTAAAAAATTTCATGAAACATGAAATTTTACGAGCATATTTGGCCATATTACATACATATTTAGGGTAAAGGTGAGAAAAATTACCAAGAAAATTGCTGTGTGCACCCAAACCCAAACTATTGAACTGATAACGACAATTGTTTATACAACTATTGCAATAAAAAGTTTGCACTTATTCTGCATAAATTGAATTTTTCAATAGAGTATGTTTTTTCCAACAATATTGTTGGAAAAATTAAACTAGATTTTAAAAAGTTACCATTTCTCTTGGACTCATCTTGGATATAGAAAATGTAGTAAAAAATTTCATGAAACATGAAATTTTACGAGCATATTTGGCCATATTACATACATATTTAGGGTAAAGGTGAGAAAAATTACCAAGAAAATTGCAGTGTGCACCCAAACCCAAACTATTGAACTGATAACGACAATTGTTTATACAACTATTGCAATAAAAAGTTTGCACTTATTCTGCATAAATTGAATTGTTCAATAGAGTATATTTTTTCCAACAATATTGTTGGATAAATTAAAATAGATTTAAAAAAATTACCATTTCTCTTGGACTCATCTTGGATATAGAAAATGTAGTTGAAAAATTGAGGTAAACAAATAAAATGGGACAAGGAATGCAAGACGAGCCAGTTATTCCTTATTCCGTATGCAATTTTGTAGTGCGTCTATTTTTTTTTTTCTTTCAATTTTGTTTGCTGCAACGACGCCGTCTCTCATTGTGGCTAAAAGTAGGTGAATGGCGCAAAGTATGAGATTCAAGTGCACAGGTAACTCGGGCTCTCTCGGTCTTAGCAATCTCAGCATTATATATCTATATCTATATATGATCTCGCATCAGAGAGTGAGACCCCCGGTCTCTTTTTCTTGATCATTTCTCTGTGCACCTATTACGCGGAAAAGCAGGAAATGTGGTTCAACGACACCGCATGCAACCTTAACCCGCAAAAGAGAGGTGCGCGCGAGCGCGCGTTTCGATGTTCAAGTTCTTGCGCGAATGAGAAAGTTGAACCCGGGCGCAAAATGATTGGATTGCGAGAGAACGATGAACCTATATGTGGGCGATTCAGAGCCTCATCGTGTATAATATACCCATGCACGCATATATAGGCAATTCCAGGCCAAATCGACAGGGTCATGACCTTAGCCATTTTTTATTCAATTTTTTTCTTTTAATACTTTTTGTGGGGAAATAAAAAAAAGACTCGGCACCTTTGCGCAAAATTCAGTGTGGTCATTATGAAAACTAAATTTTCGATAAATATATACTTAAAAAATATTATCGATTGCTATGAAATGTTTGCAGTACTTGAAGATTCTTCATCGAGAAATGTAATTTTTAGATTAAAAAAAAAATATTATCGATTGCTATGAAATGTTTGCAGTACTTAAAGATTTTTCATCGAGAAATGTAATTTTTAAATTAAAAAAAAAAATATCGATTGCTATGAAATGTTTGCAGTACTTAAAGAATCTTCATCGAAAAACTATATTTCTCGAGACCTTCCTGAAGACAGAGGCGTGGTTCTGGCATAAATGCTAAAAAATTATACTTTCTATCCCGAAATTTCCATTTTTTTTTTCAACCCTGAGAAATGATTTTCATTAAGAAAAAAACTGAATAATGGAGACTTGATCGATATAATTATCCCTAAAATTAATAATTATTGTTCAAATTGTCGTTTTAATTTTGAAATGAGATTAATTTAATAATTTCTTCGATATATATATAAAACACCGAAAATTTCAATGAAAATATTTTCTTTTTTTTTTTTTATTTAATCGAGAAGCTGTAAATTGCGCAATAAGACATAACATCGCTCGTGAAAACCAACAGCGACGAATAACGTGGGTGGCCCTTTTGTCGCATGATATTCGTCTCACATGTACATTATTATACAAAAAAAAGAGCGTGTCAATTGTACAAAGTGGAGTGATGATCAATTCTCATCGCGACAAAAACACATGACCGCTGTAAAACCCAACGAAAAATTTTACTCGACGTCATTCACGTGTTTTTCTCTCCAATTTAATCATTCGTTGTTGGACAAGATTCGATGAATTTTCGTCCTCGTTCTTCATGTAACGACGAACAACATGAAGATAAAAAGTTATCGGACAAAATTCCTGTAAGTTATGATTGCAAAATACATTTTGTTTATTTTTTTTAAATAATCCTGTCTACTTTATTTCTTGATCGTTAGTTAGCGCGAGAAAGTCAAAGTCAAGAGCTCGAAGATCTAACCGGTCAATATATAATTTTCTCATGTTATTACGAAGTTTTAAATTTACGCGATTTTAGCTCGGTGACCGTGTGAGACGATCATCATCGTGACCTCTGCCCCCATATATGCATATAGTGAGGTTGATATTATTATTAATATTATTATTATTATTATTATTATTATTCAATCTTGAGCTACTGGGATAAAGTCTCAAGCACTGTGGCAAGACGAGAGCAACAACAGTATGAACGAAAGTATCACAGTAAACAGTTTTGTTGTTCTGGGTCCCCGGGTTCAGTGATCGCTACTTGGCTATTTGCCACGGCCACTTGCGCCTCTCTCTCTCTCTCCCTCTCTATACATTAATCCTGATTCTGACTATTTTTTTTTTTCACACCACGCGTATATGCGGAAATTACAATCACCTGTATTGCGTGGCAACTCCACGCGAAAGCCTTTTGTCCCGTCATACGTCATGCATGACAGAAATTGGGTAGTCATCGAATTTAAGAATTCACAAGAGCCACTTGGACAAACTTTAAAATCTCACAAATGGAATATCTGAGTAATTTTTTTGCAGCCTATTTCGGTCAGACTCAAGAAACAAGTATAAAAAACGCCGAATATTTTTCTTTTGTTTTTACCTTAGTAGAAAAATAAATGTACTTTACCGTGATGGATTTAATATTTATCAAAAAAAAAAAACAAATTATTTTAGCAAAATAAATTGCAGTGTTTAAAAAATTGGCCAAATATATTTAGTTTTTATGGTAAATTTATTCATTGATTTATTATTATTACATTTATTGATCTAAAAAAAAAAAACCAAAGCTTTCGGTTAATTCGAAGGAGCTCAATAACTTTGGTGAAAAAAAATGGCCCAGACTCTCATATAACGAGAAGGAGACAGACGAACAAATTGTTTCTCGAAGAAAAGCGAATCCATAATAAACCTCAAGAGAGTATATAATTCCTTTGCGTATAATTCATTGTGTTAATGACAAATATAACAGAGAAATTGCATAGACTGAGTAATTTTTTTGCAGCCTATTTCGATCAGACTCAAGAAACAAGTATAAAAAACGCCGAATATTTTTCTTTTGTTTTTACGTTAGTAGAAAAATAAATTGCAGTATTTAAAAAATTGGCCAAATATATTTAGTTTTTATGGTAAATTTATTCATTGATTTATTATTATTACATTTATTGTTCTAAAAAAAAAAACCAAACCTTTCGGTTAATTCGAAGGAGCTCATTGACTTTGGTGAAAAAAATGGCCCAGACCCTGATATAACGAGGAGGAGACAGACGAACAAATTGTTTCTCGAAGAAAAGCGAATCCATAATAAACCTCAAGAGAGTATATAATTCCTTTGCGTATAATTCATTGTGTAAATGACAAATATAACAGAGAAATTGCATAGACTGAGTAATTTTTTTGCAGCCTATTTCGATCAGACTCAAGAAACAAGTATAAAAAACGCCGAATATTTTTCTTTTGTTTTTACGTTAGTAGAAAAATAAATTGCAGTATTTAAAAAATTGGCCAAATATATTTAGTTTTTATGGTAAATTTATTCATTGATTTATTATTATTACATTTATTGTTCTAAAAAAAAAAACCAAACCTTTCGGTTAATTCGAAGGAGCTCATTGACTTTGGTGAAAAAAATGGCCCAGACCCTGATATAACGAGGAGGAGACAGACGAACAAATTGTTTCTCGAAGAAAAGCGAATCCATAATAAACCTCAAGAGAGTATATAATTCCTTTGCGTATAATTCATTGTGTAAATGACAAATATAACAGAGAAATTGCATAGACTGAATAATTTTTTTGCAGCCTATTTCGGTCAGACTCAAGAAACAAGTATAAAAAACGCCGAATATTTTTCTTTTGTTTTTACGTTAGTAGAAAAATAAATTGCAGTATTTAAAAAATTGGCCAAATATATTTAGTTTTTATAGTAAATTTATTCATTGATTTATTATTATTCCATTTATTGATCTAAAAAAAAAAACCAAAGCTTTCGGTTAATTCGAAGGAGCTCAATAACTTTGGTGAAAAAAAATGGCCCAGACTCTCATATAACGAGAAGGAGACAGACGAACAAATTGTTTCTCGAAGAAAAGCGAATCCATAATAAACCTCAAGAGAGTATATAATTCCTTTGCGTATAATTCATTGTGTAAATGACACAAATGGAACAGAGAAATTGCATAAACTTTCATCGCGTCGTTGCCACGCTGCTGTTGCTGTGTATCAAGAAGTATAAGCAGCCTCTCTCTCCCCTAATGAACACGAAACTATCGTCTGTGTGTGTTTTTTTTTTTTTTTTTTTTTTTTTTTTTTTTATAACCACGGCACGCTAACATAACGAGACGAGCTCACAACGCAACCATTATACGTATATATACAACTCCTATTTTCAAAGTAATGAATTATGTACGTATATACGAGATGCGGAATAATTCACGAAAAAAAACGTTCAGATCATTAATGAAAAAAAAAAAAAAGAAAAAAATCAACGACGTTTGCGCGAAAGTATAGAAAACTAGACGATGATGACCCATTTTTCTCTTCATAAAAGAACTTAGATTATTTTTTTTTTTTGTTTTTAACAAATTTCAAAGAATTAACGTATTGGAAAGAAAATTATAATTTTAATAAAAATACGAAACCTCCGTGAAATATTATTCAATTTCATAATTAAATTTCACACCATCTCGATTATGGATTTGAATTAAATTTCAAAAAATTACCATCAACAAATTATTATTGTTGTGAGGAAAAAAAAAAAAATCGCAGAAAAATATTCGGCATACTTTAATCGATTCTTGAGTCATGAATAGCCTTACATATACGTATGTTCGTTGTTTACGACGAGTGGAAAAGTTTCCTAAACGTGCAATTAGGACGAAATGACGTAGGGATTACCGTTAGCTCACCCGGTCGGTGATTTCCGGGTTTCGCTTATGCGAAGAAAACCCCGAGGCTTTTTATTCTCGTTCGACGCTGAGAGTGTTTTGCGTCGATGTGGCATATATAACTTTATCGTTTCGTCGTGGGGCTCCTCTTGCGACGACAATACGTGTTTAATGTGAATGAACGAAACAGATATAGAGGAGAGAAGGGGAGAGAGAGAGACTTTGACCGTTATCGGCAAGCGTTATCGCAACTTTGAGATCGCATCGCATTATCCATTCTAATGATCACGTCAATCGATGACTTATAGGCGAAAAACTTTGCCGGAATTTTAGTCACGATTATTAACCATCGATGATTCCATCGAGAAATTTCCATTTGACAAATTTATCCCAAAATTCAATCGCGATATGTATTTGGTTGAAAAATAGCCAAATATTTGCTAAGCCCAGTCAGCGTGTCGTCCACTCATCAGGATGAGTTTCTCGAATGTTTTTACAGCCCGATTCGTCAGAGGAAAATGTAAGTGGCCCGGGAAAAAAGAAGGGGCACTGTGGGTCGACGGACCTCGCACTTCCCAAACCCAAACGTGGACGAAAGTAATAGTGAAAAAACGTGAAAAGTATAGATATTATAGTATGACTTGAAGAGATTAGAATAAAATTTTATCAACAATTATTTTATCATTAAAACAATAAGAGGTGGAATTTATCATTTAAAAAATTTAATTATTATTCTTTATTAATTTATTTTTATTTCTTGCTGCAAGATAAAACTTATATTTTTCTATAATCTCGAAATAATTTTCATTAAGTTACAGCTCATCTAATTCTAATGAATTGATTTTTTATTCCCTTTTTTTTTTTATTAATTTATTGTGTGAATATTATAGAATTTTAACGATTGCTATTTAATTGTGATATGATTAACAGATAACAGAATATAACATAACAGATAATTAAGAGGGTTAACATATGAAAGAATTGTAAAAATATGAGTTAGCTCGTTCATGATGTAGTCTAGAATATTATAGAACCACTTTTCCCGGACGGAGGCAATACTAGGGGGAGAGAGAGAGGAAGAGAGAGAGAGAGAGAGAGAGAGAAGAGCGAGAAGATGCAACGGCAGGTGCACCGAACCTGACGCGCCGTGTAGCAAAGCTCACCTGAGCAAATCGCGTCGTTGTCGTCGTCGTCGTCGTTGCTCGCCCACAACTATATATTTTCTCCCGGAACAAGCATCCGAGAACGGTCAGTATCACTGAGAGAAAAATTAAGATAGGAAGAGAGGAGAGGAAGAAAAAAATGGATTGGCGAGATTTTTTACCCCTCTGCTTGCACGTGCTTTGCGGAACTTTGACGATGCATTAAATGAGTCTCGAAAGATTTTTACGAGCGTTTCACATTATACAAATTTAAAGCATTTTTTAAGACTCGTTTTGTGTATTTTTTAATTAAAAAATTACTGGTCCATTTTCGCGGCTTGGGCCGTTTTTCCCATCTTTACGTTGCATATTTGGGGTAAATGGTAAAAAAAAAAAATGGCCCAGGCTGCTAATGGTGCATGAAATTTCACGAGCATGTTTGGCCATATTACATACATATTTAGGGTAAAGGTGGGAAAAATTACCATGAAAATTCCAGTGTGCACCCAAACCCATACTATTGAACTGGTAACGACAATTGTTTATACAAATATTGCAATAAAAAGTTGGCCCTTATTCTGCATAAATTAAATTGTTCAATAGAGTATTTTTTTTTCAACAATATTGTTGGAAAAATTAAACTAGATTTTAAAAAATTACCATTTCTCTTGGACTCATCTTGGATATAGAAAATGTAATAAAAAATTTCATGAAACATGAAATTTCACGAGCATATTTGGCCATATTACATACATATTTAGGGTAAAAGTGGGAAAAATTATCAGGAAAATTCCTGTGTGCACCCAAACCCCAAACTATCGAAGTGATAACGACAATTGTTTATATTCCAATAAAATAAAAAGCAATAAATCTATTGCGATAAAAAGTTGGCACTTATTCTGCATAAATTGAATTGTTCAATAGAGTATATTTTTTCCAACAATAATGTTGGATAAATTAAACTAGATTTAAAAAAATTACCATTTCTCTTGGATTCATCTTGGATATAGAAAATGTAATAAAAAATTTCATGAAACATGAAATTTCACGAGCATATTTGGCCATATTACATACATATTTAGGGTAAAAGTGGGAAAAATTACCAGGAAAATTTCTGTGTGCACCCAAACCCAAACTATTGAACTGATAACGACAATTGTTTATACAAATATTGCAATAAAAAGTTGGCCCTTATTCTGCATAAATTAAATTGTTCAATAGAGTATTTTTTTTTCAACAATATTGTTGGATAAATTAAACTAGATTTAAAAAAATTACCATTTCTCTTGGACTCATCTTGGATATAGAAAATGTAATAAAAAATTTCATGAAACATGAAATTTCACGAGCATATTTTGCCATATTACATACATATTTAGGGTAAAAGTGGGAAAAATTATCAGGAAAATTCCTGTGTGCACCCAAACCCCAAACTATCGAAGTGATAACGACAATTGTTTATATTCCAATAAAATAAAAAGCAATAAATCTATTGCGATAAAAAGTTGGCACTTATTCTGCATAAATTGAATTGTTCAATAGAGTATATTTTTTCCAACAATATTGTTGGATAAATTAAACTAGATTTAAAAAAATTACCATTTCTCTTGGATTCATCTTGGATATAGAAAATGTAATAAAAAATTTCATGAAACATGAAATTTCACGAGCATATTTGGCCATATTACATACATATTTAGGGTAAAAGTGGGAAAAATTACCAGGAAAATTTCTGTGTGCACCCAAACCCAAACTATTGAACTGATAACGACAATTGTTTATACAAATATTGCAATAAAAAGTTGGCCCTTATTCTGCATAAATTAAATTGTTCAATAGAGTATTTTTTTTTCAACAATATTGTTGGAAAAATTAAACTAGATTTTAAAAAATTACCATTTCTCTTGGATTCATCTTGGATATAGAAAATGTAATAAAAAATTTCATGAAACATGAAATTTCACGAGCATATTTGGCCATATTACATACATATTTAGGGTAAAAGTGGGAAAAATTATCAGGAAAATTCCTGTGTGCACCCAAACCCAAGCTATTGAACTGATAACGACAATTGTTTATACAACTATTGCAATAAAAAGTTTGCACTTATTCTGCATAAATAATTGCGAGCCAAAACCACGGAAAAATTCGAGATCCTCAACTTATTGAATTTACCCTTATATACATATATCTCCTCAAATATTCCTAATAATCTGCAAACTTGAATAAAAACTCAATCACTCCTCACAGACAATACTAAAACTTTTCAACAAATCCACAATTGCAAAAATTAATAATTATAAAAAAAAAATCCAAAAAAATTCGAGTCACAAATCCTTATGACATTATAATGATAGTTCAATGAACTCGATTGCAACTTTTCCGTCACACGGTTACTATATGGTTATCGATTACTCTCGAGGCTCTCGGCAGACTTACGAGAGCATCGCGCGTTCTCTTGGACCCCCTCCGGCCCGGAAGTCTCTCGATACATGTATATATATATATATAAATCGTCGAACGGTCAACGGGGCCCGTTCGCGGCCTCAGAAACGATTTTAAATCGCCTCTGGTCGCGAGCTTCTCATTTCGATACATATATATATATATATATATATATATATATGCATACCGCATGCACAATTACATACTCGCATACACCCTCAGCGATGAGAAAAAATTGTACATGCACATAAATACAAATCATGTGTTACACATACATATTTATTTTTATTTGTATGTATACGTGATTTTCATCATATAGGCATGTGTGTGTGTAAATGAGTTGGTATATGTTATTCTTATATATATATATATATATATATATATATATATATATATATATATATACACATAGTACAACGAGACAAGTGCACATTGGCAGATACGCCTTTTCTGTATACGATGCACTCGTTCATTTCTCTGTGAGTCTCTCTCTCCCCCTTCCCTTTCCCCATTCCTCCTTCGCACGATGCATTCAGGAACTGCAATGCGTGACCTAGTGCCGTTGCAACGTGCGCGCAAGAGCACACGCTCGTTCTACCTTCGAACTAGGTCTTCCTCCTTCTCTCATCGTTTGCAAACTATAATTCCGCGCCTCCTCGACTTTAACGCCATGGATGGCAAACTTGTATGGATGGGGCGGAATGAGGAAGGGGTTTTTCCACCGATCCATCCACACGCAAAACTCTTCGTGTGCCTACACTGGCAACCCCTCTCCTCTCTTTCTCCCCCGATCTAACACGATATTTTCTATTAATACGATCGACCAATCGAAGCCCAGACTGCCGCAAAGAGAGAAAGAGAGAGAGAGAAACAAAAGAGATGAAAAACTTCATCGCGAATGACTGAAGTGGCCCGCAATGTCAATGACCTCCTCATTCGACTTCGTTAGATTTGCACGCTTTTTCATTCTCTCCTCGAAAAAAGTGCTCCACATTTGTAACGTGAGAGGGATCTAACGAAATGGATTTTTTTTTTTAATTTTCTCATTGCTCTCAAGACTCGTTTCCTATTTACACATGCCAATAATTATCTTACATCGAGAGGATTTATTTTATTAAAATCAATTTTATTGGGTTGAAAAAAAAAAGAATTGAATTGACTGTATGATTCATTTTTTTTTGTTTTTTTTTTTTCACCATTGAAAAGTTCGCCATGATCTTTAATATTTTGAAAGACGAAAAGTTCATTACACTCGGAATTTCTAGGATACAGTCAGTGAGAATCCACTCTTGTGTGTATCTCGAAATTTATATTACCGTTTCTTTAAAGCACAGCTAGGATATTACTAAATATACACATGTGGATGTGAGTTGGTGTGATTCACAAATGTTTATAATACGTTCGTGGTGGTTCCCTTACGGTACTTGGGCCGTGTCTCTCGCTATTATAAATATATACGACACATTTTCAAGCCACTCTTCCTTGACTGGGAAAAAATAAAAATAAAACATACATTCATCAATTTGCGTTAATCAGAAGATCCGGAGTGTTTGCTTTGCCTCGTTTTCTTCGTTATTCTCTCGTCTTTCGGTCTCTGTAATTTTTACTATATTATAAGCGAGAACAAATTTCGTCTTTTAGATCTTAATCACCAAACTTTTCGTTGCGTAAATTTATTTGACAAACGATCACATACCAGCTCGACCGTTTAAACATTTTTAATGTCTTCTCAAGGGCCATCCGTGGTGTCTCTCCCTTTATTACGTAAGAGACTTTTGTTGCCCATGACTGTCCCAGATTTGGCAGTAGCGAGATGCCCCGTTACATCGCTCAGTTCGTTAACGCATGATTTTTTTTTTTTTTTTTTTTTTTCACTTGACTAATAGACCGACTCGTTTATATTTCATTCTCTCTGAAATTTATGCCTGTATATATGAAAATGTATAATATATAATATAATATATAATATTTTTTTTTTTTTCAAATTTAATAAAACGTTTTTATTTTATTGAAAAATTTTGTCTCGGTTTATTTGAAAATTGACATTTCTTCTTTTTCTTCATTCAAATTAAATTATCAAATATATGAGGAAAAAAAATGGATAAAGTGGAGAAAAAAAATTTCTTAATTAAAATTTGTAATTTGCCAGTTTTTTTTTTATTTTTATTTATTAATAAAACTTTATCAACTCACATATATTTAGAATTATACGTGTATGAGTGTATAGAACAAAACGTGGAGAACGTATGTGTACGCGGGACAGGGTCAATGCCTCGTATACGGAGCAGTACTTGCCGACTTTCCGTATATGCGAGTTTGTGAACGAGAAGGAGAGAGAGAGAGAGAGAGAGAGAGAGAGAGAGAGAGAGAGAGCGAGAGAGAGAGAGAGAGAGAGAGAGAGAGAGAGAGAGAGAGAGAGAGAGAGAGGGAGTTTCGCACCCGAGATTCGTGACCGCGTCCATTCGAGAAGAAGAGACGACGAGGAACGAGACGAGCAAACGATAAAAACGAATGTGTCACGAGAATTTCCTTTTCAAACGGAATCGAGACGGAAGAGCTAAGCTCTCCCCTTTTGCCCTCCCAGCATAGAGCTCTCTTTATCTATATATATATATATAAGAGAGCTCTCCGTCTTCGCAGAATCGTCTTATTTTAGAAATTCTATTACGCCCCATTCATGCGTGCGTAGAAAAATAGCATTTCCGCTTATTTTTAAAAATTTATTTTATATCGACCGTGCTCTCCATCCGAGATAAATTTCGATGTCTTCTTTCGGCCGGAGAATAACGTGTGAAAAAAAGTAAAAAAATTCTTATCTTGAAAAAAAAATTTGACCAAAATTTTAATTATTTTTATATCATGCCTTATGAAATTTTAATCGAATAAAAAACCATTCGATTCCTCAGGGATCAATTACAAATCCCACATTTTATCCCAATCCTATATAAGCTGCAATGATATGACGATTAAAAAATCAATTGGAAGAATTAAAAAAAAAAATAGCTGGGATACTTTTATCATCATCCCCTCACAGCTTCCTCATGGAAAAAGTAAAATCAGTCGATGAAAAAAAAAATAAAAAAAATGTATTATTTCATAACTGTCAAAATTGATCGATCGCTCGATTATTCAGTCATCTGGCTGGCTGTACGATGAACACATGGGCAGTGTAAAAAAACAAAATCGTCCTCGACGTCATACATATATATATATATATTTTTTACATCCCATGTATGATTTCTGCGCCATATCTTGAGAGCTCGAAGAGGCAAACGTCATTGCCTCGTGCTGCACGTGATCGTCTCTTGCGGTATAAGCGCGGATTTGCTGATCTCGTTCGACACAGTGCGATCATATATTTATATATATATATATATATATATATATATATATATATATTGAGTTATATATATATATAAATATATATATATATAGTTATATATTAAACGAGGCTCGCGGGAAGCAGAGCGGTCGACGAACTCTGAAAATACTCTTACGCATGGTGTGTGCCACTTCACTGCCTCGGTGACGGGAAACACGACGTCGAAAGCAGAGGTGAGCCTTTTGCCAATAGGTGGTGGCGAGCGCAGAATGCTTTATCGAGATGGTAGTTGGAGAATTGCGATTTTGCGATTGACCGACGAGTCGTGGAAAAAGAACAAGATGAGAACCGATGAGCACATGCGATACCGGGAGAGATGCATATATGAGTTGCATATTTGCAACGGTACACACTCGACGTGCTAATCGATATTTCAATTTCTTTTTCATTAATTTCAATTTTATATGAATTAATCAAACGATTTATATATCGATTAAAAAATATTGCCAAATATTTTAAATACAATTTATTACAATATTAAATTATTTTTAAATAAAACTTCATCCGTAGCAATCTTTAAATGTTTGTTTATTTTAATTTTTTTGAAAAAATAAAATTTAGAAGAATTTTTTGATTGATCGAAATAGCCAATAAATTGTACACGGTGAGAAAAAAATTAATGAAAAATTGAATATTGAAATTAATGGGTAAACGAACCGCCTGATTAATATTGTCGAAGTTGTTAATATCGATCTGATTTAATGGTGGAAAATGAAAATAAAAAAATTATGTTTTCTCATGGCCTCGGTGATGGGCAAATCCACTGAGAGACTCACGACCTCAGGCCAGCCTCTCCTTATTAGTGTGCCACAGAGTCGAGTGTGCGAGTTCTTCTATATACTATAACAGTACTTGTACTCTCTCGTGCATTTCCCTCTCTGAATATAACCAGATAACTCTCGCCTGTACGATTTTCATAAATATATCACACCGAATACGAAATCAATTTCAATCTAATCTCCATATTACGAAATTTTCGATGCACTGTTAGCTCTTAACGGTATAATATACACACAAAAACATCGAGAAGTTTAATTACGTGAATAAATTTTTTTCAATAAACAATTATTTTTCAATCAAATGATTAACAATTTACTTGACTGCAGATATAAAAACAAAATTTTTTTTTGCCTAAAAATAATTCTTTTTTAGTCTTTGAATTGAAAAAAAAAAAAAATCATTTCGTACGAATAAAATTAGCGATTTTTTGTTTTGTTTTATTTACTTTTTACGTAATTCATTATTTAATTCAAATAAAGTATGGATAAAGGAAAAAAAATTAAGAAATAAATGATTAATATTATTTTTTTTAAATAAATAAATTACTTTTTTTTTCACTGACATTCACTCTTTTGTTACGCAGGAGAGAAGTTCCATGTTTTGTACGTCCTTTCTGACTTCTCACCTGATTATTGTAGAGTCACTAGGGCCTCTTAACATTACCGTAGTTTATTCCCCTCGTCCTCCCGAACAATCTCGGACTCCCACCGGTCGACTTAGAGGCTATATATATATATGCATATATAGCGATATATACTACCTATGTATATACGTATATATACATCTATATATATATGTATGCTGCAATGTTGACGCTTGAGGAAAGGCCCTGCCGTTCAAATCACCGTTCGAAGGGCCCACGCCATAGGGTGACTCTCCTCGTCGTGGCATAGGAAAGGTCGACAAAAAATGAGATGGTCCCTATACCTATATATAAGGCATTCCACCCCAACTCGATCTATAACTAACTCGGCCCTCCTCATCCGTCCATTTGGTAAATGATTTTTTCTATTATTTCTATTCCATAACTCTAAAATTCAAGTTTGCTTTTAAATTTTCTTCAGTCTTTTTTATTTAAAAACTATTTTTTTTTTTAAACTGATTTTAGCTTACTTTCTCAATAATTTTAGAAAATCTTTGGTAATTTTTTTAAATATTTTTACCATTGCTTATTTTTGAATGTGAATGAAAATTTATTATGAATAATTTATATAGCGGGCGGCAAAAAAAAAAAAATGAGTAAAAAATACATAACGTCTTGAAATATAGAAGCGAAAATATTGTAAATCATCGATCAAATCCGGAGGTTAAGGGTCAGACATAGGTCGCGTTGGGGTGAAATGCCTTATATACGTATAAAGATCGACGAGAGTCTCGTCGTCGAGAAAAAGAATCTTCTTCCTTCCTCCCATCGTCCTCTTTCTTGCCCTTTCAAGCCCTCCGGCTTGTAACTCTCTGTGGGCTCTCCCATCTCTCACGTGAGATTCCGCTGATGGTCCACTCTACCCCCCATTATCTGAGTAGGTCGGTAGGCTTCGGTTAGGGAGAGTATTCTTCCTCTTTTTTTCTCCATATACTCACTCTGACTCCTTTTCATTCTTGTTTGACTCCTTTTTTTTTTTTTTTTTTATTTTTTTTTTTATAGTCTACGTATATATTTTTCGTTTTTCCTTAGCCAAGGTTCGAGACTCTCGTTGGGCTCTTTTGTGCTTGGTCCGGGACCTTCATAAAAAAATAGACCGAGGAAAATGTCTACGTTACGGTACGTTTAAATTTATAAATTGTAAAATGTTAACATTTCAATAATTAAAATAAACTATTTTTAGATTATCATAATAATAATAATTATTATTATTATTATTAAACAAACATTTTTTATTCCTCAAAAATCTTACCCGTCACATCAGCCTTTCAGATTTCAATTTTTTCGTTCAGTTTTAACAAAATTTTCATACTCCCTTTTAAAATAATTTCCAACTATCCATCTTATCAAGATGATTCGTACGAATCTCGAATTTACAGTAAATCTGTAGCAATGGAAACTGGTTAACGAAGTTAGCGGGGATTAAAAGAAAGAAGGAGCGAGAAAAAAATAAGAATCCATTAGAGAGAGAGAGAACGATTCCGTAGCTCGAGTTCATTAAACTCCAAAGTTTTACACATAATGTATATTTATAATTTTTGCTGGTTCTAGTATTAAGAGAGAGAGAGAGAGAGGAAGATAGGGGGGGGGGGGGGGGGGATCTATGGTTCGAGACCGTTTTATATTAGCCACAAAGAGGAGAAGAACACGGATCCGTGGTGCTCGCTGGAGCGACCACAAATCCCGTACAGAATCTCTTGGCTTAGCTTAAACAGGAATACCTAATACTCTGATATCGATGGCTTACAGTGAAAAGGGCGTATGTCGCGTGTATATAAGCATAGCTTGATGCCTTTTTGACCTTATATAATCGATATAGGTATATAAGTATACTAGAATCGAGTTTCCCCTTCGTAAACTTCATGGGAGGGTTAACAGTAACTGTGATAGAGTCGAGAGAGCGTTCGAATACTCGGACAAGTTCCCTCCATAAAATAACCCATCGAAAAGTCTTGTTCTAATACTTGCTTCTCCTCGGAAGGTTCCCCAAACGATGACTCGTAAAAGTCAGTACACATCCCAAAAGACGAAACAGGCAACGCGGACCGTTGAAACTCCATAAGACCACCTAGACGTTTTTTCTTCTTCTTCTTCTTCTTCTGCTCCTTCTTTGCTTCCATTATTGACCAATCATTCTCCCTTTCCAGTCTCATTTTCCTTCTCTATATACTTCACCATCGCGATGACTATTTATAAAGACGAGCTGTAGATCTAACGCATTGATTTTCATGGTTTGAAAATGAAAACGAAGTTGTAGCTGGATCAAACGCATCGATTATTGGCTCTGGATGTTACTTGTCCATGCAAATCGAATTGTCAGTTATTTTTTCTTTTCTTTTTTTTTTTTTTTTTCATCCAGTGGATAACTGTTGTCGAGTTATCTAAGAGGAACAATAACTCGCTGGGATTGAGGGAATTCATTAAAGCCTGTGGGAAAAATTGCCACAGGATCCAAAGTGATGATTTTTATTAATTCACAAGTCGCATTAACAATTATAGAATAACATTTAGCGCTTGTTAGAAGTTAAAATCATTATTTCCCGGCTTAATAACTTTTTTCGCTTCCTCATTTTTTTTTTCAATTCTATGTATTTGATTCCTCGAATAAAAACGATCGGTTTTGCATCGAATTTAATGGCTTGAGAACAAAAATGTGATAAACATTATTTAGTCGATATAAATTTTTTTTTTACAATCATCGCGAATAACGAATTACGAGGTTATAGTCCGATAAATAAAACTGTGACATTTTTTAAACCCTACTATTCGATGTCCTCGATATACGTATATGAGAGTCAAGGAGTGAATGCCCTTGATCATTGTCAGGAAATACCGGAAGTAAACCTGCACAACGCGTGAGCTCATATAGCAGTTCCGATCGGACGTAACTTCAAGCGCGAATTTAATATATATATATGTAGAGAGAGGCTCAACTCGCGCGCGCACACACACACACACACACACACACATATATTTATATACCGGCTGCAAGAGCCAGTCTCTCTCTGGTAATAATGCAGTTTCCCTGAAGAAGAAGTCGTCCGTCATCGTCGTCGTACAATCGCGGCGATGTAGGTGAAGTAGTTTTCTAATGACTCTCGACGCGCGAGTTTGCGATTGCGGTGAGCTCGATGCCGCGACGAACGAGAATGAGGATGAGATGTAAAAGTAATGTAGAAAAAAAAAACACACACACATACACACATAAGAGGGATAAATAGTTGCTAAGGAAAATGAGAATGATGCTAAAATGACAATGCTAAGTTTTAAAAATTTGACGAAAATTTATGCTAAAATATCATGGCATAATAATAATGACAATAATTGTCATTATCTATTATTATTATTATTATTACTAGGTATAGAAAGTCCCCACGCAATAATAATGATACTTGTACTATTTAATTGAGATAATAATTTATCATTCATTAATCATTAATTAATTAATAATCATCATCAATATACTCAAAATATTTGTCTTTACTCAAAAAGGCAAAAGACCAAAAAAACAAAATGAAAGACATCGAGAGCGACAATTTGCACTAATGCCTTGGATGTCTTTATATACTTGTATATATACACATATATATATTATAGTTACGTCTGTGCAATGTTTCTTCCTTCTATGCTGGTAGAATTGATGGCGCGACTGTCTCTAATGTACAGTGGAGGGAATCGCGGGATAGTTTTGGGGTGGGGATTGAATCGCAAGGAACATATACATATATATATATATATATATATATATATATTTGCACTACACTTCTCGCCAAGTCTTGGCGAGTGAGGGTAAAGTAAACTAGTGCACCGACCCGGTGAGCACGCAACCGATGTAAGAGTATTTTCAGAAGTTCAATGAACTCGCGGCCGCGACCGACGTCGACGCGCGAGAGAGCTTCTCTCTCTCTCTCTCTCTCTCTCTCTCTCTCTCTCTCTCTTGCGCAGAACTCTGGCACATCAAGAAACACGAGAGAATCGCTGCCAGCAACTCGCGGTGTGTCTTACTTATTCGCGAGATCCACACCAGCCATGAGAAAAAAGTCTATATATATATATAGACATTTTCACTGTATATATATATATATATATATATATATACATATGCGATATATGGCTAAGCAAAGTTTCAAGGGAAATCGAGGATTTTTCCTTCAAGATTCTCTCTTTTCTCGCAACTCTCCACCTCGATTCTTTTACGATCCATGGACCGCATCTCCCTTTCGTCCTTTGCCGAGAGTAACAAATCTGGAAAAATGCTTTGAACAAATTATATCGATAAATTTTCAATGGAACAATCTTTTTCATGTCATGGAATAAAAAATTGGTATATAATTACGAATTTTTTTAAAGCAGTAAATTATCGAATCATTGTTATTAAAATGGTTATGATAATTTTTCGACCAACTTACAATTAGAATTAATGTAATTCTTGATTCCTCCAAAATTCACTTCCGGTCCTCATTGAAGGTATAATGTGTCAAATTTTTATATTTTTCTTTAAAAACCATCTAGCTTTTGCTCTAAAGACTCCATGTTGGATCCGAAGAACCCAAAATGTGTCCATTTAAATATATAACAGCCTCGCAGCATCCCATCAAAAATATTTGGGTTCAGCCTTTGAATTCTTGGACCGCCCAGTCCACTTTCCTTATGTATATCTTGTTTTAATATTATATATAATGTATATAGGTGCAAAATAATTCGCTCAGTCCCGCAACGTTCATATATAATATGCCAATATATACCTATATATGAGATATATATATAAGATATTAAGTGTGCCTTTCCCGCGTCGATCGAGTCGCGCGATCTTGCAAGTTCAAGTTTAATCTACGTTTATATAGCTACGACATCGCGACAACTGTGCATACATCAAGGTGAAGGTAAGTCCGCGCTGTGTGGCAATAATGTGCATTAGAACCAACGAGAGGATAGACTCAAAGTTCTCGTTCGAGTTGGAAAACCATGACGGGGACACACAATATTTCTCCCCCTTTTTAGCTATCTCTCTCTCTCTCTCTCTCTCTCTCTCTCATTCTCTCTGTGCGAATGGCAGAGACCTCTCTGACGGTCGCAAAGAAAGGCCTAAGCCAAGTTAGTAAGTAGTGCAAGCGTAAGAGTGCTTCGTGAGGTCAGTAACCACTCGGCGCTCCGTTCCGTTCCGGTTACCCGCGGCTCCTTCGTCGTCGTCGTGGCCATTTGCTGAATGCTTCTTGACGATGCCTCCTTTCGGTTGCTGCCTGCTTTTGCTCGACCAATCTAAATATACATATATGTATATGTATATATATATATATATATATATATATATATATATATATATATGTACGGATATTTTACCTCGTCTTTTCTCGCCTGCTCACTTGTATTTTAAATAGATAAATTATTATGTAAAAGTAACGCTTCCATTGATATTCCGTTACTGATGAACACTTGCTATATCTATATATGCAGCAACTTAATATTTTATGTGATGTATTTATGGGTGCTGGCATGGGCCATCCACTGTTTTTCCATTCATGTCTTTAAATTCTTTATCGTTTTTTATTTCCTCGTTTCTTTTTCCTCAATTTTTCTTATTCGCGATGGGTCCATCATTCACGCATCGAAATTACATATATATTTGGATCTTACTTTTTTTTTCGCCAATTGTTACATTTCCTGATTGGAAATTGGAATTCGTGGAGACTTCGATGCGAGTTAGTTCGATTCTGTGGTCGCTTGTGGCAATTTCGAGCTCGCCACATCAATGCTTTTGAGGGGGAATCGATTGATCTCATTGAATTTTTGAGACAATCGAGGAAAAAGTACGTCAAAGAAATGATAAAAAATTTTGCGTTTGTAAAAAAATCAATTGATACATACTAAATTGCTTGTAACTTTTTTTCCCAATGGAGTTGAGACTCCATTTTGTCCTCATTCTATATGCGTTATCTTACACGTTTCAAAAGGCTGCTCGATTCATCAGACTATGATTTTTTCCAATTTATTATAAACTTTTAATGTTCAATAATCGATTATGCGCAAATTGATCGTTTCGATTCCCATGATCTTCAAACACTGTCTTGATGGCAAAAAAATAGCGACATCCAGAGGAACCAAAGAGCATTCTCTAAGTCGTGGCTCGTGGCGTTTTCAAAATCCTACAAATAAGCCTAAATCGCTCAGACCGGAGCAAAGTTATAATTATTTGAAATTACAAGGGAAAAAGTCGAAGTTTTTTCTATGAAAATTCTATGAAAAAAAGCCAAAAAAAATGGTTATAATTTTCTTTTTGTTTTTTTTCGCGAATTTAAGTGCTAAAGCCTACATATATTGCTAAATGTACAGTATGACAAAAATGATAGGAACATTCTCTAGAAGAGATGTTAAAATTTACGTGACAGTTTTATCGCGCGTCTATATATTATATATATATATACAGTGCCGAAGGGAGAAGTTATAATTATTTGAAATTACAAGGGAAAAAGTCGAAGTTTTTTCTATGAAAATTCTATAAAAAAAAAGCCAAAAAAAATTGGTTATAATTTTCTTTTTGTTTTTTTTCGCGAATTTAAGTGCTAAAGCCTACATATATTGCTAAATGTATAGTATGACAAAAATTATAGAAACATTCTCTAGAAGAGATGTTAAAATTTACGTGACAGTTTTATCGCGCGTCTATATATTATATATATATATACAGTGCCGAAGGGAGAAGTTATAATTATTTGAAATTACAAGGGAAAAAGTCGAAGTTTTTTCTATGAAAATTGTATTAAAAAAAAGCCAAAAAAAATTGGTTATAATTTTCTTTTTGTTTTTTTTTCGCGAATTTAAGTGCTAAAGCCTGCATATATTGCTAAATGTACAGTATGACAAAAATGATAGAAACATTCTCTAGAAGAGATGTTAAAATTTACGTGACAGTTTTATCGCGCGTCTATATATTATATATATATATACAGTGCCGAAGGGAGAAGTTATAATTATTTGAAATTAACAGGGGAAAAGTCGAAGTTTTTTCTATGAAAATTGTATAAAAAAAAAGCCAAAAAAAATTGGTTATAATTTTCTTTTTGTTTTTTTTTCGCGAATTTAAGTGCTAAAGCCTACATATATTGCTAAATGTACAGTATGACAAAAATGATAGAAACATTCTCTAGAAGAGATGTTAAAATTTACGTGACAGTTTTATCGCGCGTCTATATATTATATATATATATACAGTGCCGAAGGGAGAAGTTATAATTATTTGAAATTACAAGGGAAAAAGTCGAAGTTTTTTCTATGAAAATTGTATTAAAAAAAAGCCAAAAAAAATTGGTTATAATTTTCTTTTTGTTTTTTTTTCGCGAATTTAAGTGCTAAAGCCTACATATATTGCTAAATGTACAGTATGACAAAAATGATAGAAACATTCTCTAGAAGAGATGTTAAAATTTACGTGACAGTTTTATAGCGCGTCTATATATTATATATATGTGCAGTGCCGAAGGGAGAAAAGACAAGCGAGACCTCATGACGGAGACTTTAATGCTCACAGCAAAGACAGCTCTTGCAGTGTCTTCTGCATGCATTGCTTGAGCCTCGCGCTCGCCTGGTATCAATGACGACGAGCTCTCTTTCTCTTTTTCTCTCTTGCAATGGCCTACGCAATACACGTACGTCGTATGCATATATATATATATGTACAATATATACATTTAAACTATGTATAGTTCAACACTTATGTATATGTACGAGAAGGTATACTGGAGGTTCGAGTGATTCATGCCGAGCATACCTCGTAACGACGTTAAGTAAGACTACCAAGGTAGTGGCGACTTCAGCAACAAGCAAAGACAGAGAGACGATCAAGAGCAATGCATTTCTCTCATAGCTGATATGTTCTTACCCTTTTGCTCTTCCTTGCTCGTCATCGCATAATTTACGATGGAATCATTCTATCTGATTGATGAATTTTTCTAAAAATCGTCTACACGCACGAACCATTTTGTTACTTTTTCGATGATTTTTTTTCCATTCGAGCCATTATTTTTGTATCAATTTATGAAAACAATTTTTTTTTGTTTATTCTTCAAAGGTTTATATTCAAAGGCGGCAAAAATGTGAAGAACTAATAAATTGTTCGATTTTGTATATTTTACTGTCATCTCAGCGAGTAAAATGATTATTTTTGCCAAAAAAATACACGTCAATCTGTTTTCCTATATAGGAATGAGACGCGTAACTATATACTCGTTTTTTTTTTATTCATCGAGAGATACAATGAAAAGAAAGGAGAGAAATATTTCCCAAATGAGAGTTCAATGGCTTCGAGTCAGAGTTGGTGATTTCACGATGATTTACCAATACAAATTCGTCGAATGGACATTACAAGATCTCATTATATCGTCCAAAAGAAAGAATTCTCCCATACAGCGCACACGGTAAAACCGTTGATCTGAGAGTTTCGAGAATGTTCACCAGACAAAATTTTATTAGTCACGTTTCATAGCCCCCGTACATACGTACAGTTATACGCTAACCGGTCGATACAATTTCAATGAGTACCCCGCGTAGGACGAGGAAGTGAGAAGAGAAAAAGGAAAGTGAATGGAAACTCTTTATCAACGAAGTAATTTTTCAAAAATCAAAGCTGTGTCAATTTAAAAAATCAAAACTATCAGTCAAACGCGATCGGTTACAAAATCAATTCCAGCCAATTAAAAAATCGAATATACCAACCGGTTAAAAAATCAAATTCATTATTTTTCTTACAAACAAACAAAAATATTCATCTATCCTTTTTTTTAATTATAATTTTGGCTTTAATAAAACCAAAATTATCGTCCAAATTCTATTCTTTATACCGATCGATCAATTGTATAATTATCTCGATGTTCTCACATCGGGCTTAAAGTTTCCAAAGGGCCTAAAAAAAAAGTTTTAAAAATTCTTTCATCAATTCTAAAACTTATCGGCCCTTATTCCATCATTCCTCGTATAAGTTTTATTCTATCGCTCCTCTTATATAGCATCTCAACTCTCCCCTCCTCCGCCCCCACCCGACCCCTCCCCCATCGATGTAACCCTTTTCCTATTACCTCCGCGGTACGCGGCGGCCCCATCCGTACTCGAGTATTTTCGGAGGTCAGTAACACCAGAGAGTGTCGAGAGAGTGAGATGGAAAAAAAGGCTCTCCCCGTGCTGGAGATGCAAGAGAGTGGGGGAAGGCTATGCGTTCCCCGAGAGGGCCCCCCGATGAAGTACCGTTGTTCCTGTTGTGTGGTTCCGTGTGGCTGAACCATATGCTGGTGTCTCTTCGTTGTACACGAGCACACAAAACACACACACACACAAATTCAGAGAGAAGGAAGTGGGAGGAGGAGGGAGAGAGAAAGGGAGGGATAGAGAGAGAGAGACAGGGAGAGAGAGAGAAACACAAAATATACACAGAACCGATTCCTATACTCGCCATGTCGATGCCGGGAATGCCGAACCAAACCGAACGCCAGAGAACCGGCCGACGAGAAGGAGAGGCAAACGCTCGGAAGATCGTAAGAGGTGGAGGAAGAAGAACCAGAGGAGGAGGAGGAGGAGGAGGAGGAGGAGAATCAAGCTAAAGGGAGAAAGAGCGAGAAAACATGAAGAAGCAATGCTCTCTTACATTGCGCGAGCTCTTCGTCTACGTGAGTGTGTACACGAGCGAGTGTGTTTGTGTGTGTGTAAGTCCCCGTGGAAGGAACGAACGAACGAACGGAGGAGCCGGCTTTGCCCGTGGCCGTAGAACAGCCTTGCTTCCCGACCGGCTGGTCGGCCATCCTCTCTTTGTAAACTCGTCGTCGTCTTCGTCTTCGTCTTCGTCTTCGTCTTCGTCTTCGTCTTCGTCTTCGTCTTCGTCTTCGTCTTCGTCTTCGTCTTCGTCTTCGTGACCGCGAAGACGCGCGTTCGGTTCGGAGTCTCCCTCTATAGCTATACTAAAATTTCGGAGCGTCAGTTCGTACCACGCGGCTTGAACGAAACAACCGTTCATTAAGGACGTCGACCACAGCGAGGTGGTTACCCCTATCGCGCAACACACTCCATAAGAATATTTATTTTTCAACGACACATTTCAACGATTTTTATTTCCAACCGAGAGACTCTTGATACGAAAATTTGCTGATTTGATCGTTCTGGTGAGATGGAAAAATAAAATTGTCGTTTGAAATTTTTGGTTTTTGTTTCAAACATTGTTTTTTGTTTGGTAAAAGTGTCGGGAAATTTTTGGAATTTGGTGAAGGTGCACGAGAGGAAGACAGTGTGACGTTTTACGAGCTAATGTTGAGCCTTTTAAAGAGGAGATTTAAACTTGACAGTGTTTAAAAGTGTTGGATTGTTTTTTGTTTTTTTTCTTCGTTTTTTGTTTCTGGTTTATTTTGGTTTTGGTGGTACGAAATTCGTGTGGACAGTGCTGGAGGTTATTTTTCTATCGCATCTCATTCGGATTAGATATACGACGTTGGAACTCAAATTTTACACGTATATCTGAAAGAAGAAGAAAGGAAAATTATCATTTTTTTTAGACGAAAAAAGCTTGCATTTCTCGTGCGGGGAAATGACAGTGTCCTCGGAAGTGTTTTGACAGTTACGCGGATTCGAACTTGGAGAAAGGAAAACGTCCAGGGTGAGTGTTTTTTTTTTTTTTAATATTTGTTATTTATTACCTCTGGCGGTTTTATCGAACGTGAGTGCTCTTGGAGTGTTTTTTGGGTCGAAGAATTTTCTGGGCCCCTTTACTCTCGAGTAAACGTTCATCTATGACACAATTTTCGAAGCTTTTTTTTTTTTCTCCAACTGGCACTCCTCGAATTATTTAACTCGCGACGAGGTGTGCGAGGATAAAAAAAAATGGCGTGTAACATTAATCCTTTGTTTAATTAATTAATATTGTCTGCGGTCGTAAATTAACGTGATAAATAAATTAGAGATTTTAGTCGCATTTGTTAACTTTGACAGTTAAATTATTACAAATATTTCGTTCAATTATCAAGTTCAGAGCTTTTTTTTTTTTTTTTTTTACCATTCAGCGTTAATTTTCTCGTAAATTATTTTACTAAGTGATAAACTTTATGATAGATTTTACTTTTCTCGCTAGAGAAATTTAATTACATCGCGATTAAATATCTCCAGGAATTTTCATTAATTTTTTCGCTATTTCACCATCGATATTTTTTCGCACTTCCGCAATTTTTCCCCCGCGCGCAAGGGCTCGGCGAATGAGCTCATAAATACACGTATATTTTTACACACGAGCTAGACGCACAGCGTGAAGTGTGCTGTACACACACGCACGCACACACACACACACACACACACGGACGCACACACGCACACACACACACGCACGCACGCACGCACACACGCACGCACGCACGCACACACACACACGCACACACACACACGCACGCACGCACGCACGCACGCACGCACGCACACGCACACACACACACACACACTGGTATATTTCATAGAGTAAAGATGGCGCAAGGTCGTCGCTCGGGAGACTTTGCGGAGCGAAGAAAAGATCTCGCGAGGTGACCGAGGAATTATTGCGAGATCTCTGTTACAGAAGGTTATCTCTCTGCGATGTCGAAATTTTCGCATACCCGCGCTATTAGAATTCGCATTGATCCTTGCGAATGTAGAAATTCAACTAATCGAGGAGCCCCTTAGCGACAAGACCCGAAAAAAAAAAAAAAAAAAGTTTTGCTTTTTTTTTTTTTTCTCATCGATTCGTAACGTCGATTTCGTAATGGCCAATTTTTTACCGAAATGGCATTGAGAGACGACTTGACCTGCCCCTCTTGAGAGCCTCACGAACCACAGTGTCGTTTTCCTTCGAACGATTATATAATTTCGTAACGAATAGAATACATAGACAAACATGTATATAACATATGCATAATAATAATAATAATAATCATCATATCGTTCGATAGGTTTATCGCAAGGTCGCTTTCAAAGCAAATTGTTTCGAGTCTCTCTCCTCTCTCTCTCTCTCTCTCTCTCTCTCTCTCTCTCTCCCCTCTCTCATATACACCTTTCTGTGAATACAATTACGCAAATTTCGCCCACTCAAACATTTTTACAACGCAATTTGTCAAAAGTTTCACGGTTTTACGAGCTGCTCGATTATAACGAAAATTCATTGCCGATTATTAGCTTTGTCATTTATTGAGATAATTCGAGCGATGATCGTTATCGAAAATGTCCTCAAATGCTCGTTAAGTCTGTGGGGTCATTAACGAAATGTATCCAGGAAGTAATGCATTTTGCACTTTGCGTGTGTATTAATTAGCAAGGGTTTTCCACCAACGTCTCTCTCGATGCCTCAACTTCTAATGAGTATAAATATATATACATATATTTATATGTATATATATATATATAAATACACACACACACATATATATATATATATATCACAAGAGAAGTAGGAAGGTACAAAAATAATCTCAAATATAGTTAAATAGTAGTTTTTTTTTTTTTTTTAAATAGCAGCTTATCTTACTTTTGTAACGGTACCGATGCGAAAGCAAAGCTGTATAGAAATGGAAAAAGCTCGTTCGCATTATGCGAGCAACAACGAACGGGGCGATTTTTCCCTCCCTTTCTTCCTTTCGATAGCGGAAATGGAGGTAGAAGACCGGTAAACTGTAGATTAGACGGTCAACAACGATCATAAGTGCACATCAATGGCCTAAAATGAAAAGGGCGTATCTGCTGTTTATGAAGCATAGATGTAATGCCTTTATGCCATTAACCCATCTATATATATATATATATATATATATATATATATATATATACATGCCCGCCGAGAAATAAGTATCATTACCACACTCGTGTATTATTTTGCATTCTACCGATCATGTCGTCGGTGTGTGTGTGTGTGTGTGGGTCTATATCTCCTTGTATACGATTTACAAGCCAGCCCGGGGTTAATTATACTACGAGTGTGTTTTATGACCTTACGCACCGCCAAAAGCACATATATATATATATATATATAATTCCATAGCTTTTATATAATAATATATAATAGAGTTGAGCACCAAGTTCACACGTATCGCACGTCCTCATAATTCTTCTGTCGCGAATCTCTCGAGTTTATTCTCAACACCTCGAATTATCCACGCAATGTCACCGCGAATGTGCGTATAATAAACGCGCGATAACACAAAAAGGGTTATTTACTTTACCGGTTAAATGCGAACGAAGAGAACGATATAATTTTTATTATTCACTCTACAAGATCGAATGAAATAAATTTTAACTGCAATTTAATTAATTTAATTTTAATTTAATTTCATTAATTTATACCATAACTAATTTCTGTTTTTTTTTTTTTTTTTTCAATATTTTATCAAGGAGGACATTTTTTTATTACAAAAATCATTTGCAGCTCTCGACTTTAGAATAAAATCGTAAAATTTATTAGTTTTTTTTTCTTCTGTATATGCGCAAATAATTTTGAAAAAATTACTAAGTAATGTAAACGAGTCTGTAGGAAAAATTTATTTTCGAAACGACAATTATTACGGTATATCTGGTTATTAGGGCTCATATATTGGACCACGCACTATATGTTGCTATACTTGTCGGAATTATTGGGTTCGAAGCACCTGTTAGGAAGGAGAGGCTTCAAAGATAATATAATAAATCGTACATAAATAAATAAATAATGCAGATACAGATTTGCAGCACAATTTTTGGACAATACATGTATACACTTACATGGTAATTGAGATAAATATCTATACATATATACTTATATATATATATATATATATATATATATATATATATATATATAAATATAATAAATATATATAAAGTAGTGAGCTTATTGGTCGTTTTACGAGATAGTTCTGTCATATAAAAATAGAACAATACCCAAAAGGGATCCAAGAAAATATCGAGAGTAAGAATCGAGTCTCAACTCTCCCTTTGAACCGCACGAATACTCACATCCATATATATATATATATATATATATATATATATACACACCAAGTAAATTGCGCCAGGGTTAGAGAGGCAAAAGCAAACGCAATACACCATAGTCGAGACACCGTTAAACGCACGTATTTCCTAATATGACATAACGGTGTACCGTTGCTCCGAAAGCGAGAAAAGACCTCACAAGAGAGAGAGGAGAGAGAGAGAGAGAGAGAGAGAGACAATGAGAGCGGGAAAAAAAGGAGGAAGAAAAAAGAGCGGGAGAAGGTGAAGAACAGAAAGAAAGGAAAAGAAAAAAAAAGTGGAGAAGGAAGTTCCTGGGGGAGCCATTCGGTAGCAGAGATCTCTCGAACGGAACCCGAGAGTACGCTCACCTTTTTTTTTCTCTCTCTCTCTCTCTCTCTCTCTCTCCCGTTTCTCTTTCTCTCTTACTCTATATATCTTTCCTCTTTTATTATTCTTACGTTCTACACTTTGCACTATATATCGTCATAACGGGATCGTTTCTTACAAAATAATCCCTCCCTCTGAAAATAACAAAAAATAAATAAAAAAAATAAGAGAATGAAAGAGAGATGAAAGAAAAAGGAGGGAGGAGGAGGAGGGGAGGGGAGGGGGAGGGGGATAAGTTGCATTGAGGCGGAACGACGAAAGCGGAAATGTAAAATGTGCGAGTGTTTTGTGAGATATCTCGTAAGGGAATGAGAACATTTTTATCTTTCTCTTTTCCCCATTAATTCGTATGTACAGGGCACGTGCTCTGTTGTATTATACTTGGAGATAAACGTATAGAGATGTGTACACGAGAAAAGAATTGAAAAATAAAAGGATCTAAAAAAAAAAAAGGGGGATATTGCGGTACTTTTGCGAGGGTTGAGATAGATAGAGCGAAAGGGCTCGTTCGTGGGCGGAAGTGAAGAGGGCCCTGTTTTGGGCTCTGTACACATCAGGCATTGTTCGGACACCCGGATGTATGATGATCATTTGAAAAGAAATAATTAGGGAACGCGCACGCGTTGCATCCCTTCTCTCGAAATTTCACCATGTAAATATATATATGTGTGTGTGTGGATGTATTGCTTGTACGTAACGTGGCCATTCATACTTTTCTACTTGCGATAAAAAAAAAAATCATTCTTTTTTTTTCGGTCTTCTATTCGACTTATTTTTGAAGACGAAAAAGTGGCTCAAAAATTGAGAATATAAAAAAGATAATTCGATCAAGAAATTGATGAAGGAAAATTGAAAATGGAAAAGATTGAAGTAAAAAATGAAAGCGTTCCCATATTTTTTGAATATATATGCTCCACTTTTGGTGAAAATCGATCAAATGAACGAATAAGAGCACACATTTCAATGTGTGCTCTTATTCGTATATAAGGGTTGAAAAGAGAATCGAGAAAAAAAAAGGAGTTTGAATTTGCATGGATTTGTTTTTTTTTTTTGTTTCCTTTGTGTATTTCGTGAATAAAGGGAGCTGGAGGTAGGGAAAGGAGGGGAGGCGAGAGCGAATGAAGCCTGCAGGTGCCTACTAATGTGACATAACGGTATCCTGGCGCAGTAGCTGTTGCTGCTGTTCGTAAAAAGGACAGCAGCAGCGTTCTCGGTCAGGGATCGAGGGGGGAGAGAGAATGAGAGAAAGAGAGAGGGGAGGGGAGTTAAAGCCACAGTAGATTCACTACAAACTACTACTCGTGTATATGTAATGATTTTTTGGGGCGGGGGTGGAAAGGCTGCTGGGCCGGCCTCCTCGCGACCGCGAGTTATCCTACCTCTCTCTCTCTCTCTCTCTCTCGCGATCGCGATCGCGAACACCAGCGGTGCTTATTTGCTCAAATAGTGGGGGTCGTTTTATTGGAGCGGTCATTGCACTTTTCGAAAGAGACACCAATCGAAAGGATCTTGCCCTCTCTTTATGGTACTTGTCGTACACATGCGCCTGTCGTATATCCTATATATATATATATATATATATAGATATATATATATATATATTAGCGAATAATATATACGACATGTAGCATCTTATGTACAAATTCACACCCTGTTAATTTTTTTTTTATTTCCTAATTTCTGCATTTTTTTTTCTCGTCCTAAAGTTTACCACTTTGGTTTTTTTTTTTATCTTGAATACTTTTCGGCCAGTAATTCATTTTTTTTTTTCAATAATTTCTTATATTTTTGCAAAAATATATTTGCTATAATTTAGCAAATTTTATGAATTGCACTTTTCGAAAGAGACACCAATCGAAAGGATCTTGCCCTCTCTTTATGGTACTTGTCGTACACATGCGCCTGTCGTATATCCTATATATATATATATATATATATATATATTAGCGAATAATATATACGACATGTAGCATCTTATGTACAAATTCAGACCCTGTCATTCTTTTTTTTATTTGCTAATTTCTGCATTTTTTTTTCTCGTCCTAAAATTTACCACTTTTTTTTTTTTTTACCTTGAATACTTTTCGGCCAGTAATTAATTTTTTTTTCAATAATTTCTTATATTTTTGCAAAAATATATTTGCTATAATTTAGCAAATTTTATGAAAAAGAAAAATCTGTTTTTTTACATTAAAAAATGTAACAAATTCGAATTGAATAAGTTTGATCATATTTGTGTAGGAATAATCTGAGGGTCAGAGGGTCAATATTGCTTCAACAGTTTATGAGATTTAAAATGGTTTGAAAAAAAAAAAAAAAAATTAAATCTTTCTGTACGACATCTAGCCTAGATTCTCTGTCGGCGAATCCACACACACACACACACACACACACACTCACCCACGTGGACGGTGAATGTGCAAAAGTACCGTAACGCCATTTTCCGTGCGAAAATGGCGCAACGTTGAGCGATTCCGTGCGATATACCAGAGAGGACAAACTGTAAAGTATTACGCGCTACCGTAATGATGACCGTAGATTCGCCACCGTTTCGTGTTATATAGTAATACTATAACACAGACATTAATACACGCGCGTGTGCATACAAAGGCAAAATTTTTTTTCGAGAATATATTGCCTTTGTCCATTTATTAACTATTTATTATTATAAAAATATAAATGAAATTTTAATTTTTTTCATAATTCGATCGATATGATTCTCTCCTATGTCAGTTGCAAAAGTAAAATATTCCTCGCACCTCGGCGAATTATTACACGATAGAATAATTCCGTTCGTTTTATCGATAATAAAGGTGACAATATATCGCAGCGAGCCATACAGTGACAACGACGATTCAAAAGATTCTCCTTTATCTCCGAGGTCATCCGAAAAAACATCACGATTATTCTTCTAGATTTTAACCAAGCTCGATAAATATTCTCAGAGTCACTTAATGGATTTTTAATTATTCAAGCATTATCGAACATTTTATAATTATTTGTTTAGCATAATGGAAGAATAATATTATCGTGAATTGCGATGCGATTCGTAAATATCGCAATTTTTAATTTCTTCGTAAAATTTTTTTGACATTTTGGTTAATTAATTTTTTTTTATCGTCCTTTGGCTCTCGCAGATGTAACAATTTGACGTAGATAAGATATGATCGTAAATTATACGATATAAATTAATATTACCTAAGAAAATAAAATTATAAATCTGAGTTGAATTCAATTTGAAGAAATTTGAAAGATGGATAGTTAATTCATTGCTAATTTATATATTAATTGTTCCGATGATAAATTCACGTTTGCTCGACCATTTCGGTAAAATAGTTGGACCATTTTTAACGAAACTTTGCAAAAATAAGCGTTCGTACTTACCTCAAATACTTATATCAACGAGAATCATAATTAAATTGCCAATTCAAATTGGTGGAGTCAAAATTCCCAAAAAATAATAATAATAATCGATTTCAGTCAATCTTTATACCTGCAAAACTCTGAAATTCGGAAATTGTCCCAAACTCGAAATGAATCAAATAAAACTTAATCGAAAGAATTCCATTTCCCCCAAGTCAATGCAGTATAGGGAAAAAAAAAGATAAAAATTTCCATTCACAATACTTTGTACTATTTTCATTTTAATTTTTATAAATTACAATTTTTTTTACATTTATTTTTATAAATAAATGAAAAATGTCCACCTCACACGTTTTAATATCATATATATACATATATATATATTGTGACGTGTGTGAAACGCAGCGAAGCGTTCTGGCGTAAAGTATTACGCGCTCAGAGAGTCGTAGGTCGATCTACGTCGTGTCGTGAAAATTCCCAACGAGAGAAAAATGGGAACGGTGGCAAAAGAGCGAGCGAGTACCTCTATACGTTGCTGCCGCGTCTCTTCACCGTACATCGGCTGCTGTAAAATCGCGAGAGTGTAGGAAGAGTGCTGGTCGGCCCTCTGGTGATGGTTGGCGAACCAAGAGAACCACAGAGAGCAGTCCGAGATGTGTACATATATATATACGTTTATATACATACATATATATATATATATATATTTACGTTCATATACATACGTATATATATATATATATATATATATATGTATATATATGTATATATATATACACGTCGTTTATGTACAGGTATACAAAGGTACAAGAAGCACGGCCGAGAGCTCGCGAAGTCAACGACCGTTCTACATTGACGCGTTGCGCGCCGCCAAGAGTTGAGTAAAGTCACGGCCAACCGTCAGCCGTGAGATTCCCTCTCCCTTCTCGTTTTCTCTCTCTCTCTCGCTCTCTCTCTCTCTCTCTAGCTCTCTTTCTCTTTCTAAATCTCTTTTTCTCACTCTCGGACTGTCCTCTTCTCAGCTCTTTCTCGTCTTCCGCAGCCTTGCCCTCTCGCGCACACACACCTGGATGGCTCATTCGTGCTACGATCTGTCCTCTCTCCTTCTCTTGGTTGGCTTTTTGCTCCGAGCCATTTTCGCCCAAGTAACGGCTACGAGTATCCTTGGACTCCGGTTGAAAAAAAAACCATTTTTTTTTTTTTTTTTTTTTTTTTTACGTCACTGCAAACAATTCAAAATGAAATGATCGATTAGCACTTTGATGGAAATTTTATTATCATCGAAGCTTTTAGTAATGAAAAGTCTCATACAGGTTGGCCAAAATTTTTCTACTGTTTGTGACTTTTTGTTTTCTCTACAACTCATAATTTTTTGAAAAATTGTGCAATTCATTTATATTTTTTCAATTCGAAAGTTTTGGATACAGTTTGAGGTTTCGATTTCGAATACTTAATGAGTCAAGAAATGACAATTATAGGCAAATTAATGCGGAAATATTTCTGACTGGGTCAACAAGGCATCACGTATGGATCCGATTGTTCCAAATAATGTATTTCCAGTTCCTCTTATTTGTCATAACTTTTCATTCCTTCGGGTGAATATGATTTTTTGAAGGAAAAAAAAGCTTTTTAGTCTAAAATTTATAAAAATTATGGACGTTAGTTGAATAAAAAATAAAATCCAAAGCAAAGGGTTTGATCTGACAAATATTTTTCTTTTGCAAATTCAGTATACAAAGAAATTTTTTTTTTTATGATACATTTTTAATCAGAAATTTATCAATAATATCCGTTAATAATAAATTTAATTAACATGTAATTTCATCAAAGGGTAACCATGAAAAGGGCAATTTTTATACCATTCCTCTCTCAAGCATCAATTTCCTCCAAATAATTTCGCGAGTACTCGTCGAAAAAATAGGCACTCTCGCTGAAAATCAAGTCTCAAGGGCGCGAGTTACTAAAAATCAACAATACGTGAAAAATATCCGTGGGAGTGAATGAATATTAGCATATGAAAACGTTGTCGTCGTCCTGTCACCCAGTTCGTTCGACATGAAAAAAAACGTTAAAAAAAATGCAATTCATTCTCCTGACACAAGTGTAAAAGGAATTTCTCGATCAAATTTGCATATCATGCCTCTCATTGGACAAAAGATCACCTTGTCAAAATATCTTTTATTCGAGTTCTCATTCGTCACGTGCGGTAGGGAATTGTGCGTTGTACGAATAAGACTCGAATCCACTCTATGTATATATATTTATACATATGCGTGTAAATATAAATTTGTGCATGTGTGGTAGTTGTAAAGTTGTAGTTGAAAAGCCCGAGCACGGAGAACACTTATATTCGTTATATAAGGTGAAAGAGCGACTGTGCTCGGCTGGCATTGACATTGAAGTCGAAGCGGCTCGAAGGCGGAAGCGACAAGACCGCTGGATTATTCAATCTCTTTCGCAACCGATACCATAGACTATATTATACATATATATCATACATTTTTTTTAATATTTATTTTTATTATTATTATTATCATTATATAGTGAGAAATGATTACCTCACGTAAATTAGGCAGACAGAGTAAAAAAAACTGTATTATACGATTAGCTATAGATTTTTTTTGGTCCCTTGTTTTTTTTTTTTTTTTCGTCTGTGTGTTTTTACGTGTACAGAGAAAACGATTCCACGAATCGGCACTGGAGAAATAAAAGATGTCAGAGATGAAAAATGCGGAGGAGCTCAACGAGCCTCGTGCAGCTTGCTTGCCATGGGATAGTGAGAGAGAGAGGGAGAACTCTCTCGTTTGGGTTAGACAGCATACACTATTCTCAATTCTATACGCAGTTCGTCAAACTTCATGTTTGAGAAACATAAAAAATATCAGCAATAATGGAAATTATTTTTCTCGATAGAATTCTCTCTTGAGATAGAAAAGTATTAAATGTATTTATAGATATTTATCCTTCAAGTGTTATTAAGACAATTGAATTTTTTTTAATTTAACCAAAATTTATTCCTTAGAAATATTTAGTATCGATAAGCCATTTTTTCGTCACTAACAAAATATTACAAAAAAAAAACCAAATTTATATTTTTTCATCATTACGTCTCAATATCTATACATATATATATTTTGAAAAAAAGATCTCCCAGCAAATCTCATTTCTCAAAAATCGTTTATGACATTTACTAAACAATTCCACATGATTGGAATCAATTTTTGAGCAAAAAAAAAAACTAATTCTTAAATTTTGGTATTTTAAATAATTTTTTTAAATATTCCTACAAGAGTTAAGACTGACGAAAGAAATTTATTGTAAAAAAATCGCAAGTCATTTTATTAACAATTTATTATTCGCGTTATTTCAAGTGAGATTTATTATTCTCTTTCGATGCATCCAGAGAGTTTACTTCCAAGCGTGCGCCATCATTCAAGTTTCTATTCGTTCCACTTATAAGTTTGCCCCTTCCTTTTTTTTTTTTTTTTCATGCTCTTGCCAAATCCATCGAACTTCATCGTCGCTTCCTGTCTTAATGCGACCTGCACACACTTTGTCTCTTTCTCACCACATCAGGGGGGCGAGAAATAATCGCTTGGCATACATATATATATATATAGCTATATATAGACCGTATGGTTATCTGGGTCCTTGCGAGCGATACCACACAAAGTTCAGGTGGTTTCATCGTCTTCAGCAAGGATGCCGCGTGCCGGTTAAACAAAGTGTGCTATTACAAAATGGGTTATGCAGCTCAACAGTGCCACTAAGTTCAACGATCTCGTCGAATGGGATACCTCAGAGGCCGCTCACTCCGTGCTAGCGAAATTATATAGCGGGTCTCTCCGTGCACGCGCCAGCAAAACTATATATATATATATATATATACACGCAAATGAACGAGAGCTAAATTGACTAGATATATACACACACACACACACACACACGTATATAGTTGCTTTAGCTCTCTTTCATTCGTTCGCTCTCGTTCCCCCTTATTCTATTTTCCCTTCTCTTACTCTCTCATTCGCCATTCCCAACGAGTCGACATACCGCGTGGTTTTCCACTTCTCCGCTCGACCGTCTGGCGATACGCCGCGTTCTACTACTGAAAAGACAGCATCGCGCCCACCTCACACCCGGTGATTCCCCATTGAAAGCGGCCGCACGTACGATGCGCCGTTGACTGAGACTACTTACGAGAACTCCGGCTGCGGCGCCCCGTTCAAGCTGGACTGTAGGACCGTACACTAATTGTAATTGCGGTAGAGGGCGCCCCCTGCGTCTTTAAACCAACTCACGGAAATAACGTCCATTTCCACTTGTACTTTTGCGAGCAGTTAGATGGTACCACGAACGCTCTACGAGATATTCAATCGAACCGCGCCTTATACTGACCAAAAGTGGCTGTAATTATTTTTCTTTTTTTTTCCAGGCGTCGTGACTTTTCGCAATGTAAATCGAGCATAAAATTATAACATGAGATTTTTGACTCCGTGATGAAAAGCATAATGTTGTCAAATTAGACATTTTTATTATCACTATTATTTCAGCGTAGTCTCACTCCATTACTTTTTTTTATTTTTATCATTTTTTTGGGGATAATCAAGCAACAGATTTTTCTCAAGATTTTCGTTCCTATTATCATATTTGTTTTATTATCATTCAGTGTCGCGAACCAAGTAGTAGAGCACGCGTTTGATCAGACGCCGCGCACGTGTCTGACCGCAGAGAGGGTTAGCTACTGCATTTACGCTAGCAGGAGATTAGGAACGAGGGTAAAGCGTTAAAAGAGATTTTTTTTCGACGCCTTAGACCATGCAAACATGCATTAATAATTTACCGTCATAAAAAATTATTTCACAAAATTAATTCATATACTCTATTATAAAATTCCCACTAATTTTCTTTTATTGGTTTTTTTTTTTTTCAATACGATTATTGCAATTGTAATTTTCATTACAACGTATCGTACGATTGGCTTCGGTCATTTTTACAAAAGGGTTAATAGGTCATGACAAACGATTATTAGGACGAAAAAATTCGATAATTCTGAAGAATTGTTTAAAAAAAAAAGAAAAGTGACGCCTTTCCACGGAACGCTTCAACGCGAACGCCAAGCGTGAAATATTTCACAAGATTTATTTAAAGATTCTCGATCGCGAAGACGAATGTACAAAAAAAAAAGAAGAAGGAGAGTCTTGTATACAGCAAACGATGACTCTACAATTATGATAGCGTTGACGTGAGAGTTCAATGACTTTTCTCTCTCTCTCTCTCTCTTCCTCTTCCTCTCTTTCATTCTCTCGCGCATCGCTGATCCTGTCCCTTGTCAGAAAGAGAATTTGCGGCTCTGACGATAATGAGAGGGGCCAACTCTTGCTCGTTCGCTCACGCTAAAAGTCCGTTGATCTTAGCCATCAGATATGTTCTCTCTCCGATCATCGAGTATAATAATAACAATGAGCAAAAAGGAGTAACGAAAAAAAAAAAAAAAAAAAAAACAAACTTACTGGTAAAAACTAGTTGCAAGAAAAAGAACAAACAGACACATTTTCAGGGTCGTCCCCTTCACTTTGTTCGATTAAGGTATACGTGTGTGTGTGTGTTTTCATATATGTATGAAGAGACACACTCGAGAAAGAAGGGAATTCTTGGTGAAATTGTCTCTTGGTAGGTTGTTGGGCTGCTATGGGTTCGCAAACGGACCCATAGAGACGTCGCCACAACAGTATCGAAGATCTATACATGTTGCCAACTCTACGAACGTGAGACACGGAGAGATAGATATAATACTTATAGCAGTACTATATTTTCTCCTTCTCTTCTTTCTTCTCCTGTTACAGGACATATATATATATATATATATATGTGTGTGTGCATTGTGTGTGTATGAACATTCAGAGTTGAATGAACTTTCGAGTCCTCTTTGGTTTCGAGGTCCTGTTGGATCTCCCTCGATCCTCATATACGTGTATTTATTATACATACAATACACAAATATATAAGCTCACACACGCATATATATATATATATATATATATATATATATATATATATGCGTGTGTGTATGCTGCAAAGCTCCACTGATACCAACGACTTTGCCCCGATCTCTCGAGTTCTCTTTTGCAAATCTCGATTTATCGTGCGACCTCCGCACACACTTTGTCGTCGTCGTCGTCGTCGTCGACGATGAGGATTCGATTACACAACAGCAGAGCGCCTCGCGGCCATTGCCACGTTTCATTCTCTCGCGGACTCGAATCTCGACTGGCAAATTTTTTTTTTCTCTCACCCATATCTATAAATATATATATATGCACACATGTATCGGAGCATCGAACTTTTTGAAGGACGAATCGATTCGAAAATTTTGTAGACTTTGCTCAGTTACAAGTTTTTACTTTTTTTTCTTCTTCTTATTGGATAAGTAAAAAAAAAAAAATGTACGAGTCTTGAATTTTTGCTCGAAGAGAACGGGAAAACGATCGTTGCCGTATTTCCACGTAACGTGCGGATCTGATAAGAATGAATGTTGAACGTCTTGTGTGGTAATTCTCATTTTTCAGGGTGACGAAAAAAAAAAAAAAAAAAAATTCAAATGTGTATATATATATTTGATGGGTGAGAGACGATTGAGCAAGATTTCTCGTCTATGTGATCCGAGTGCGTTGACTCTCTGCGCGATTGAATTTTTTTTTTGGAAGTGTCCGAGAGTGACTTCTCGGTCTTACGAGACCGAAAATGAATTCGGTTTTACTTTTGGCCGGGCCCACAAATTGAGCTCTCCCCACCTACTTATATGTATGTATATATATGTACTCTGGGCACTTGGACCGTGTTACTTCCCACTCTCTCTCTCTCTCTCTCTCTCTCTCTCTCGTAGGAACGGGTCCCTCGGAATAACGGTGCGTTACGTGCTCCTCTCCCTCCCCACCTCAATCTTATCTCTTTTTCTCTTTCTTTCTGCCACGTATACGTACTATGCACCCGCGACCGAGACAACGCGGCGGATTCTTCGGCGTCTTGAACGCCCAGAGTGGCTTAACACACATATTTGTAAAGGCTCGAATTCCTACTCGTAAATTGACCCGATACGTGCATCCTCAAAAAATTGTTAACTTACTCGATTGATCGGATGATTTCAACAATAAAGTAAACTGATGAACAAAAAATACGATCAAAAGACTCCATTGGATTTTTTTTGCAATATGTAAAATGTACACTTTAAGCTGAATATTTTTCCATATAGAAATATCGATAAATGATAATAATTCATAATACGTTTCTCCAAAAACAAAAATTGACAAATACGTACGTATCTTGTTCTTCCGGACTTTATAAAACCAAACTATGATCCTTGCATGCGTATATCAGGGAGGACAAATTGTATTCTCGTTCTATTTCACAATTACTTATCTTGCATCCCGATACGTGCATCCTCAAAAAATTATTAACTTACCCGATTGATCGGATGATTTCAACAATAAAGTAAACTGATGAACAAAAAATACGATCAAAAGACTCCATTGGATTTTTTTTGCAATATGTAAAATGTACACTTTAAGCTGAATATTTTTCCATATAGAAATATCGATAAATGATAATAATTCATAATACGTTTCTCCAAAAACAAAAATTGACAAATACGTACGTATCTGGTTCTTCCGGACTTTATAAAACCAAACTATGATCCTTGCATGCGTATATCAGGGAGGACAAATTGTATTCTCGTTCTATTTCACAATTACTTATCTTGCATCCCGATACGTGCATCCTCAAAAAATTATTAACTTACCCGATTGATCGGATGATTTCAACAATAAAGTAAACTGATGAACAAAAAATACAATCAAAAGACTCCATTGGATTTCTTTTGCAATACGAGTTATAAGAATTATGTTTCCTCAACTTTCGGTATAAAAAACATTATTTAAAAAAATCAGACTTTCTGAAACTAAACTATGATCCTTGCATGCGTATATCAGGGAGGGCAAATTCTATTCGCGTTCTATTTCACAATTACTTATCTTGCTTATTTACCAAAGTCGAATAACGTTAAAACTCGTTATACGGTAAATCGAGAGGTATGGCATGTGCAAGAAAAGGTGCCTTTATCTGTCCATGCAATATATAAATAAATAAATAAATATATATATATATATATATATATATATATATATACTTGTTCTCTATCCACTCTCTTTCGCCTGGTGACCGTGGGTGTGCAGCATTTTCCCCTTTCCCTCTTTCACCTCCCCTACATTTATATATACGTCCAAAGGTACACATATACAGTTAGTACAGTTAGCCGAGTGACGCGCGTTTTCATTCCTCATGTCGTCGTCGTCGTCGACGTCGTCGTCGTCGTCGTCGTCATCGTCGTTGTCGTCCATTTCTTCACGTCTTGATCGCGTCTCACATGTATGCGGGACGCGCGTGACGATCCTCGTATATAATAGTCGAGAGCGCAAAAACAATATGGAGCCGTGCAAGAGGGCCTACTCTATAGCAAGAAGGGGAAGGGGAAGAATATCGGAAAGCTCTTTACTCACTCGATGGGGCCCCGTAGCCACAGTCAACCCGGCAAAAAGACCCCAACTCGAGCTATGGCCATTCCACATCACCGTTCATGTACACATTATAAACGTATATATATATATATATATATGTGTGTGTATATATGTATATATGCATAACTATATGGTGCAAGACGGCCCCGCGACGGTCCAAGTCCAAGACCAAGTCCAGCAAATCGGCGCACTTCTCTCTGTGAGGCCCCGCAAAGACTCGACTCAAGTGGGACAATGACCGGCAGAGACCTTCTTTCAAGTCCGCGGACGCTCACCGTCCGCGACGCGGGGCCTTACCCCCCCTCCCTCTCACCCTCCTATCGCCTTTTCTCTCAAACGCGAGAAAGAGAGAGAGAGAGAGAGAGAGTACCGATTCTCTCGATGGTGTTTCCTACATGTGAGCTCGTGCCCACTTGATCCGCTGATTTTTCATTTTCTTTTCTTGCCAATTGCCAATTTCGCAAATGGGAGAAAAAAAGGACCACGAAACGGGGGATGAAAAGAAAAAGAAAGGATTACTCTCGGGCTCACAGCTATAATTCATTCCTCGTCGCTTTTCCGGTTTACATTTTCCCCTCCTTTACCTGATGCAGGCAAATGCAACAGAAGGGGCCGTTTGTCCGCGTGAGAGATTCGCCGAGAAAGAGATTGAGAGATTTTTTTATATAGGCGTTTTATGGGTTTTTGTGTGTAGGGAGAATAGGGAGGGGAGGTGGGAGGGTGAGAGGAAGATGTGTGTACTTGCACACAGGTTTATATTCTCGTTCCGCATTTGTTGTATGAGAACGCGGACGCAGAAGCCAAGTTGAATGAACTCTCGTAGCCCCCGCGCGCGCGATGCAGAAGAGAGTTTCGTAAAGATGGGGGAGGGGCAAGAGAAGTGGAGGAAGAAACGGTATGACGATGGGATCATTTATTCATTGTTTTCCGTACTTGTCGAATTTTTTTCGTCACTTTTTTTTTTGCCCCAACGATTGTTTGATGTTTTTTTCTTCTTCTTATTGATGTAATTTCAGGCAGGTTAACCATTTGGGGATGAAGAGCCATCCACGAATAAAAATTGAGAACTGATTTATTAATTTAGAGAATTATGAAAATTAAATATATTATATTATACTGTCGGGGGAGTTACAGAAAATGATAAACAAGGTGAAGGGTGATAAAGTGATCTAGGGAAAAAGAGAAGGGTCGTAAAAACACTAAAGGAATATAACACAAATAATATAATAATATATTATGTTATATATTACATTATATCATATTTATTGTGAAGCCATTTTACGATTTGGCAGGACGTAAAACGAATTTGTTAAATATTTGTCCAACAGTGCCAGCCATTTTGTGGCCAATTGAGGAGTCGAGGAGTTTGCATATATATTAGCGCTAAAAAAAAAGACTGTAGAAAATTGATATCTGGTACAGTCGCGTTCGTGTTTCATCGACGAGAAGGGAAAAGATCGACGACCCGAGGACGTATCTGGGTTAGTAGTCGTCGCCGATTCACGCGGAAATTCTTCTCTAGGCGTGTACTACTATATATATTTCTGCTTCTGTTGCTGCTGCTGATGCCACTGCTGCCAGTGCTGTGGCTATTGATACTCATTTGCCAAATTAGTTAGATGCGAGAATCCCAAACCAAAGTGAATAACAATCAATGAGCTGTTTCTTATTCTCCAAAAAGTCAAAAATCTGCCTATGATCCATCGATTTTACCCAAAGAAATACCCGATCACTTCCTGTATTCTCCATAACGCTCATTCACACTCATCTCGATGAATTCAAATTATAATTGTTTAATACTTTGACATTTTTTTTTCAAATCTCAAGTAACAATTGAATCTTCATAATCTTTTTTTCCAATCTCAATGTTGATATTTCAATAATCCTTACGTGCATAACAGATCGGTCAAAATAGCTCTTGGGGGGTTTTGAATGATTTTTCTTTAATCTTCGATATTTTTGCAATTTTTTTGCAAAAAGTTGACTGGTGCGATTTTTAAAATTTTCGATGTATTGAGCTGTAAAATATTTTTGCTTTGCAATTAATTGAAAAAAATTATACGTTAATAGGGTTCATTTACGTAAATATTAGCAAAGGTGCGATATCAAGAGTAGGATCAGCGCCGTTAAATATATATAGACACTTATATCGTTGGGAGGTGAGGGTCGTGCGTGCGGTGGCGATGCGAGCGATACTCTCGTTCAGCATGTGAAAGAAAGATAGAAAGAGAGAAAGAAGAAAGAGAGAAAGAGAAAGAGAGAGAGAGAGAGAGAGAGAGAGAGAGAGAGAGAGAGAGAGAGAGAAAATATCGCTGGTCTGGAATCGTTCGCTGGACACGCCGGGGGCGCAAAAGTTCGATGACCTTGGGCCTCGTGCCGAAACCGCTACGTCTCTCATTAGCCGCGGTCACAAGAAGGAACGAGAATAAGCAGGAAGGCCTATCAATTTCAACGTCGTTTCTCCCGTTCGAGATGCCGATAATGACACCTTAAATTCGAAGAGTAAAAAAAAAAACACAAGTCTTTTAGTTCGTTAAAGAAACGAAAAAAAAAAAAAAAACTCGATAAAATTTACTCGATATGGCTGATAAATTGAGTTTTCTCTGAACGGAATCGATAAATGCCACGAATACTATGAAATTGAAATTTTTATTTCTAAGCTTACCGATTTATCAACATTTTTTGATTTTTTTTTAAATTCCGAGTACGCAATGACTAAAAATTAATAATTAATAATTTCACATATAGCGTCAAATTTTCAATGATTTTTTTTACGATCCTTTTTTCATCCAAAAGCTTTTTTCATCCAAAAGCTTCAAATTTTTATAATTTTTCCTACCAACTTTCACATAAAAACGTAAAACAATTGAAATTTTCTTAAGTTTTTGGGTTGTGGAAAAATATGATAACTCGCTAGTAAATTTATAGCAAAAAGGGGTAGCCGTGCATGGACACTTTGCCATAGCTGGAAAAAAGGAGCGATTTATATACCGTTGTCTCGTCTGTATAGTCGATGATGGGGCTTGCACGCCGCTATCCCTGGAGAGGGGGGGACAGGGAGTGAGAGGAACGTCGCACGCGCCCGAGGCTAAAAACACACACGGAAGAACGAGAAAGAGATTAAAGGAAAGACGAAAAGAGTTTTGAGGGTGGCATAGGGGACTCTGCCAAGTATGTTATTACTGAGATAGGAAAAAATAAATAAGGTAATATATAGAAATAAAGTGGAGACTGAATATATAGAAAAATGTGAATTTATCAATTTATCTTCGATTTTATTCTCTACAATTTTTTTTTCTTTCTTTTTTTGAGTGTTCCTCTTACCATCCATTTTATCCAACTGAACTGAGAAAAATATTTATTTAAAATTAAGTTTACTGGACCAAAATTCATTTAATTCATATAAAAACGACTCGAAAAAATTCACCGTCAAAAATGAGCGAATAAAATATTTATACGAAGCTACAAATTTCAAAAAAAAAAAAAACGAACAAAGGGTCTATTCGCAAGTCTGTCGATAATGCACGAGAAATGGAAAATGTCAAAGTACCATAGAGAGAGAAAGCGAGGAAGAGAAGATAGAGAGACAGAGAGAGTCACGCGTAGGTAAAAAAAAATAAAGGGGAGAGTTGCAACGCTTCGACGAGGGGGTAGAAGGGAGGGTGCAGTACGGTTGAAAGCGAGAGAGATGTAGAGGGTGCGGAAATAGAGATATATATATATCTGTATATATGACGAAACGAGAGGCAGGTAGGGGTAGACGTCATATATATGTATAAAGGAAGAGAGTTGAAAGGGCGTATTGAGTGTATACGAGGATATCTTGAAAGGCCTTTTGGCGTTAGACCATTAATATATGTATATAGAGAATATACAAGAGAAGGATCTATATACATAGAATGGAGGGGGAGAGAGAAAGAGGAAGCAAGAGAGAGAGAGAGAGAGGGAGAGAGGGAGAGAGAGAGAGAGAGAGAGGGAGAGAGAGAGAAGCAGCAAGGGTGGTTCTCTCTCTGTACTCTGGCGGGTCGATCGAAAGCGCAGCGCAGAGAAATGCACCACTGCCACCCACACCCTCTTTCTCTCTCACACCGCCCGCGAGCATGGTATAAACTCTCTGATGGGCCACGCGTTCGTGTGTACTTATACTTACATGTATACACATGTGCGCCCCCAACCGGCGCGCAATACCATCAACGACGAACGAACCAACGAACGAACGAACGAAGGAACGAACGAGGAGAGCTACGGCTCGAGCCAAGCCGACTCGTGTTGGGCTAGGTCAGGTCTACCCGAGTTCCACACTGTGCCATCCGCGACGAACGCTCGCCGCTGCCAACGAAACCCAACGACAACGACAACGACGACGACGACGACGAGGACGACGACGACGACGAAAACGACCTCGCGAATAGGGGAGAGGAAAAAAATTTCTACCCTCTCGAAAATTTTGTAACAACTCAACGTGAAAAAAAAAAAAACATTTTGAGCTCGTCTTGTTTATCATAAAAAAGACAAAGTGCGATCGATTTTTTTAAAAATTGTGGAAAGAAAAGTAAATAGACATTATTTTTTTTTTAAAGAATTGTAAAAAATTGAGTATCAACGAGGTCTAAAAAAAAAAAAGAAGAATTTAATATGATTTTTTTTTTTTAATTGAACTTTGACCAGTTAAATCTCTAAGTGAATTTCTTCCATTTTAAACTCCTGAGTGTCCGCAGGGCCGAATAATATGGAAGTTATTAAAGTGTATTTTTAATTTTTATTTTATTGTTTTTATCCCGCAGAGAATATTATAGTGCAAAAAACGCAGGAGGAGGGAACGTGGGGGGTTTTTTTTTTCGTGCGAGCTTAGGAAAAAAAAACGAGTGTGGATGAAGTGAGGGTGTTTTTGTTATGGAGTACATTTTTAAGTGCCGCCTTGACGACGATTTGAATCCAAGTGATGGTTGACGCTTACGTGTCCTAGGGGTGGTTTTTTTTTTTTTTTTTGAACGGTGCTTCACCGGTCTTTTCGCTCTTTTCTCTTTATCTGGCTCTCTTTCAGTATTGCTGAGAGGACACTTTTAAACCAAGAATCGAGAAAAATCATTGCAGTGTGTGAAAAAAAAAATTAGCTCGGAAAAACAAAATTGTTCGAGTATAAAAATTACAGCGAACAATTCATCGCATGAGTTCGTGGATCGAGAATTTTATGAAGAAAAAAAATATTTGTATAGTGATCAGTTTAGTTTCCGGCCGGCTTTCAAAAGACTGAACGATTTTTTTCGATAATTTTATTCTAATCTTCGTAAAAATAATTGATTAATAATAATCGATCTAAATATTAGATAGAAAGACGCGATATTCCGATCATTTTTCAGTTCTCGATGTCCTGATATTCATATACAAGGGTTGACGGAAACGTCTTTGTTTTTTTTTTTTTTGTTTTTTTTTATTGCAATAAAAAATATAATCTTCGAAAAAACAAACGTGACGTGAAAATTTGAAAAAAATAATAATTAATCGAATACCACGTAAATGTTGAGAAAAATTGTCAAATCGTCTCTTCCTCGTGAACGAGACGACGCAAAAAGCTCATCGACGTATCTCTTTGGATTCAAGCTCATCACGAAACGCTCCGAGTGTGCAAAAATGATCTCTACGATTTCATTGAAAAATTATAGAATTACATAAAAATAATTCAAAATCATAGCGAGAGGGAGCAATCGAGAGAAAAATAATTTAAAAAAACATTTTAATTAAAAACAAAATTAAATCATCGAAATTTACTTGGCACAGTGCAACTTTGGAAAAATATTGTCGAAACGAGCACATATGCCGTTTACCAAGAAAGCCTGAGCTCGACTCGTGTACGTAAAAAAAAAAAAAAAAAAAAAAAAAATCCCATCCCTCATATTTCATCCCTCTTGAATGTTTTAATTAAAATTTAATTAAATTAATTAATTTGCAATTTTGTAATTGAAAAAAATTGCAATTATTCCTCGAGACGATTATCATTAGTTGTATAGAGGTGTGTGTGTGTGTGTGTGTGAGAGAGAGAGAGAGAGAGAGGTCGTGTAGAATGCCCGCCGAGTTCTATGAAGTGAAAATGAAAACGCCGCGATCGATTTAACTCCGCGGGTCAAGCGAGAATGTCTGAAGCGTTGCACCAGCACAAGCTCGTTGCATCCCCTCGTATTTTCTTATTTATTTCTCCTCTCTCATTATTCATACATATCAGAGGAAGCGAAAAAAAAAAAACACAAAATATCCAGTGAGAATTTTATTAAACAAAAAAAAAAATTTGATCCTCGATATTTATTGTGCACGGAAAGGGTTGAAATTCGCGAAAGTCAAAGAGAAGCCGGGAATGCGGAGTGAGGATAAAAGGGGGTGAGAGAGAGAGAGAGAGTTTGAGGGGTGCAAGACGGAGAGGAGGATGGACTTCCGAGTTTATACTCTCTACCACCCCTCTATTTGCCGAACCACCCTCTCCTCCTCATCGTACCTCCCTCTAACCACCCCCTGCTCTTGCAGTCGATCAATGCGTGGACGGGTTTCACTTTCGCGGTGTTAAAGCGTGCAACTCTCTCACGGTATGCAGACCGAAAGCGCACCAACCCCCCCAAATGCCGGATGTTTATTAATCACACGTTCCACCGACAATTTCACATGATTTTCAATCGTCAAATGTGTAGAACGAAAGTATGATCAATGATAAAAAAAAGAAAAAAATTCATAGCTATAGTAGAATACGGAAATTAAATTTTTCCTATTGGTCTTTAATAATTGAAAATTATTCATTTTATCAATTTTTCAAAATTATATATCGTATATTGTAATTATCAATTTTTAATAATCAAAGATTTTTTTAGTCGTTGATTTTTTGGCATTAGTTAATCTTTTAGTAATGATAAATTTTCATTAATTATTGTTTTATGATTGAAAAGAGACCTTTAATTATTGCAGGCTTTGTTTGAACCAACGATTTAATTTTTTTTTTTTCGGGAAGTTCAGGAGAGATGACAAAAATGGATAATTTTCTATTCCGATTAGTCATTTCGGCTAAACTGGCTATGAGTCAACAGTCAATATTTTACCGCATCCACGACTATACTCGTAAACCCAACATTAATGGGATTTATTATTTACTACGTTATTGAGTCATTTACAAGTACGCAATTCATATTGAAATTTTGCACTACTTGAACTTTGTAGAATTTTCCACGGATGCAATTTTTCCCAATAAATTATAAAGGACGGAAATTAATTGTAAAATAATTATGAGAATATGAGAGAATAACGACATTTAAAAAATAAGGAAATAATGAAAAATTGTGTTTAAAAATGGACCGAGGGTAATTTATTTATTTATTTATTGTCTGATTTTAGTGAAGAATGGAGGCCAGCGAGTGGGATCACGCGACCTTAAGGGAAGAAGAATTCGAGCAACATGCCGTTTATTTGGTACCGGACGTATCGGCATCGCCGAACGATGCCAATCGTGCCGAGGGTTCTCTGCCGAGAAATCTCGTACTCAAGCCTTCCCAAGCACTTGACGATGTAAGTCAATTTTTTTTTCTAAATTTCAAAGACTTTTTCACCAAATTTCATATTAATCCTTTATATTTGGTTAATTTTATGACAATTCTTTAATTCGAATGGAATGAAATTTTTTAAACATTTAATGAATCAATTAATCCATTGATAAATAAATAAATAAATAGATTAATCGAGAAATTAACTAAAAAGCTTTGAAATTTATTTATTCGCGAAGAACTAAATGAACCAATCATGGAATCGAGAAATTTTTAATCCAATCAATTATTGTTATTAAAAATTAAATTAAATGATCCAATAATTAAAGTGCCAATTTCATATGGACCCAACTAGAGCTAAACAAGAGCGCTAAAGAATATAAAATTTTCCTATCACAATTATTCAACATTCTTAAAACTTGTGAATATTTATCGAACTCGAGAAAAAAACGATAAATCTCAAGCGAAAACTCGTTTCTGCTCTTTTTATAGATGTTGGGTGTTTGGAGCACGAGTTACATTCCCAAGGGTACGCGTTTCGGTCCTCTTGTCGGTCAGGTCTACACCAAGGACTCTGTGCCGGCTGACGCCAATCGAAAGTACTTTTGGAGGGTAAGTTACAATTATTCATTTTTCACCGACTCATGCAAAATGAAAAACCAAAAATAAAAACGAACAAATTTTTTAACGTATTTTTCAACAAATATAAAAAAAAAAAAATTTAAACCGATCATGAGAAGCGAGAAAAGAGTTTAGATGGACATCTCGTCCAACCATCGTGCAAACTTAGTCGAGAAAAGAGTTTAGATGGACGTCGCATCTAAACTCTTTTCGCGCATATTTTTTCCTCATGGAAGAAATATGGAATTTATAATATTACACGTGTCTACAGTAGAGATCGGGCTGAGAAGACAAAACTGGTTTTTATTCGATTGAACCAGGAGGGCCTTAAAAATCTACGAAGCGATTCGTGTCTCTCTGTATCACTATTTCTCGTACCTTCTCTCTATTCACGACGTTCGTAAAAAAAAAAACAAAAAAAAAAAAAATCTGTTGGTTTTTACTCTAAGCAAAATGATCGATTATACAGACCGGCAAAAAACTCTTGTAACATTCTCGCCAACGTGGATGACTGAATCACACTTTGCTCGGGGCAAATTTACTCGTTCAAATTTCTGCCATTTACCCAAACTTATTAATAATTTTTTTCTTTTTTTTTTTCCTTTAAATAATGAAAAATAATTTTTATAAAGAGTGAAATGAAACAGTCAACTTATTAAACGTCAAATTGTTATTTTATGATGCACAGGTGTACAAGAACAACGAGTTGTTCTACTACATCGATGGTTACGACGTACAAAAGTCCAATTGGATGAGATACGTCAATCCGGCTTATTCGTCGGAATCACAAAACCTCATAGCCTGTCAATATAAGGTGAGAATTAAAAATAAATGAGGGAGAAGAAAAAAAAAAAGAAAAACGAAATTGAACACGTGTCTGATTAATGGCGTTTGGTTTTGTGTAATTTTTTTTTTGCAGATGAATATTTATTTTTACACGATCAAACCGATCCTACCCAATCAAGAACTTCTCGTTTGGTACTGTCGAGAGTTTGCCGAGAGGCTCAAATATCCACTCACCGGCGAACTTATGCTGCAACGAATACGTGAGTTTTATTTTTCGTCAATTTTATCCGATTTGGGCAATCATTGAATGTATTGAAAACAAAAAAAAAAACAAAAAATCATTACAAATGATAAGAAATCATTTTAGATTGAATTTTAGTTAACTCTGCCAGACTTATTTTTCGTCGTATCTTTTCATAATTATTGTTTTTCTGTACTGACCCAACAGAACATTCTGCAGCTGTTTTTGTAAGAATTGCAATTGATAACGTTCTCAATAGGAAGCTTTCTTTAAAAAAAAAACTAAATGAAATTATTAAAAAGAAGAGTAAAAATTGTTTTTAGCACAATTCGGGCAATAGAGTAATAAATTATAATAAATGTATAAACATTCAGTGTTTATATGCAGATTTTTTTTTGTTTCACAGGACAACATTTTCAACAGTCTACACTATCGCCAGAAGCAGCGCCAACGGTTGATGTAGTTTTACCCCTGAAAGACTCGACGATTTATGAGAGGCGCTGTCAAATGACACCGACCGATGGTTCGGTAAGATCAGATGAGGGTTACAACTCAAACGGTTATCACGACGAAATTTTAACACCACCGGAGGAGAGCAGCGAGTCCGACTCGGAGAACAATTATGTCCTTGACTTTAGTAAAAATACACGAGCGACGACAACATGCGAGCTGCGAAATAAGCAAGAGAGCGTTGTCGTTAAAAATGAATACAGAAAAGTAAAAATAAAAATACCGAAGACATACAATAATTTTCAAAATGGCAAAACAATTGTGGACGGTGCTAAAGAGAAGGATGATTTAACTTGCGGTGCTTTGACCCCAGAAATTCTTCAAAAACCCTCATCACCGATAATATTACAAAAACAAACGGTAATCTCAACGTCAAACGATGATGAGCTTCATCCTGAAAAAGACATAAAGCCTTTCTACGAGCCCGAGGCAAAAGGACCTTCGATAATAATTTCTAGCAATTCAAGGCCACCATACGTGACAAGTCCGAGTAGTTCTATTCTCGAGAATATTTTATTACGCAGCAATACCGACAATAACAATAATCACAACAACAACAACAGCAATCCAGGCAATAACCACAATTGCAGCAATACGAGTAGTCACATACACCATCACAATTCCCTAAATAATCACAATAATCCTCATCAATCTCACAATCATCATCCTGTTTATGCGACACATTTGGATTCCGTAACTCCGCCACCCTCGAGTCCAACGGAAATGGCATATTCGTACAAAAAATCACACAGATATGGCAATATATTGCCATGCAGTCCAGACTCAAGCTCGAATTTGCCAATGCAAACGGAAACTTGCAATGCAACGAGTACAGTCGTAAATTCCACGTGCAACGTACCGATGCTTCAGAGTCCGGGAAATTTACACTCGACAAGTGGACATTCTGGCAATCTTTTGCATCCGTGTGGCTCGTTACATTCGGCGAATGGAAATTCGGGGATTCATTCAAGTAGCATGTTATCCTCACCGTCAACAACAACAACAACAACGACAACAAATCTTGGAGTTTATCCATCAACGACCACCAGTTCAAATGGTCTTGTCATAAAATCGAGAAAAATAAAATCTCCATCACCAACAACAACAACAACAACGACCAATATCTCAAATCCATCGCCAATTGGAAATTCAACGATTTTGTATTCAAACTCTAATGGTTCCTCGGGACAAATAGAATCGACAAATTCCATTTATCTCAATACTGGCAATAATCCGAGTGTTTCGCCAATATCGCCAATTCACTCGCCATCCTCTTATCCGTATGGGATGTATCATCAAAATGGCTCGATGAATCATCATGTTGTCGCTCCACTCTCGATAAATTGTGCAGCTTATTCGCCAACCCCGTCGAATATCGGTTATGAGAGAAATGAAATGAGACGGCACGAGAATAATTCTCATCAATTGCCAACTTCATCGACTATGCAAATCGATGGAAATTCATCGAATCTCATCGCTGGAACGCACAATCTTCATCTTGGACATCATCCTGGTCTGACGATTCATCCGAATTCCACGTCAATGAGCAGATATTCACCAGCCAGCTCATTATCACCCGATGATCATGCATGCTCGCAAAGTGGCTCCCTCAGTCCAAATTCTCAAGGTTCCCGGGGTTACAGATCGTTGCCCTATCCGTTGAAGAAAAAGGATGGAAAAATGCACTACGAGTGCAATGTTTGTTGCAAAACTTTTGGACAATTGTCCAATCTCAAAGTACACCTTAGAACTCACTCGGGCGAGAGACCTTTCAAGTGTAATGTTTGCACGAAAAGTTTTACTCAACTTGCTCATTTACAAAAACATCATCTCGTTCATACAGGTAATTTTTTCGTACTTGTTATCTGATTGTTTGATTTTTATATCAATTTGCTTGATGAATCTTGACAAAATTCGTTAAAATTATTCAATTTCCATTTTTTTTTTACCTTTTTTTTTTTTGTTTTCGACAAAAAATTTCACGTTATGAAAAAATTGTAATTTTACGTTGCTTGATTAACGATTTTTGAAATTTTCCTGTCAACAGGTGAAAAACCCCATCAGTGTGAAATTTGTAAAAAGAGATTCAGCTCAACGTCAAATCTCAAGACCCACCTGAGACTTCACTCGGGCCAAAAGCCGTACGCTTGTGACTTGTGCCCGGCAAAATTCACGCAATTTGTTCATCTCAAGTTACACAAGAGATTGCACACTAATGAGAGGCCTTACACGTGTCAGGGTTGCGACAAAAAGTACATAAGTGCGAGTGGTCTGAGGACGCATTGGAAAACTACGAGTTGTCGACCAAACAACATCGAGGACGAGCTTGTTCTCGCTGCTGCGGTTGGCTCGCCGAGTTATTACACCGAGTATGGATCCGACATGAATGTTGGTGAGTCTGGATTCCAATTAAATTTTTTATCCTCCATATCAACTAAAAATTAAAATAAACACAAGAAATAATAACAAATTCGATCGATTAAAAAAACATTTTTAAGATTGTAAAAAAGTAAAATGTAAATTGCATGCCTGCCAACAATTTCGTAAATAGAATAAATAATCAAATTAAATTCCAATAGGGGAAAAAAAAAACATAATAATATTAATTTTTATTTAATTTCCCTGAAACGATAATAATTTTTTTTTTTGTTCATTGTTTTCAGGTAACATGCCGAAAGAATGCGAGCTGGAACACATAGAGAATTACGAGAGGCGCAACAGTGCACATGGACCACACTCTACATCCCTCCACAATCTCGACAGTTCGGTTGGACGACCGAGCGTCATAGAGTCATCTCAGCCCCATATAATCGAGTGCACATAACCGAACGTTACGACGATTGGCGAATCCACCAATGTGGTATTCGATCAATCGAGATACTCGAGTTCTCCGTGGTAATGAACGCAACGAGGATGAAACTCTTTAAAATATATGAACGATCAGTGCGACTGACTTGTCGTTTCGTTCAAGTGTTCAATGCACACGATCGTCTCGATCGAAAAAGTTGGGGAGGTGGGGGAGGGAGGGAAGAGAAAAAAATGCACGAAAAAAAGTGCTTCGATCTTTGTCGTTTATCTCTCTCATCTCTCCGAATCCTCAAACGGTGCAAAGACTTTTTTTAACTCCAAAGCTAAAAACTCGAGCGGTTTCTTTCTCCCGCGTTTACGAATTAGGGCTTAAAAATTAGTGACTATCGCGCGAAAAATCTTTATTTTTATTTTTATTTTTTTGCTTATTTTCTGTCCAATTGCGCGGTGAGGAGCAAACTGGCGGATTTTGTCGGCACCCGCCAATGTTCGAGAAAGTTTTATGAAATAGATGAAGAAAGAGAACAAAACATGAAAAAAAAAAAAAAAAAAAAGAAAAAAAAATCATCGAGAAAAGCTTGAGTTTGGGAAAGTATCAAAGAGAAGGGGAAATTTTCAAAAACAACCAGTGACGACACGACTGCAACTATACGAGACCTGTACCTGTATATACTAACATTATTGATAAAAAATATTCCATAATTTAATGAAGTAATTTAAAATCTATATTATTATTATTATTATCATCAATATTATTATTATTATTATATAAAATATATAAATATATAATTTATATACTGTCGGTTAGCCGAGCGGTGGGCTGCGTTCGGGTTTATCTCGCAGTGGTCACGCTTAGTATTTGTCTTTTTTTTTCTTTAAGTAATTTATTAGAGATCGTAGATCCGAAATCTGGAATCACGAAATATAGAAGAAAAAATAATCACACCGCGAACATTTTTGCAATCATTCCACTCACACGTTAATACAAATACGGACCCTAGATATCTATATATATATATGTATATACATATATATATATACATATATATATGCATATATATTTATATTGTACATATATTTTGTAAGCATAATTGTTTTTTTTTAAATATTTTTGTCATAATTAGTGAGGAGAGAGTGTAAGCGAGTGATCGGTCAATCTTTTATCGAGTACCAATCAGTATTCCCTCCTCGACGTTAATTCCTTCGTCGGCCGGGAAGTAACTCAACATCCCAAGGCAAATTAAATATAGACGAAGAGTTTTTTTTTTGTTGATAAATTTCTTCAATTGGGATAAATAATAAAAATCGTCTACGTGTTATCGCACAAAATATCGCGATTCCTCGAAATTTCGGTACTTCCACGTCTCTCACTCTCTTTCTCTTTCGAATGTCGCGAGAGGCGAACCCTCCGAGAACAAAAGGCTTTAGAAGGAAAGAAAAGATAATATGCAATATTATATTTTGAAATATATATAAGATTTTGCCGGAAATATATATTTCAAATGTATGAATTTCTGCAGCTTTAATATTTTATATATTTTCCATATATTTCGCATATAAATTATTTCCATAGAGGGAGCCGAAAATAATTTTACCAAATTTATACTTCCATGTAAATTGTAAAAATTTTTCAAAAAAATCACGCCGGGGTGAAACAACGAGAGCAGCCTACCGCCGAAAACGAGACATTAAACGAGATATCTTCATAAAACAGTGATTTTCCCACATACTTTGAAGTTTCAAAATTTTCATGAGAAAAACATTATAATAATGACACAAAAAGCTTCTGAATAAATAAATAAAATCACTGTTTTATGATTGTATTTAATAACGTTTCGCAGACTGATATAATTACACGGCCGTTTGAAAACTTAAGCGCTTTTTTGAAGCTCATAATGTCTCACGCATCAAAGCAATATTGAGGATCTCTGTCGAAATTACATTTTTTTTTAATTCGAAAATTTGGTTAAAAAAAAACAATATAGAAAAAAAAAAAAACCAATTGGCAAGCTACTCGTATCGACTGGCATGTAAGAACGTTTGAGGCAACGTGGACGATTAAGGCATCACGCAAAAATGTCCTGCGACCACAAGAATATCTATAAAATACGCTTTTCATAGCGGTCAGATGAAAAATTAATAAAATGTGCAAGCACAAAAATTCATACTTAAAAAAAAAAGCTAATTGTACAGAAACCAAATTCTTCGAGGAGGAAAAAAAGCGGTAAAAAACGTGAAAACAAAAAGGCGGGTTTCTTAACTAGGAGCCGTGGGAAGAGTGAATGCACATTTTTCTAGTCGTACGAAATGATACTCTTGGAAAAGGCGAGACACGAAAAGCCTAATTCCGCACATGGCAACGGTCAAAAAACAAAGGATAAAATGCAAGAGAAACAAAATAAAAAGAGATAAACAAATTATATACGAAGGAAAAAAAAAAGCGTAAGGAGGCTTCCAGGTAACAAATGCAATTCTTCCTGTGGAAAAAGCATTGCACATTCAATTTTTTATGATCACGAAGTCAATTCATCAAACTAATATTATTATAATGTAAAAATTACAGTTTAAATATATCCTCGAGCGATAAAGAAAACTAAAACAAAAAAAGAACACGCTTTTTCCGGAAGGCCACAACGCAAAAAGTCATTCTGCGAAATTGCCTCGATTTAGCTACATTGCCTGCATCAAGCGCACTATTACAAATAAGAAGAAAGCAAAATAAAATTCATTAAACGAACGAGAAGACTTAGTGGCAATCACGAAAAGAACGAACAAACAAAAATCCGTAAAAATATTTAAACAAATTTAGAAACAGCAACAACAATGAAGATCGAATTCGAAACAAACGAGTGATAAAAATTCCAGAGTTAAGGACAAACACAAGAGATGCCCTGTAAATAGGCTGAGAATACTTTGAATTTATCGACGAGAGGAAGAAAAAAAAAAGTGACTAACCGCCTCGGCAACAAACAAGCAATATTTAGTTCTTACCATCTCTTAAAGGTAAAACAACAACAACAACAACAAAAGATACACGATAAACTCCAACCTGTGCCGTAAAAAAAAAAGAACAAACAACAACACGTGTACGACGCGCATCTTCGTATTTAAACGACTATAAATTAAATGTTAATTATCCTTACACTTCGTAAAAAAATAGTAAGATAATGAAAAAAAAAAATTGTTACGCATTTATTATGATTATAATTATCGAATAGGTAATGCTCAATTAGCATTTGTTTCTTAAAATAAAGAATAAATATATGGCTGTTGGATATTTACATAAGCATTGTGAAAAAATCATTTTTACATTCCTCGATTATTCCTCGCTCGATGCGAAAATTCCCCGAGCATTATAAAACAAATTTGGATCTAACGAAAATCGTGGATCGTTTAGGTCGGGATATAAATGTAATTGTTTCTTCGACGAGATAATCTGGATCCCGAATAGACTGAACTAACGTGCAATTTTTTGGTTTTTCTTATTATTTTATTGTAAATTCATTTCTACAATCACCAAGGATCTCTCTCTCTCTCTCTTTCTCTCCCTCCTGTGTGGGGCATCGCCGTTTACATTCGTCAATTGGTAATAAAACATCGTATCGGTCATACATAATCGTCAATTCGCTTTTTTTATTTATTTGTTTGCATCCTCGCAAGTTTTCTCATATGTTCAGTGGAGTGTCAACTCTCGATTTATTCACAATTCCTTACAAAAAAAAAAAAACAAAAAAAAAAAATCGCATCAAAATTTACCTCAGGATCGTGATTAATTTATCTCGATTTATCTCTCGGACAAAACTATTTTATTTTATTTCGCTAATTCTGAAAGTTGTAATAGCAACGAACTCGGTCCATTGATCGTCGCTAATCGCAACACTTTGCGTACTCGTCACAAAATGAAACGACAAAGAGAAACAAAAGATGAAGAAGAAAAAAAAAATTAATATATTCTAACTAATTCACATTGTATTCATTTTCATTCTCAATCCATTCCAGCCTCAAGGAACAAATTTTTTTTTCTTCTTCTTTGTGATTTTTTCTTGTGTGAGTTGTTACTTTGTGGTGTCAAGGGAGGACGATATGATTGAGGATCTTGAAACGTAAAACTTTGCATAAATGGCACCACCGAGGCAATGGCCGAATTTTGGCTATTATTCTCATAACTGTGATATTTCGTTGGCCTGAAATTTTTTACTCGACATATTTGAACCAACAAACATACATCACATTCAATTTTTACGTTAGATACGATAGTATGTAAATAGAAAAATAAATATCGGCCATGAGCTGCATTCGGCGCGTGTATTTTTTGGTCGTTATCTCGATGCTACCCTCTACGAAAATTTTGACGATTCCAAGTATCCTCAATTGTTTCTACATGGGTAATTAGAAAAATAATACAATTTTCGTTTCGTTCACGATTGAAACAATTGGCTATAGGTAAAAGTTATGTTTCCTCTTTTGTACCACGTGATTCGAGCTGGAGAGCATATTAATTATCGGACATGTGGCATATATACGTCGTTGTTGCGGGCAATATATATATATATATATAACAAAATCCCTGGAAAAAAATGTTGAAATGGATCTTGGGGAATCTCGTTTGTTAATGGAATGAGACAATTTGCTTTCGTTGTACATCAACGGTGTTCGACGAGGTTGTGAAAAAAAAAGGTAGAAAAAAAAAGTGACAACGGAACAACACGAACACTGCTTACAGATATATCGCACCGCTTCAATGACAGAGAAGATTCAATCGTTTGTCCTACCTTATCAAGGTACCGGACTGTCGGTTCCGCTTCCGCTGTTGGTGCTAGCTTCGCTCTTTGTTGCGGCAATACGATCGCCGCGTTTGTTGCTTCTCGATAATGATGCAACTTCTTTCAGCAAGCCCGATATTTTTTGCTGCATGTACGAAACTTTCGAGTCGTAATCCTTCTCCGTGGCCTTCATCTTATTGCGCAATTCCGATTCGGAGGTAAAATTTTTTGCCTTGAGATCGGTTATCTGAATTGGAATGAAAATATCAGCGTCTTTGAAAAACGACCAGATGTTTTCCCCGTAAATATATTCAATATATGAACGATATTTTTTAAAAATATATTTTCCATATACTTTTTTCCCATGGGAAAAACGTAACTGGAAGGAAAGACCGACCTGTCGATCCTTGGTGAGCAATTGATTGTCCCTTTGTGTTATTTGCTTCTGCAAAAGGGCAATTTTCTCCTTGAGCTGAGTCACCGCAACCACGTGATCCGAACTGTTTGGATCGTGATGATCGTGAATAGGTACCATTCTCGCGACCTTGACGGGTGTTGGACCATTTGTGTCAGCAGATTCCGATTGGGGAGGTAATTTCGTCACGTCTCCTCTCTGTGGTCGTTTGCTGTGACTTTTTACCCTGTATAAATTGAATTTGTCAATGTGGATTGAGATACTCGATAATTTTTCGTCGAAAATATCTCAAGGAATGAATCTTTACCATTTGATCGTAGTAAATTTTAATGTATAGCTAGTAATATGGAAATTATTATCAGAGCCTAGAAAATATCCATTCCCTTTTTAAACGAAACACCCTAAATGTATTTTGTCAAATAAAATTTCAAGAGTTTAACTAAAAAAATTCTTTACAAGCTTGCAAACATTTGGAAACGATCGTTAATTACTTTTGTTCCTTGTGCTTTGACGCTCGTTCATGGGACATTTTCATGTGAGCTCTCCTATCAGCATCCGTCTGTTTTGTCTTCGCCAATGCTCGCTTGTACGAAAGAGTACAGAGCCAACACAAGAGTTTTCCATCGACCTAAGAAAATAAAAAATCATCAAAAAATATTATTATTGATATTTAATAAGGGAAAATTACGGTTTTTTTCACGAATCATCTTTGCTCAAACCTTTTTATCCTCGTCTTGTCTATCAAAAGCACACTTTTGCTTGCACTGCTCACACGTCACCGGTGGTCCATATCTTTTCTCCGAATTTGTGCATCTCTGACATTTGCTGCCAATAAAAGCGGCAATTGTATTGCAATATTCGCATGCGGATGGTTTTCCATAAGCCTTGACGTTTTGCTCACATTTTTTGCAAATTGTGCAGGTATTGCCTTTGCTGAAACAGAGAAATGATCGTGTCAATCTTACGAGATAATTTGTCAAATATTTGACAAAGCTTGCAACACGAATTCTTCAGCACGATCCTAGCGGTGAAAGTTGGAACTTGGCAAAATGGCCGTCATGATTTACGATTTTGATATACTTGTGATTGACGATAGATATAGTTATTTATTGAAATATGTTTTGAGATAGCCATTTTTGATTAAAGTGATAATCGAATAATTACGGACAATTGCTCCGTCGGCAACTAACCCACGTTAACCCGTGTCCGAAAAGTGCCCGAAAAAAGCTGATTTTTTTTTAAGGTTATGTTGACATTTGTTGACTCTCTCCGTAAAAGCATCGCGATCATTAATGCGTGTTACAAAATTACTGAATAATCATCGATGAAAATATACTTACATAGCTTGTTGGAATTCGGATCTGCAATATGTACACTTAACCACTGGATAGGAACCGCGACACTCCTAAATGAAACATAACAAAGCCATTGGAGCATTCTCGCTATCGGACGCGTCTCATAGTCTCATATCCAGAGTAAGACACTCGATATCAGAGATTATTGAAGTTTCATGATATTTCTGCTAGCTGTATATGTAGCGTTATCATGTGACAATCGAGTGTCATGTGACGACAATAAACATTCCCCGAGCAGCAGTCGTGTACGACTCTTATGTATTATATATACACATATGTAGAACAATACTATATGCAATATTAGCTCGATCAGGAGCTTCCCTAATCTTTTTTTCCAGCTAGACAATCCTATTTTCATTATATTCGTTTTGTGTCGCCTCGAACGAACAGATTTTTCCAAATCAAGAATAGTCGCAAACGTTTCACGATTATATTCGCGCAATTTGGCCGAACGTCCGAGAGCGCCATTCGGAGGTTAGACGTTCTAATATTAGCATTCGGTGGGTTATTTTTCGTCTCGACGAGACGCCGATTGAGAATGAAATTGTCTTTTTTTTTTTTTTCAACAAAATAAAAGATTTGATTGAATCTTTTGTTGAAGAGAAAAAGAAGCGAAGTAACAGCCGTGGCGTCAGTGGCAGCTGAAGAAAAAGGAGGGGAAGAGGGGGATACGTGAAATAACGAAACAGGAAGTACACTCTACCTTGCACAATTGTTGTCCCGGTGAAAGTTCCTCGAAAGGATGCCTCGAAAAGCATCCTGAGCACGCGAAAAGCGCTTTAGCGTTGTTTGAGCTCATCCTCAAAGCTCCAAACGACGTTGCAGCCTCTCTCTCGTGGGTTATATATGTGTGTATATATATATATATCTCTGTCAGGCGCGACTCCCACTACCGTTTTTGTCAGTTTCCCGTTTAATTTACCAAAGACACGTATACACGATTATCTGGCCGAAAAAACAGCGCTCAAGATCCTCTCGAAATACTAACAACTGACGTTTGAGGCGAAATTAAATAAAAAAAACAACACAACAGATAAGCGGGGGGAGGGGAGAAATGAGCGAGACGCGATCGAGATGTCTGCTACTTTCACATGTTTCACGCGAGATTAACACCCAGAGCACGAGGACGATTTGTTCCTTCCAAAGTATAGGAGAAATTTTTTAAAAAATATACGAAACACCTCACGCACTCGTTTCGACCGGCTGTTGATTCAAGCTATCGGTCATCCCTCGTACTGTCTCTTTCTTGCTCACTGTTGTGTGCGCGCGCGAGAGACAAACGACCCTGCACCCCGCAAATAGTGTAATGAAGGAAAATCGTCTTGACAAAAGATGGAGTGGGGAGGAGGCACTATGAACGCGTCCACCAGTTGCTGACACGGACATATTATACACCTCGGGGAACTGAATATCCCGTTAAGATTTTTGTCTTCTAAGAATTATCATTTTCCATTCAATTTTAAATTTTCATGGACAACAAAAAGGGGAAGGCACACATTTATGAACCTTTCCGTGCATTTAGGGGCAGGTGCGTCAAATGTACTGTATACTGCATGGTGCAGGTCATTAATACGGATAATAAATGTAACTAATGTATTTATCAAATTCCAAGTCTAAAACAAATCCACGAGAATTATAATATGTTTTTTATGCCCAAGAGGTCGTTTTTCGTAGGGAAAATGCACAATACATATGAAAAAAGACTGCAGCACCTATGGATGAGTTTGTGTGGTGCGTCAGACGTTCATAAGTGCGATAGAGATAGATACAATTTTTGAATCATAATTCCATGTGCAAATGGTTAATATATTTATCGGATTTGAAATTGAATTCTACGGCCGGTAGTGCTTATATAGCTTTTTCCTGAATTTTCGTTACTCAGTTTGCACGATCTAGAGATAATAGCAGCGCGCTGTTGTACCAACAGAATTTTAGGCCGCTAAAACAACTGACACTGCAGCGACGAGGGAGAAGAAACCTATGTTAAATATATATATAGCGCTCGTAGAGCAGCTCTAGCAGACGTCATTTTAACCTTGCCGTACGTCACGTCTCCTGTCAGTCACCGGTCAGTTTCACTTTGGCTGTACCTGTATAACGATACTGCTGCTTTGCAGCTGTATATACGGTTGCCAAGTACATCACTCGTCTGGATTGATCAACGTTAATTAACGTTGAAATAACGATTTTCGTTGAGTGACAGTAAAAAAAGCTTACCGTCAAATATTCTAAAACTGTCTCGAAAAACAATGGTGGAGTGTCACGGCTAATTATCGTGAAAAAAAATTAAACTTTCACTTGGTCAGACGACAATGACAGAGCTCGTATGACGATACATGTATACAGTACAATCGAAACGTTTTATTGATGCATTTATGACGATTTGTATTAAACAATAAATGTCCGAAATAATGGAGGCTTATTTTTTAATCAAAATATGATTCATCAGCACGTGTGGACAAACTGGCAAGTGTCATCATATGACGAGTAAGATTTTTTCATTCGTAATGAGTTCGAGCATATTGCATGTTACAGTTTTTTTTTCATTTTGCTTAAAACACTCTTATTGTCGATGATTCATCGATTTTAAGCAATTTTCGATATTGTGGATATATTGGTGTATTCTTATTTTTTTGTTTTTCTTTTACATTCATTCCACTGTCAGTAATAATGCACATTTCAATTGCAATCGTATGTAATGATGAATAAATATCAATAATTCGATTTTTCATGAAATTTTCATCAACAATTATTTTTCATTAATTTGCAAATTGACAAACCCATGTTTTTCTCAATTAATACTTTTACCAATTTTACAATGCATGATTTGCTATTTTTTTTACAGAATGCTGTTTATTGAATGCATGTTGCTTTGTGAAAAAGGTTTTTTTTTCCTTGGAATTAACACTCCCCTATCACTTTTTCATTTATCTTCGAGCGATTCTCTTACCAAACTTCAATAAAAATTAATTTAGGAATTTTAGGACAGCAGGATTTGTTTTTCTAGAAATTCACAGTTTTTCTAGCTGTAGTTTTGTAAAAAAAAAAATATTTAATTATGAATCAGAATTACGAGGATATTTTTGATGTATATGTATGATTCTTTTTCAGGATTTTTGTGAATAGAATTAAACGATAAATGGAAAAGTTCTCATAAAAATCAATCATGACTGAACTTCTAAGCCTGGGAGATACTCCAACTGACAATCTCTATCTGGCATTGATACAATGCTTTGCCATTATATTGTGTGGGTGAGTATCCCTTTAATATTTCAGGAAGTTTATTCCATCAAGAACTTCCCTCCAACATTAAAAAATAAATCATCCGTTTAATTAGCAAGAGAAATTAATTCGAATTAAAATTAATGAAATTGACAGATATGCAGCTGGAAGACTGGACGTTATCACAAGATCAGAGGCAAATGGCTTGAATACGTTCGTGGGAACATTTGCTCTGCCATCATTGATATTCTTGTCTCTCGCAAAACTTGATTTTTCCATCGTTAATTGGAAATTTCTTTTGGCCGTATTACTGGCCAAAAGTTCGGTCTATTTCATTGTCCTCGGCGTTTCGATGATAACCAACAGAGCCTCAAATCCCGGTCGTGCTGCTCTCTTTGCAATTTTTGCAACTCAGAGCAACGATTTTGCAATTGGTTATCCAATGAGTGAGTTATTATAATCGAATTGAATTCAACTTGCACAAGTTTTTTTAAACCTGCCATAAAATCGTTTAAAATCGCTTACAATTGTTTGCTAATATTTTTACAACTTAAAAAAAAAATCATTTTTTTTCAGTCGATGCACTTTATGGTGGAACTCATCCCGAATACTCCGCCTATCTCTACCTCATGGCACCAATATCGCTCGCAATTCTGAATCCTGTTGGTTTCGTTCTTCTCGAAATAGGCAAACGGCGAACAAGTGACCAAACGACGAGCCGCCTCTCCCTAGTCTTTTCAATATTCAAAGGAATCGCTCTAAATCCAATCTTATTTATGACCGTTCTTGGTATAGTCGGTAATCTTGCTTTCAGTCATCAAGTACCAAAAATGCTCGAATCCATACTCGAAGTTCTCGGCAATGCATTTTCAGCCAGTGCACTTTTTCTTTTGGGCCTCATGATGGTCGGAAAAGTTCACACTCTGAAGGGTGCAGCTCTCGTTATACCGGGAATACTTATATCCGTTAAATTGCTCGTTTTGCCCCTGGTAATAAGAGAATCCGTAATTTTACTCGATGCCGGAATAAACGAGACTGACACAAGAGATCTGAGTACTTATGGATTTTTATACGGGACAATTCCAACAGCACCGGCTTTATTTATTTTTACTCTTCGTTATAATATCGACATTGATTTGATTGCTTCATCAATGGTTGCTTGCACATTTTTATCTGCTCCGTTGATGTTTGTCTCGGCTAAATTAATCACCGCCGTTTACGATGGAGTCAGTCCCGTTAATTATGCGAGAGAATTGAATGCATTTTCATTGGACACGAGCGCTGCATCGACCGCGGCTTGCATTTGGTTGCTTATTTGCTTCGTTGGCCTGGAGGGACAAAAATACAAGAGAGTCACTCATCGATGCACTCTCGCGATTGTTGTCGCTCAGGTAGAAAATTAGAAATTTTCTGAAAAAGATAATAAAAAGTTGAGGTTAATTTGGGAAATAAAAATCTAATTTGCAGCTTGCTGTTTCGATTGGGGTCATCATATGGACGAAATTGGAACCAAGCAGTACCGGATCGCTTCTCTGGTATGTAAAAAAATTCTCATTTGTCGAATTATTGACATTTTTCGGAATTAATTTTTTGTTCAATGGTGTTTAAATTTAAAAAATATATATATTTCTTCTTGAAATGATTAAACTAACATCTTTCTTATTAAAGGTATATCCAATTTATCCTCATAACGGGCGGAGTTTACGCCAGTCGTATATGGACCGCTGCATTAGCTGCTTCACTTTTGTTTTTGAGCTCGAGATCGCAATCGTTTGTTGAGCATTTGCACAAATGGTTCATTCCCATTGCATGGGCGTAAGTAAATTACATGAAAAAAAAAAAAACAGTTATATTTTTAAATATTTTGTACATTTTTTTATTTTATAAAACGGAATTTTACGTCGATGCAGCGTTCCTCTTCTGATTGTGGCACTCATGTGTCTAACAGTCACACCGAGACAACCTGCTGATCTTGATCTGAGAAATCCTAATTTTCAATTGGGCAGAGTTCAGGCTGCTATGTCGATACTCGTTTTATTATTTTGCTTTATAGGTAAGTGTAAATATTCATTTATTTATTTACAGGTGAAAAACTTTTATATCAAATACATACAAATTTGCAACAGATAAAAATAAAATATATTCCGGTAAAATATTATTTTAGAGATTTCGTAATCGAATAATGAATTTTTAACATGAACATTTGGCTTGCTGGGAACTAAAAAAAGGATATTATTCCAGCGAGATAATTTCAAGTGTATTTTTCTCATATCATTTTTCAAACAGTAACTTTGGGCTGTTTGATACTGAATCAAAGATATCAGAGACGACACAGTGCAGCAGTTTATGCTGGTCTCATATCGCCTGAAGTTTCTGAGCCAACAGTCGTGGATAATAGAAATATCGTTGACGTTGAGGATCTTGCATCACCGGCATTAAGCGCACCAACGTAAGTTTTCTTATTTTTACTCCTGTTCTATTAAATTGACAACAAAGTTATGAAAATTTTAGCGGAAATTGCGGATTTGACGGAGCATGTCGATTTCCTCGTGGTTTGTGCGCTGCTGATGGAAACACAGAATCCGACCAGGATTTAGTATCCGATAACGAGACGGATATAAGTGGAACTGACGATCCCCAAATTCTTCGACATCTCGTGTTTTTAATATTACTTCTGTGCTCAATGTTTATCGTAAGTACCAAAAATATTCACAGTTTCCGAAACTCTGAGAGTTACATATTTATCAATATATAGTATATATATTGTTTAAATAATTTAATATTATTTGAATTTATTTTTCTATAGGGTTTGTCATTGACTATTGGAACATTAATAATGGAACAATTGACCGGCATTTATGCGGAATTGGCATTTTTGGACGTAGCTTTGAATTTCGGACAAGCCCTGATCGCTTTTGCTATATTCGGACTCGATCCCGGATTGGGTCGAGTAGGCAGGTGGATAAAAAAAATGTGTCGAAAATGGCGAGAGGGTAATTGATTGTTAATAAATTTCTCATTCAATTGATTTTTATTAATTTCAATTTTATTCCATTTTAATTTTAATTAACGGTCGTAAAAAAGTCCTAAAATTGTAATTAACTATAATTATAATGCATTTAACTTCTAATTTATTTTCATTAAAATCCATTTAGTTTTAATTCATTTCAATTTTAATTGTATTTTCCATTTTCATTACAATTATTCATTGGAAAAAAATCGAGCCCACGTTTTTTGTTCCTCATATTCGCAGCACGAGAGTTAAAGCTTCCGGATGAAGATTCTTTGAGCACAGAGGCCCGTTTCATTCGCGATCAATTCAAGCAATGCCACTTGACGGAATGTCGAAGTCGCATAGCGATGTGTCGTAGACGAATGTTGAAGGTGTATCAAGGAGCTTTTTCAGGCAGCGATCTTGTTGATTGGCTAATCGAGGCTGGAGTTGCCCACAGTCGTGAAGAAGCCGTTCGTTATGGCCGTTGTCTTCTCGAGAGTCGCGTACTAAATCATATCGATGGAACTCAACATTTCCAGGATCGAAGTCTCTTGTACACCTTCGGTACTTGAAATGTTTCAAATATCTGACAAAAAAAAACCTTTTTTTTATCATATTTTTCGGTTGTGTGAAAGATTAGAAAAAATATATATCTTTAAGATTTTTGGCCGATAGACGTTCAAGCACTCTTGACTATTAAAGTAATTTATAGTATTGACGTAATGATGAACGATCGCTGATACGTTCCATTTTTAATAGGAACTCGCGATTTTAATCACACGATGGTAGTTTCAATTTTAGCTAATTATTCGCGGGCGATTAATTTTATTCTCAAATCTGTACTTCTGTAGAAATGTTAGAAACCATTTTTTTAAACAGTTTTTTCTTATGTATCTTCGATCCATTTGAGCAGCTATTCGAATGGAAGTCGCGAGAAAGTGATATAATGTCGGTGATAGATTGATTTCTTTTAGTCTTGAAGAATTTTATTATCAGCCGAATGCTCGAACAATTTACATGTTTCTATAAATAGTACGTGTTCGACTAATGTACGAGAATGTTCGTTCTGTAGAGAAGAATTACACAGCGAATGATCGTTTAAACGAGCTCATAGATTAATAACCTTTCACGTATTCGTTTATTCTTTCTTTTTGTCTACGTGAAAGTAACGGTGCCAAAAAAAAGAACAAAAAAAAAGAAAAAACATCGTTGCAATGAACTCCGTGGACTCACAGTAAAAGACTCAGGTTTCAAAACTATCCAATATAGTTTGTCAAAACGCATATATAAAATAGTATTGAATAGTTATATTTTTTTGATTGACGAAATGAAAGTACGAAAGTGCTTATAAAGAATGAAACGCAACGAGTAAAAGCAAAGGAAAAAAATTGTTATGAACGTTGAAATATCTCGTTTCCCTACTGTACAATAATCGGGAGACGAAATTTTATTGTCCATTTTAGAAAAAGAAAAAAACAATATAATACAATAAATATAAATGTTTTGGGAAATGAAAATAAGAAAAAACTTTTTCCGATAGTTCTTCTCGAACAAATGAAAAATAATAATAAATTATCCACAATTGTGAAACGAGCATATATATATATATATATATATATATATATATATATATATATATAAATATATTTTCTTGCTATACATTGAGCTTGGGTGGCCTCTCGCGTTGTATGTATTTTCGCCAAAGAGTTAAACAATAAATACGCGACAGTAAAACCTGTCAATCATTTTTTCACCTGCCCGAAAAAAAAAATCTTACAGTTAAATTAAATGAATAATGAAATATTTTTCTATCATCAGAAGGGTAAATCATCGTCTGGATCTTCTTCATCCAAATCGTCGATGCTATCAGGTTCGTAGAGAATTTGTGATTCATTTTGGGTCGTCGCACCGAGTCCATAAGGCAATGGTGTATTTTTTCTCTGCTGTTGTTCGCGAGCATTCATTTCGATTCTGAAACTCGCTTGAGGTTTCTCAGCTGTGTGAGATGGTGCAATTTCCATGTTAATATGAACAGAAGGTGCTCTTTCTCGGACAATCTCGTAAGTTTCGGAAGAGCAGTCTTGTGACACGAGAGCTCTATGAGACAATATTCCACCTCCTTGTTTCCGATGATTCAGCGCAACTTCATATTCAACGTAATCTCTTTCGACCGGATATGCTTCAGATTTTTCCAATCGAACGTACGTCGTACCGAGAGTCTCGATTCTTGGTATTCTGTGTTGTCCAAAGTCTCTCCTATAGATGCAAATCATTTGTGCACTTCGAGAACTCAATTTTTCGACAAAACGAAGAGCTCTTGAAAGACCAACTGATAAAATTAAAGAACTCAGGCAATCTATGATAACGACAGAATTAACTTGAAGAACATTTCCGTTAACTATACGCTCCAATTTTCCAATATCGTCCTTGTCCGAGTCATTGACAAATACCGTGTAATAATCGTGAAATTTTATATCAATGTTTTTTATCTCTTGGGTGTGTTTTTCATAAACGAATTTTGGACCGGAAAATAATAAAAATTCTACGGTATTTCCGAGACCTTTGTCGTTCCACATTTGTAACCAGCCCAGGATTAAAGTCTCTGCACGCATTACTTCTTGTCCTGCGGAGAAAAAAAAGATTTTTCGGATCATTGGTTGAGGTCACTGTACCAATTCTCAGACAGGTGTACTAATCTCCAGACGCTAGTTTGTGTATTTTCGTTTATTACGAATTCAATTATTAATTGATAGATAGAATAAAAATCTACATAATCATTGCACAGATAATATTTCAATCTTTGCGTTATCTTGTAAGATATTTGGGCATTATAGGAATAACGAAATTTATATTGTGTAATATTAATTGGAGGACTTTGCATCATGAATTATTGATAAGTGATAAAAATAATGTCTAGTTAAGACGAATTAAATTTTATTGATGTATCATTTTTGTGTACAAATCGTATCATTGATTGCTACAGAATTTTCAAAAAAAAATAAATACATGATAATATTGTTTAACTCGCTTAAACGAACTCCGAGTGCTTCTGGGAGGATGGAATTCAAAGATTATCAGTCTGAAGTTAAGGATTTTAAATAGTGACTTTGTTATTAAATTCGTTGACAATAATTTGACTAATTTATTTTATTTATTATAATAATACAAAATAAATAATTATATCTTATAATATTTATATCTTTACTCAAATAAAAATTGCAAAACTCTGGCATTTTCGAATCAAGTCTTGTGTTCGGACACCTGTACAAACGCTCGGAACTGCCCAGATCCAATGGTTGAACACCGGAAATGGTCTGAAGAGAGGTTATGTTAGCCGGCTTTTTACGTATCCTACTTCGTGTCTTATTGCATAAATACGTAATGTTTGATCAAAAAAATGAGTTAATTGTCAAGAAACTATTTTTTTTATCATAAAAAAGTTAAATTTGTGCAGAAAAACTTGAAATTCGCTAGTGTTCAAACCACTGGGACATGCAGTGTCCGAAAATAGGGACACGACACGAAACAATCCTTTAAAGACTGGCACATTTATTTATACTCCTTATTTTCCTGCACAAATAATAAGATTTTGATCATTTTAACAATTAACAGATGCGTCGAGGAAACTGACAGTTTGACGCTGATTTGAATAAATGATTAAAAAAATTGGATGATCTGAAAACAATTCCTAAAATTGGAAATCTGTGCCGAGTACTGGTGGTTGTCTTTCACAGTAACAATTTTTTCGAAAATTAGATATAAATTGAAAAAATTAACTCAACCTACCGTCATCGATGACAATGAATTTTGCTCCTGGGAACAATGGCAAAGTTTTTATCTGTGCCATTATTAATAATACTAAATTATTACCGATGTTGTTTTTGTTTTGCCACTAACGACGGCAAAAAACCACAAAAAAGATTTAGAATAAAACAAGTGACGACTAACGACGGCAGCACACGACGGTGGTGATCTTTGTAACTACAGCCGGCAATTCAGAAAAATATGCTACGCGACATTACCAACAGTTTTTGTCCTTTGATTTTTTTATTATTTTTTTTTATTCGAATGCAAACACTTGCGATTTCAAATCACGGAATTCGCAATACAAATCATTCAATCCATTCTATTAATTTTATCTTAATATTAGTGTGATTACTATTCAACTATGTTAGTATGAGATGATAGCAATATAATATTCATTATATTATTACCAATAATATATACTCATATATTATAATTGTTGAAGAGTCATCGCGATTACGAGTTGACTATGATGGTATATAAAACGCTGTAGAAAAAGATAAGAGACGTAAATGGTCATTATCTATATTATTCCATGCATAAATGTATACGAAAAGTCTTTAGTTCGTAAAGCCTGATTGTTGGCTCTGTTATCGAGAATTCGTTTCATATATGGAATCCCCCACCACTTCCTATCTTATATTTCGTGTATTTCATACAACGTAATATTAAAGTCAAACTGTGTAAGTGTGAGCGTCGCGCACACGTGCCATAATTATACACCATACAGAATTATTCTTTATCGATTCCACGATTTTTATATCATTATAATATTGATCGAGTTTGGTAGATCATTTTGACAATGAGTTACAACGTGTGTCGCGTTACATCGGGACTTCTCAGTTACTTCAGGAATAGTGCTGCCAGGTACAGCAGTGTCAGAACCTTATCTCAATATTACTCTATAGACGAGAGCATCTTTGGTTTAACCGATCAACAGAAGGAGGTTAGTGGGAGCTCGTAGTGGAAATTATAACGTGTTTGCGATGGTACACTTGTACATATAAATACATATATAACGACCTCTCATCGTATGGACATCGCGGGTATATAAATGATGGAGATCGAGCGATTTTTATCAGTGAAAAAATAATTATCAAGCCTCATTATCACAAAAATGATTTATACTTAATATGTCAATATACTATACTATTTTACTATCACTATTTTTATTTTATCAGTAATATATTACTATTATTTTCTTCGATACACTATATTGCCGACCGTAGGCACAAATTTTACAACGTAGGATCCGATCTGGGTCCATAGCGTTCAATCGTTCGATCATTTGAAACTCAAGTTCGAACACTACATTAAGTTCAAAAAGTCCGCACACAATATTATAACGATTACATCTTATTTGATGTATTTTGGTACTAATTTATTTATTTATATTCTGCAGCTACGATCTCTCGTCTTCAATTTTGCGCAAAAAGAACTTGCCCCGAAAGCCGCTGACATTGATAAAAATAATGAGTTCGCCGACCTAAGAGTAAGTTTACATTATCTATAGATAGAATATATTTCGTGGATACATATAAATGAGATAACGCAACATCGTGCATGACGACAGTGAGCCAGAATCGATTGATATTTGCATAAGGTGCATGACCCGGTCAGACAATATCTATCTGTATGATTGCTAGTGTTGAATACATCGCGCAAAGCAGCGATCGTAGTGGCGAAAAATGGAAACACATCCTTTGTAAATAATGTGATGAAAACACGTTCGCCATTGTTCTCTCTCGCTCCGTTATGGCCGCCGATGGCGCTATTTCTCTCGCATTCTTGGCATGTTCATCCCTGTTTCACATCACCTTAAGAGCATGTGAATGATTTTGGCGAACTCCGATAGGGTCGGCATAGTAGTGAACGGGGCATATACAACGAGTTGCCATCCTTGCGGCGCGAGCCGCCGTTAGATGACACTATACGCCATCGGCGATTGGACAGACAAACTATTAGCGATCTTCGACTTTCTTCTTCTTAGTCTTTCTTCAATATGCCTTAGTCTTTCTTTAATATGTTTCTCACACTTCCCAGAAATATATAAATATATAGAGGGGGAATATGCCCCCTTAAGAGATACAGAATTTTTTCTTTTTTTATTTTAATCGCAAGAGTTCAAGCTTTAAAATGCCGCTGGATGCGTTGAGCTGGCATTTTTAAAAATATTTTTTCAAGATTTGTCAAATTGGGCGAGCGACTTTGGCAAATTTTTCGGCAACCGTGTAGTATTTTTCCAACCTGCCCTCGTAAAGTAGATTTTTCAACTGGCCCTCGTGAAGTAGATTTTTCAACCGGCTCTCGTGAAGTAGATTTTTCAACCGGCCCTCGTAAAGTAGATTTTTCAAGCAACCCACTTTGAGTAGATTTTTCAACCGGCCCTCGTAAAGTAGATTTTTCAAGCAGCCCACTTTGAGTAGATTTTTCAACCGGCCCTCGTAAGGCAGATTTTTCAACCAACCCTCGTAAGGTAGATTTTTCAACCGGCCCTCGTAAGATAGATTTTTTTTTCAACCGGCCCTCGTAAGGTAGATTTTTTTTTTTCGACCGACCCTCGTAAGGTAGATTTTTTTCGACCGGCCCTCGTGAGGTACATTTTTTTTTCGACCGGCCCTCGTAAGGTAGATTTTTTTTTCGACCGGCCCTCGTAAGGTAGATTTTTTTTTCAACCGGCCCTCGTAAGGTAGATTTTTTTTCGACCGGCCCTCGTGAGGTACATTTTTTTTTCAACCGGCCCTCGTAAGGTAGATTTTTTTTTTTCGACCAACCCTCGTAAGGTAGATTTTTTTCGACCGGCCCTCGTGAGGTACATTTTTTTTTCGACCGGCCCTCGTAAGGTAGATTTTTTTTCAACCGGCCCTCGTAAGGTAGATTTTTTTTTCAACCGGCCCTCGTAAGGTAATTTTTCAACCGGCCCTCGTAAGGTAGATTTTTCAACCGGCCCTCGTAAGGTCTATTTTTCAACCGGCCCTCGTAAGGTAATTTTTCAACCGGCCCTCGTAAGGTCTATTTTTCAACCAGCCCTCGTAAGGTAATTTTTCAACCGGCCCTCGTAAGGTAGATTTTTCAACCGGCCCTTGTAAGGTAAATTTTTCAACCGGCCCTCGTAAGGTAGATTTTTCAACCGGCCCTTGAAAGGTAAATTTTTCAACCGGCCCTTGAAAGGTAGATTTTTCAACCGGCCCTCGTAAGGTAGATTTTTCAACCGGCCCTCGCAAGGTAGATTTTTCAACCGGCCCTCGTAAGGTATATTTTTCAACCGGCCCTCGTAAGGTAGATTTTTCAACCGGCCCTCGTAAGGTATATTTTTCAACCGGCCCTCGTAAAGTAGATTTTTCAACCGGCCCTTGACAGGTAGATTTTTCGACCGGCCCTCGTAAGGTAGATTTTTTTTTCAACCGGCCCTCGTAAGGTAGATTTTTTTTCGACCGGCCTTCGTGAGGTACATTTTTTTTTCAACCGGCCCTCGTAAGGTAGATTTTTTTTTTTCGACCAACCCTCGTAAGGTAGATTTTTTTCGACCGGCCCTCGTGAGGTACATTTTTTTTTCGACCGGCCCTCGTAAGGTAGATTTTTTTTCAACCGGCCCTCGTAAGGTAGATTTTTTTTTCGACCGGCCCTCGTAAGGTAGATTTTTTTTTCAACCGGCCCTCGTAAGGTAGATTTTTTTTCGACCGGCCCTCGTGAGGTACATTTTTTTTTCAACCGGCCCTCGTAAGGTAGATTTTTTTTTCGACCGGCCCTCGTGAGGTAGATTTTTTTTCAACCAGCCCTCGTGAGGTAGATTTTTTTTTAAACCGGCCCTCGTAAGGTAGATTTTTCAACCGGCCCTCGTAAGGTAGATTTTTCAACCGGCCCTCGTAAGGTATATTTTTCAACCGGCCCTCGTAAGGTAATTTTTCAACCGGCCCTCGTAAGGTAGATTTTTCAACCGGCCCTTGTAAGGTAAATTTTTCAACCGGCCCTCGTAAGGTAGATTTTTCAACCGGCCCTCGTAAGGTATATTTTTCAACCAGCCCTCGTAAGGTAGATTTTTCAACCAGCCCTCATAAGGTAAATTTTTCGACCGGGCCTCGTAAGGTAAATTTTTCAACCGGCCCTCGTAAGGTAGATTTTTCAACCGGCCCTCGTAAGGTATATTTTTCAACCGGCCCTCCTAAGGTAATTTTTCAACCGGCCCTCGTAAGGTAGGTTTTTCAACCGGCCCTCGTAAGGTATATTTTTCAACCGGCCCTCGTAAGGTAATTTTTCAACCGGCCCTCGTAAGGTAGATTTTTCAACCAGCCCTCGTAAGGTAGATTTTTCAACCGGCCCTCGTAGGGTAGATTTTTCGACCGGCCCGCGTAAGGTATATTTTTCAACCGGCCCTCGTAAGGTAATTTTTCAACCGGCCCTTGAAAGGTAGATTTTTCAACTGGCCCTCGTAAGGTAGATTTTTCAACCGGCCCTCGTAAGGTAGATTTTTCAACCGGCCCTCGTAAGGTAATTTTTCAACCGGCCCTCGTAAGGTAGATTTTTCAACCGGCCCTCGTAAGGTAGATTTTTCAACCGGCCCTCGTAAGGTATATTTTTCAACCGGCCCTCGTAAGGTAATTTTTCAACCGGCCCTCGTAAAGTAGATTTTTCAACCGGCCCTCGTAAGGTAGATTTTTCAACCGGCCCTCGTAAGGTATATTTTTCAACTGGCCCTCGTAAGGTAGATTTTTCAACCAGCCCTTGTAAGGTCTATTTTTCAACCGGCCCTCGTAAGGTAATTTTTCAACCGGCCCTCGTAAGGTAGATTTTTCAACCGGCCCTTGTAAGGTAAATTTTTCAACCGGCCCTCGTAAGGTAGATTTTTCAACCGGCCCTCGTAAGGTATATTTTTCAACCGGCCCTCGTAAGGTAATTTTTCAACCGGCCCTCGCAAGGTAGATTTTTCAACCGGCCCTCATAAGGTTAATTTTTCAATCGGCCCTCGTAAGATAAATTTTTCAACCGGCCCTCGTAAGGTAGATTTTTCAACCGGCCCTCGTAAGGTATATTTTTCAACCGGCCCTCGTAAGGTAGATTTTTCAACCGGCCCTCGTAAGGTATATTTTTCAACCGGCCCTCGGAAGGTGAATTTTCCAACCGGCCCTTGAAAGGTAGATTTTTCAACCGGCCCTCGTAAGGTCTATTTTTCAACCGGCCCTCGTAAGGTAATTTTTCAACCGGCCCTCGTAAGGTAGATTTTTCAACCGGCCCTTGTAAGGTAAATTTTTCAACCGGCCCTCGTAAGGTAGATTTTTCAACCGGCCCTTGAAAGGTAAATTTTTCAACCGGCCCTTGAAAGGTAGATTTTTCAACCGGCCCTCGTAAGGTAGATTTTTCAACCGGCCCTTGTAAGGTAAATTTTTCAACCGGCCCTCGTAAGGTAATTTTTCAACCGGCCCTCGTAAGGTAGATTTTTCAACCGGCCCTTGAAAGGTAGATTTTTCAACCGGCCTTCGTAAGGTATATTTTTCAACCGGCCCTCGTAAGGTAATTTTTCAACCGGCCCTCGTAAGGTAGATTTTTCAACCGGCCCTCGTAAGGTATATTTTTCAACCGGCCCTCGTAAGGTAATTTTTCAACCGGCCCTCGTAAGGTAGATTTTTCAACCGGCCCTCGTAAGGTATATTTTTCAACCGGCCCTCGTAAGGTAGATTTTTCAACTGGCCCTCGTAAGGTAGATTTTTCAACCGGCCCTTGTAAGGTAGATTTTTTTTTCAACCGGCCCTCGTAAGGTAGATTTTTTTTCGACCGGCCCTCGTGAGGTACATTTTTTTTTCAACCGGCCCTCGTAAGGTAGATTTTTTTTTTTCGACCAACCCTCGTAAGGTAGATTTTTTTCGACCGGCCCTCGTGAGGTACATTTTTTTTTCGACCGGCCCTCGTAAGGTAGATTTTTTTTCAACCGGCCCTCGTAAGGTAGATTTTTTTTTCGACCGGCCCTCGTAAGGTAGATTTTTTTTTCAACCGGCCCTCGTAAGGTAGATTTTTTTTCGACCGGCCCTCGTGAGGTACATTTTTTTTTCAACCGGCCCTCGTAAGGTAGATTTTTTTTTCGACCGGCCCTCGTAAGGTAGATTTTTTTTCAACCAGCCCTCGTGAGGTAGATTTTTTTTTAAACCGGCCCTCGTAAGGTAGATTTTTCAACCGGCCCTCGTAAGGTAGATTTTTCAACCGGCCCTCGTAAGGTATATTTTTCAACCGGCCCTCGTAAGGTAATTTTTCAACCGGCCCTCGTAAGGTAGATTTTTCAACCGGCCCTCGTAAGGTATATTTTTCAACCGGCCCTCGTAAGGTAATTTTTCAACCGGCCCTCGTAAGGTAGATTTTTCAACCGGCCCTTGTAAGGTAAATTTTTCAACCGGCCCTCGTAAGGTAGATTTTTCAACCGGCCCTCGTGAGGTATATTTTTCAACCAGCCCTCGTAAGGTAGATTTTTCAACCAGCCCTCATAAGGTAAATTTTTCGACCGGGCCTCGTAAGGTATATTTTTCAACCGGCCCTCCTAAGGTAATTTTTCAACCGGCCCTCGTAGGGTAGATTTTTCGACCGGCCCGCGTAAGGTATATTTTTCAACCGGCCCTCGTAAGGTAATTTTTCAACCGGCACTCGTAAGGTAGATTTTTCAACCGGCCCTCGTAAGGTCTATTTTTCAACCGGCCCTCGTAAGGTAATTTTTCAACCGGCCCTCGTAAGGTCTATTTTTCAACCGGCCCTCGTAAGGTAATTTTTCAACCAGCCCTCGGAAGGTAGATTTTTCAACCGGCCCTCGTAAGGTCTATTTTTCAACCAGCCCTCGTAAGGTAATTTTTCAACCGGCCCTCGTAAGGTAGATTTTTCAACCGGCCCTTGTAAGGTAAATTTTTCAACCGGCCCTCGTAAGGTAGATTTTTCAACCGGCCCTTGAAAGGTAAATTTTTCAACCGGCCCTTGAAAGGTAGATTTTTCAACTGGCCCTCGTAAGGTAGATTTTTCAACCGGCCCTCGTAAGGTAGATTTTTCAACCGGCCCTCGTAAGGTAATTTTTCAACCGGCCCTCGTAAGGTAGATTTTTCAACCGGCCCTCGTAAGGTAGATTTTTCAACCGGCCCTTGAAAGGTAAATTTTTCAACCGGCCCTTGAAAGGTAGATTTTTCAACCGGCCTTCGTAAGGTATATTTTTTAACCGGCCCTCGTAAGGTAATTTTTCAACCGGCCCTCGTAAGGTAGATTTTTCAACCGGCCCTCGTAAGGTATATTTTTCAACCGGCCCTCGTAAGGTAATTTTTCAACCGGCCCTCGTAAGGTAGATTTTTCAACCGGCCCTCGTAAGGTATATTTTTCAACCGGCCCTCGTAAGGTAGATTTTTCAACTGGCCCTCGTAAGGTAAATTTTTCAACCGGCCCTTGAAAGGTTGATTTTTCAACCGGCCCTCGTAAGGTAATTTTTCAACCGGCCCTCGTAAGGTATATTTTTCAACCGGCCCTCGTAAGGTAATTTTTCAACCGGCCCTTGTAAGGTAAATTTTTCAACCGGCCCTCGTAAGGTAGATTTTTCAACCGGCCCTCGTAAGGTAGATTTTTCAACCGGCCCTTGTAAGGTAAATTTTTCAACCGGCCCTTGTAAGGTAAATTTTTCAACCGGCCCTTGAAAGGTTGATTTTTCAACCGGCCCTCGTAAGGTAATTTTTCAACCGGCCCTCGTAAGGTATATTTTTCAACCGGCTTTCGTAAGGTAATTTTTCAACCGGCCCTTGTAAGGTAAATTTTTCAACCGGCCCTTGTAAGGTAAATTTTTCAACCGGCCCTCGTAAGGTAGATTTTTCAACCGGCCCTTGTAAGGTCTATTTTTCAACCGGCCCTCGTAAGGTAATTTTTCAACCGGCCCTCGTAACGTAGATTTTTCAACCGGCCCTTGTAAGGTAAATTTTTCTACCGGCCCTCGTAAGGTAATTTTTCAACCGGCCCTCGTAAGGTAGATTTTTCAACCGGCCCTTGTAAGGTAAATTTTTCAACCGGCCCTTGAAAGGTTGATTTTTCAACCGGCCCTCGTAAGGTAATTTTTCAACCGGCCCTCGTAAGGTATATTTTTCAACCGGCTTTCGTAAGGTAATTTTTCAACCGGCCCTTGTAAGGTAAATTTTTCAACCGGCCCTTGTAAGGTAAATTTTTCAACCGGCCCTCGTAAGGTAGATTTTTCAACCGGCCCTCGTAAGGTATATTTTTCAACCGGCCCTCGTAAGGTAGATTTTTCAACTGGCCCTCGTAAGGTAGATTTTTCAACCGGCCCTTGTAAGGTCTATTTGTCAACCGGCCCTCGTAAGGTAATTTTTCAACCGGCCCTCGTAACGTAGATTTTTCAACCGGCCCTTGTAAGGTAAATTTTTCTACCGGCCCTCGTAAGGTAATTTTTCAACCGGCCCTCGTAAGGTAATTTTTCAACCGGCCCTCGTAAGGTATATTTTTCAACCGGCCCTCGTAAGGTAATTTTTCAACCGGCCCTTGTAAGGTAAATTTTTCAACCGGCCCTCGTAAGGTAGATTTTTCAACCGGCCCTCGTAAGGTAGATTTTTCAACCGGCCCTTGTAAGGTAAATTTTTCAACCGGCCCTTGAAAGGTTGATTTTTCAACCGGCCCTCGTAAGGTAATTTTTCAACCGGCCCTCGTAAGGTAGATTTTTCAACTGGCCCTCGTAAGGTAGATTTTTCAACCGGCCCTTGTAAGGTCTATTTTTCAACCGGCCCTCGTAAGGTAATTTTTCAACCGGCCCTCGTAAGGTAGATTTTTCAACCGGCCCTTGTAAGGTAAATTTTTCAACCGGCCCTCGTAAGGTAGATTTTTCAACCGGCCCTCATAAGGTTAATTTTTCAATCGGCCCTCGTAAGATAAATTTTTCAACCGGCCCTCGTAAGGTAGATTTTTCAACCGGCCCTCGTAAGGTATATTTTTCAACCGGCCCTCGTAAGGTAATTTTTCAACCGGCCCTCGTAAGGTAGATTTTTCAACCGGCCCTCGTAAGGTATATTTTTCAACCGGCCCTCGTAAGGTAGATTTTTCAACTGGCCCTCGTAAGGTAGATTTTTCAACCGGCCCTTGTAAGGTCTATTTTTCAACCGGCCCTCGTAAGGTAATTTTTCAACCGGCCCTCGTAACGTAGATTTTTCAACCGGCCCTTGTAAGGTAAATTTTTCTACCGGCCCTCGTAAGGTAATTTTTCAACCGGCCCTCGTAAGGTAGATTTTTCAACCGGCCCTTGTAAGGTAAATTTTTCAACCGGCCCTTGAAAGGTTGATTTTTCAACCGGCCCTCGTAAGGTAATTTTTCAACCGGCCCTCGTAAGGTATATTTTTCAACCGGCTTTCGTAAGGTAATTTTTCAACCGGCCCTTGTAAGGTAAATTTTTCAACCGGCCCTTGTAAGGTAAATTTTTCAACCGGCCCTCGTAAGGTAGATTTTTCAACCGGCCCTCGTAAGGTATATTTTTCAACCGGCCCTCGTAAGGTAGATTTTTCAACTGGCCCTCGTAAGGTAGATTTTTCAACCGGCCCTTGTAAGGTCTATTTGTCAACCGGCCCTCGTAAGGTAATTTTTCAACCGGCCCTCGTAACGTAGATTTTTCAACCGGCCCTTGTAAGGTAAATTTTTCTACCGGCCCTCGTAAGGTAATTTTTCAACCGGCCCTCGTAAGGTAATTTTTCAACCGGCCCTCGTAAGGTATATTTTTCAACCGGCCCTCGTAAGGTAATTTTTCAACCGGCCCTTGTAAGGTAAATTTTTCAACCGGCCCTCGTAAGGTAGATTTTTCAACCGGCCCTCGTAAGGTAGATTTTTCAACCGGCCCTTGTAAGGTAAATTTTTCAACCGGCCCTTGAAAGGTTGATTTTTCAACCGGCCCTCGTAAGGTAATTTTTCAACCGGCCCTCGTAAGGTAGATTTTTCAACTGGCCCTCGTAAGGTAGATTTTTCAACCGGCCCTTGTAAGGTCTATTTTTCAACCGGCCCTCGTAAGGTAATTTTTCAACCGGCCCTCGTAAGGTAGATTTTTCAACCGGCCCTTGTAAGGTAAATTTTTCAACCGGCCCTCGTAAGGTAGATTTTTCAACCGGCCCTTGAAAGGTAAATTTTTCAACCGGCCCTTGTAAGGTAAATTTTTCAACCGGCCCTTGAAAGGTAGATTTTTCAACTGGCCCTCGTAAGGTAGATTTTTCAACCGGCCCTTGTAAGGTCTATTTTTCAACCGGCCCTCGTAAGGTAATTTTTCAACCGGCCCTCGTAAGGTAGATTTTTCAACCGGCCCTTGTAAGGTAAATTTTTCAACCGGCCCTCGTAAGGTAGATTTTTCAACCGGCCCTCGTAAGGTATATTTTTCAACCGGCCCTCGTAAGGTAATTTTTCAACCGGCCCTCGTAAGGTAGATTTTTCAACCGGCCCTCGTAAGGTATATTTTTCAACCGGCCCTCGTAAGGTAGATTTTTCAACTGGCCCTCGTAAGGTAGATTTTTCAACCGGCCCTTGTAAGGTCTATTTTTCAACCGGCCCTCGTAAGGTAATTTTTCAACCGGCCCTCGTAACGTAGATTTTTCAACCGGCCCTTGTAAGGTAAATTTTTCTACCGGCCCTCGTAAGGTAATTTTTCAACCGGCCCTCGTAAGGTAGATTTTTCAACCGGCCCTTGTAAGGTAAATTTTTCAACCGGCCCTTGAAAGGTTGATTTTTCAACCGGCCCTCGTAAGGTAATTTTTCAACCGGCCCTCGTAAGGTATATTTTTCAACCGGCCTTCGTAAGGTAATTTTTCAACCGGCCCTTGTAAGGTAAATTTTTCAACCGGCCCTTGTAAGGTAAATTTTTCAACCGGCCCTCGTAAGGTAGATTTTTCAACCGGCCCTCGTAAGGTATATTTTTCAACCGGCCCTCGTAAGGTAATTTTTCAACCGGCCCTCGTAAGGTAATTTTTCAACCGGCCCTCGTAAGGTATATTTTTCAACCGGCCCTCGTAAGGTAGATTTTTCAACTGGCCCTCGTAAGGTAGATTTTTCAACCGGCCCTTGTAAGGTCTATTTTTCAACCGGCCCTCGTAAGGTAATTTTTCAACCGGCCCTCGTAAGGTAGATTTTTCAACCGGCCCTTGTAAGGTAAATTTTTCAACCGGCCCTCGTAAGGTAGATTTTTCAACCGGCCCTTGAAAGGTAAATCTTTCAACCGGCCCTTGAAAGGTAGATTTTTCAACCGGCCCTCGTAACGTAGATTTTTCAACCGGCCCTTGTAAGGTAAATTTTTCAACCGGCCCTCGTAAGGTAATTTTTCAACCGGCCCTCGTAAGGTAGATTTTTCAACCGGCCCTTGTAAGGTAAATTTTTCAACCGGCCCTTGAAAGGTTCATTTTTCAACCGGCCCTCGTAAGGTAATTTTTCAACCGGCCCTCGTAAGGTATATTTTTCAACCGGCCCTCGTAAGGTAATTTTTCAACCGGCCCTTGTAAGGTAAATTTTTCAACCGGCCCTCGTAAGGTAGATTTTTCAACCGGCCCTCGTAAGGTAGATTTTTCAACCGGCCCTCGTAAGGTAGATTTTTCAACCGGCGTTCGCAAGGTAGATTATTCAACCGGCCCTCGTAAGGTATATTTTTCAACCGGCCCTCGTAAGGTATAGTTTTCAACCGGCCCTCATAAAGTAGATTTTTCAACCGGCCCTCGTAAGGTAGATTTTTCAACCGGTCCTCGTAAGGTAATTTTTCAACCGGCCCTCGTAAGGTAGATTTTTCAACCGGCCCTCGTAAGGTATATTTTTCAGCCGGCCCTCGTAAGGTATATTTTTCAACCGGCCCTCGTAAGGTAATTTTTCAACCGGCCCTCGTAAGGTAGATTTTTCAACCGGCCCTCGTAAGGTATATTTTTCAACCGGCCCTCGTAAGGTATAGTTTTCAACCGGCCCTCGTAAGGTATATTTTTCAACAGGCCCTCCTAAAGTAATTTTTCAACCGGCCCTCGTAAGGTATATTTTTCAACCGGCCCTCGGAAGGTTATTTTGCAACCGGCCCTCGTAAGGTAGATTTTTCAACCGGCCCTCGTAAGGTAGATTTTTCAACCGGCCCTCGTAAGGTATATTTTTCAACCGGCCCTCGTAAAGTAGATTTTTCAACCGGCCCTCATAAGGTTAATTTTTCAATCGGCCCTCGTAAGATAAATTTTTCAACCGGCCCTCGTAAGGTAGATTTTTCAACCGGCCCTCGTAAGGTATATTTTTCAACCGGCCCTCGTAAGGTAAATTTTTCAACCGGCCCTCGTAAGGTATATTTTTCAACCGGCTCTCGGAAGGTTATTTTGCAACCGGCCCTCGTAAGGTAGATTTTTCAACCGGCCCTCGTAAGGTATATTTTTCAACCGGCCCTCGTAAGGTAGATTTTTCAACTGGCCCTCGTAAGGTAGATTTTTCAACCGGCCCTTGTAAGGTCTATTTTTCAACCGGCCCTCGTAAGGTAATTTTTCAACCGGCCCTCGTAAGGTAGATTTTTCAACCGGCCCTTGTAAGGTAAATTTTTCAACCGGCCCTCGTAAGGTAGATTTTTCAACCGGCCCTTGAAAGGTAAATCTTTCAACCGGCCCTTGAAAGGTAGATTTTTCAACCGGCCCTCGTAACGTAGATTTTTCAACCGGCCCTTGTAAGGTAAATTTTTCAACCGGCCCTCGTAAGGTAATTTTTCAACCGGCCCTCGTAAGGTAGATTTTTCAACCGGCCCTTGTAAGGTAAATTTTTCAACCGGCCCTTGAAAGGTTCATTTTTCAACCGGCCCTCGTAAGGTAATTTTTCAACCGGCCCTCGTAAGGTATATTTTTCAACCGGCCCTCGTAAGGTAATTTTTCAACCAGCCCTTGTAAGGTAAATTTTTCAACCGGCCCTCGTAAGGTAGATTTTTCAACCGGCCCTCGTAAGGTAGATTTTTCAACCGGCCCTCGTAAGGTAGATTTTTCAACCGGCCTTCGCAAGGTAGATTATTCAACCGGCCCTCGTAAGGTATATTTTTCAACCGGCCCTCGTAAGGTATAGTTTTCAACCGGCCCTCATAAAGTAGATTTTTCAACCGGCCCTCGTAAGGTAGATTTTTCAACCGGTCCTCGTAAGGTAATTTTTCAACCGGCCCTCGTAAGGTAGATTTTTCAACCGGCCCTCGTAAGGTATATTTTTCAACCGGCCCTCGTAAGGTATATTTTTCAACCGGCCCTCGTAAGGTAATTTTTCAACCGGCCCTCGTAAGGTAGATTTTTCAACCGGCCCTCGTAAGGTATATTTTTCAACCGGCCCTCGTAAGGTATAGTTTTCAACCGGCCCTCATAAAGTAGATTTTTCAACCGGCCCTCGTAAGGTAGATTTTTCAACCGGTCCTCGTAAGGTAATTTTTCAACCGGCCCTCGTAAGGTAGATTTTTCAACCGGCCCTCGTAAGGTATATTTTTCAACCGGCCCTCGTAAGGTATATTTTTCAACCGGCCCTCGTAAGGTAATTTTTCAACCGGCCCTCGTAAGGTATATTTTTCAACCGGCCCTCGGAAGGTTATTTTGCAACCGGCCCTCGTAAGGTAGATTTTTCAACCGGCCCTCGTAAGGTAGATTTTTCAACCGGCCCTCGTAAGGTATATTTTTCAACCGGCCCTCGTAAAGTAGATTTTTCAACCGGCCCTCATAAGGTTAATTTTTCAATCGGCCCTCGTAAGATAAATTTTTCAACCGGCCCTCGTAAGGTAGATTTTTCAACCGGCCCTCGTAAGGTATATTTTTCAACCGGCCCTCGTAAGGTAAATTTTTCAACCGGCCCTCGTAAGGTATATTTTTCAACCGGCTCTCGGAAGGTTATTTTGCAACCGGCCCTCGTAAGGTAGATTTTTCAACCGGCCCTCGTGAGGTAGATTTTTCAACCGGCCCTCGTAAGGTAGATTTTTCAACCGGCCCTCGTAAGGTATATTTTTCAACCGGCCCTCGTAAAGTAGATTTTTCAACCGGCTCTCGTAAGGTAGATTTTTCAACCGGCCCTCGTAAGGTATATTTTTCAACCGGCCCTCGTAAGGTAGATTTTTCAACCGGCCCCTGTAAGGTGAATTTTTCAACCGGCCCTTGAAAGGTAGATTTTTCAACCGGCCCTCGTAAGGTAGATTGTTCAACCGGCCTTCGTAAGGTAGATTTTTCAACCGGCCCTCGTAAGGTATATTTTTCAACCGGCCCTCGTAAGGTAGATTTTTCAACCGGCCCTTGTAAGGTCTATTTTTCAACCGGCCCTCGTAAGGTAGATTTTTCAACCGGCCCTCGCAAGGTAGATTTTTCAACCGGCCCTCATAAGGTATATTTTTCAACCGGCCCTCGTAAGGTAGATTTTTCAACCGGCCCTTGTAAGGTGAATTTTTCAACCGGCCCTTGTAAGGTGAATTTTTCAACCGGCCCTCGTAAAGTAGATTTTTCAACCGGCCCTCGTAAAGTAGATTGTTCAACCGGCCCTCGTGTGGTATTTGTCAACTGGCCCGGTTGAGCTGCCATTTTTTTAAATATTTTTTGAAGATTTTTCAAATTGAACGAGTGATTTTTTCCCTTTGCCACCGATTTCGCGGATTTTCAAAGTGCCTCGAAGAATAGAAATAATCGGCAAATCGTCACAAAATTCTTGTTCTTGAAGACGTCACTATGACGTCAAAAATACTCTGTTCTTGATGACGTCACAAAATTCCTTTCCTTGATGACGTTACTATGACGTCACAAAATTCCTGTTCCTGATGACGTCACTATCGGGCTTAGATTTTTTTGAATGTATTTTATGTAGGAATAACAAATTTTTAAAAGTAGAAAAACCAGACACGATAGGGAGTAAGAAGAGCGTGATACAGTCAAAGAGCGATGGAGAGACAATGGGAGCGAGATAATGCAGAAAACGACAGAGACGTTAGAAAGAAACAGAAAGACTGGGGGAGAGGGAGAAAGATGTGTACAGAGAGAGAGATATGATAGATGATAGATATGATATCAACAATCTATTTGTGCAATAAAATCTATTGATAAAAATAATAGTTCTAGAACAATGCGTATGCTCTAATAATGTAACTATATAACTTCACGGTGAAACGCGACGTCTTACGATCTCGTCAACCAGTCATATCTACTGCTGTAGAATAAGATTGGTGTTTTCTCTCTACTCTCTCAATCTGCGGAACTATGTGTATATATATGTATATGGATTTGTGTGCATGTGTGTGTGTGTGTGTGCGTGCGTCTGAGCGTGTGTGACTATCCGCAATGTATGTATAAACAAACACACACAGGCACACACATTAGTTAATTTACATCCATCTTATAAATCGAGCAAGCTTGAGGAAAAAAAAAAAAATAATAAAAGTAGTTACCGCTAAAGCACTTATCCTTTCGCCTCTAACTCACAGAAATTCTGGAAGCAAATGGGCAATTTAGGTCTTCTTGGTATTACCGCACGGTCCGACTACGGTGGCACCGATGGTTCCTACTTAGATCAGGTTTTAGTAATGGAAGAGCTCAGTCGTGCCTCGGCATCAATAGCTCTGAGTTACGGTGCCCACTCGAATTTGTGCCTCAATCAGATACACAGAAATGGAACGGAAGAGCAAAAGCTCAAGTACCTGCCAAAGGTGATTTAATCGAATATTTATTTTTATACATACTCATCTTCCTCTACGAACTAATAAAGAACTTTCACATTTTCATTGTCGCTATTTCCTTATTTGGTCGTTAAAAAAAATCGTACTTTAATGCTGTAATGAAAAAATTGTTAAAACAAATAAGCTGTGCAATGGCGAGTACATCGGTGCTCTGGCAATGTCCGAACCTAATTCAGGATCAGATGTCGTATCGATGAAACTTCGAGCTGTAAAACAAGGAGATTATTATATATTGAATGGCAATAAATTTTGGATCACCAATGGACCCGATGCCGATGTATTAGTCGTTTATGCACGCACAGATGCAACAGCGTCAAAACGACAGCACGGAATTACCGCTTTTATCGTCGAAAAAGGAACGGAAGGTTTTAGCACCGCACAAAAACTCGATAAACTCGGTATGAGAGGCTCAAATACCGGCGAATTGGTCTTCGAGAATTGCAAAATTCCCGGTGAGTTTAAGATCCTCTCAATTCTGAAAAAAACTCAATTCATTAGAGTAGTAGCTTGAATTCTTATTTCTTCGTTCAGCTAGCAACATGCTTGGACAATTAAACAAAGGCATTTACGTTTTGTTCAGCGGTTTGGATTTGGAACGACTCATACTGGCTGGTGGTCCTCTAGGGTAAAATTCATCTTCGATATTTTGCAAATTTTTTTTTATCCTTACAGCGATAATAATACTAAAATTTCATTTTCTAGAATACTTCAGGCATGCTGCGATGTTGCTTTTGAATATGCTCACACGAGGAAACAATTTGACAAAAAAATAGCCGAATTCCAATTGATTCAGGTATAATATATTATTGTAACTTTTTCCATAAGGAATTAACGAGTGGCGCCGTTTATTTAGTTAGTAATTTGGCTGTTAGATTTTCACAGGGATCGTCACTGATAACAAACAATAGAAAACTTTGTAATTTCATTGAAAATATAAATAGTATTAATGTAAAAGTGTGAATGGTGGGAATATTTGAAATATTGAAAATCTGAAGTTTGCGAATGTTCCAGGGAAAAATTGCTGACATGTACACGAGTCTGAGTGCAAGTCGAAGCTACTTGTATGCGGTTGCTCGCGCATGTGACAAAGGACACGTAAATCGCAAGGATTGCGCTGCAGTTATTCTTTATTGTGCGGAAAACGCGACTAAGGCTGCACTGGACGCGATACAGATTTTAGGTATATGTTTTTTTGCTCAATTACTCAAATCGATTGATGAAAAAAAAAAAAAAAAATCTACTAAACTTCATTTTTTTTAAGGCGGCAACGGTTACATCAACGACTATCCGACTGGTCGTTTATTGAGGGATGCAAAACTCTACGAGATCGGTGCTGGAACCAGTGAAATAAGAAGAATGGTCATAAGCAAAGCAATCACTGAAGAATATTCATAAAAAATTATCCAACTCTGTAAAAAAAAAAGATAAAAAAATTGTATCAACCTCTGGAATTACTTGAATATATTTCTCTATGTTAACAAATATTAATATATTTTTAAAATTTGCCTCGCCCCCTTTTATCCCGTTCGAATAGAGTATAGGGATGAAAACTTCGTAATTCAAATAAAAATTATACACTGATTGTTCCGTTTCCTTGAGACCTTGAAAGTAATAATAAATGGTCTACACATACAGGCCATTTTATTCGCGAACTAATATTCTATTATTACTCGACACTGTATGCATAGACTAAATTGATCAGTTGTCGTTGATCTTATTCGAGCTCACGACCTGAACGTAATTATAGATGTCAATTGTCAACGCATTGTTATGTCGATATACAGACGAGTTTTTAAAATATTAGATCATCCAATAGTAGATCGATTACCGGGCCGTATATTGTTTTTCGAATCTAATGTCTATGAGAGATGATTTTTTTTTGTCGGGGACGGTGAGCAAATTGAAATGAGATTTAAATGAGTCACTAGAACAGTCAGTGGAGACGAGAACGAGAGAGGCCATGATTGATTAACCTTTAGCGCTATAGGTGGCTAATTTAAGTGTCGAAACGTTCACACCCCTATTTCCCTTGTACTCTCTCTTTCTCTTTCTCTCTCGCTCTCTTTCTCTCTCTATCTCTCTCTCTCTCTCTCTCTCTCTTTCTCGGGACTGTCTCCTCGACACTCTTGTGTCACAAATCTTTCTCCCGCGATTTAAAATTCATTTATCGAAGATCCGCCAGAGTAATTGGATCGATTAAAGGCAGGACGAGAGAAGTTGCGGGACAATTTTCTTTTCACTCCAGGTGCCAACGAGACAACGACGATAAGGAGGAGGTGGAGAAGGATTGGAAAACTGTGAATAAAAAGTTGAAGACAGGGAGAACGCGAAGATGGCCCTCAAGTTCTCCTTGGGAAATTTTTACGAGACTTATGTGAGTACTTCCGGTATGACGAATAAAATTTCATTGAGTTCCTTGTGTGTGGCAGGTGTCAAAATCATCATAATCCTCACCGAGGGGTAATACAGCCTAATCGATCAGCTAAGAAAATTGCGGCCAATATTTAATCTGATTTCGGAAAAATAAAAAAAATAAAAAAATTGATAGGGCATGTCAAACCAATTTTTTAAAAATCCTTTCATCTTTTTCACTCAGAGTTTAGACCGTTTGATTAATCACCTGAAAGTAATTTTTGTTTTCGCGGAAAGAAGGAATTGACGTTAAGCCCGAGAGTTAAATATAAATCGAAGCTGTTGGTCCGAAATCGATCGGTGATGAAGTATTTAGGTCGTGTTTGTTAGAGAACCTTTTTGAGAGACCGAAACTTTTTTACGGTATCGAATTTTTAATGGGCAGACAAATTTGAATTAAAAATTATATTATATTAAAATGATATCGTACCCTTGCCACTATTATTGGATATCCATGTTTTTTTTCGCCCCCCTCATTCGACATTCCCTCATTCCGTTGCTCATTTAAAAAAAGATTCATCATTCTGAAGGGTTGAATAAAGTGGTTTTTAATTTTCATTTAAGGGGTTGGCTAAATTCTCCCTCAGCCGCTCTGATTGTTATCAATTAAAAAACGCGATCAGGTTGAAAATCATCAAAAAGTTTCACCAAACAACTCAATTTAGAGGATTGCGCAGGGTATGAATATTCCAGCCGAGTATTTTAGACGATTTTTTTTTTTTTTTAACTCCTACTCAAGACTTAAAAAATCGCAATAGCTTTATCTGGCAATTGTAATGGCTTGCTAATCGCGTTGAACAAAATCTACAGGCCCCTCAAACATTTAAAAACATTGAAAACTCCAAACGAAAAAAATTTGATTGTTAGTCGAATATTCCAAGATTTGCTTCCACATAAAATTTTTACAGAAGTATAAAAACTTGCTTTGAACGATTTTCTTTTAAGACCTGTGGTAAAGCTTGAACCATACTGTGAGACGAGCAGATCGAGAATGTTCATCGTTCAGTGCAAGCCGTCGTTTATATGAGCTCGAATGTCGTATAATGTATTCATATGACTGGGAGATAAACGATACAATTGTTGAGCCTCTGCAATCAGCCGAGAAACAGGTCTTGGCATACTTGTCTCTCTTTCTATCCAACGCAACTTTGCCTACATTGATTGCCTATAATTGTCAGAGGGCCAGCAAAATTGTACTGCTTACCTTAACATATGTAATGTCTATCGTACTCGGATATAAAACTGTCATCTTTATAATTTATATATGTGAGACTGTCATCTACATATATAATGTGTAAATAGCTGTCAATTATGCAATGTTTACATGACTTTCATCTTTATAATGTTTATGCGACTGTCATCTATATAATGTGTAAATAGCTGTCATCTGTACAGTGCATGTTTTTTTTTCATTGCTGCAATAATCAGAAGTCCCTTTTTCGGGGCTGTAGCGAGGCGCCATACCTTATTCCGTATACTTTATACTGCATACCAACTCCGTATATCTCCCCTGTCATCTATAAATATGTAAACCCTGTATGACTGTCATCTATATATACAATGTGTGTAATGGTCGTCATCTTTATAATCGTGTCAACTACACAAGGCTGTCAACTGTACAGTGCATGTTTTTTTTTTATTGCTGCAACAATCAAAAATTGCTTTTTCGGGGGTAGAGCGAGGCACCATACCTTATTCCGTATACTTTATACTTCATACTGTCAACTCAATAACCCGCCCCTGTCATCTATACATATGTAAATCCTACATAACTGTCATCTATATATACAGTGTATGTAATGGTCATCATCGTTATGATAAGCATATCAATGTCGATGTCACTTAATTGAATAATCAATAAAATTGAAGCGCACCTACACCCACAAATAATGGCTCGCATATAAATACGAAAGAAATGAGTGCAGGTCGTACAGCTCGAGAACAATACTCACTGCTCATAGAAACGACCAAGTCGACGTATGCCAATTCGAAATGAGGCCAGAACAGTAGAAACACAGAGGCTCTCCCCAGTTATATGCGTTTGGCAATACCTGGTATAGCAGTTATACCGAGGGCATGCGCGCAAAAGAACGGATAAGAGTTTTGCTAATGTGGGGCTAAAGGCCTGTCAAAGTGCAAATCCCGCTCAAGCATCGTTGAGCCACCACCCTCTCCCACCTCCCCCCCAGGGACACGTTCACAGTTGACAGTCCTCGTTGAGATATCGCTCTCTCGGTACACGCTGTTATGCAGCTGAGCACCGCTAAGTTCTCGCGTCTCTAAACAAGCTTTATAGTCTTAGCATCCGCTTCTTCGCATACAGTCCGTGTGTGGCTTTTTCGAGCTCAGTCGGTCTCGTACGATCGTGACCACTTGTTCTCTCGGTCATATCTCACTTCTCTTTTGTTCTCCTCATAAAGAATAATCGTCATCTGTTCGTTTCCACGTCCTTTGTGCGACCTCAATCGAAAAGTTCTGAAAAACAAGATAAAAATATATATATATTTTTTTAAATAACAAAAAACGAATATCTACAGCGAAATAAAGAAACACGAATATTGATAATTGAATTTTTGAAAATTAACTATTTGAAAAAAAGGCGAATACAAAAAAAAAAGACTGAATCGAGAAATAATTTTTAAACGATAATCCCGTTGGTCGGGAAATTGAGACGAGTATGACGAAAAAACACACGGTTGTCCTCAAGCTCCGAAGAGATCGTAATCGTCTTTGGGGTATACGCATCGCTGGGGGTGCAGATTTAGGCACTCCGATCATCGTCACCCGTGTGAGTTTCCGGAAAAATAATCAAGAGCGATATGAATTTATGATTTAGTGATTGTGAAAAATTGAGGGAAAAAAATTGAATTCAGTGTGCGATATCGATCGAGGATTTTAAGGATATTGAACCTGCTAATTCATTGACCTTGACCCAGAGAGGAGTAAAATAGAAAAAAACAATTGGTATAGCCTTGATGAGAAAGTCCATGGCAATTTGCCAATGATAAAGTCAATGGGAGATCTCTCATTTTCCATTCATAATGATTTTTTTTTTTTTTCCAAAAATTTTCTTTCCTCATTTTTCCCATTAAAGGCGATGCCAAATTGTTTTTTTTGTTTTTTTTTTTTATCACAATTGAAACGTTTGGGTAAAATGAAATCTGACGAAAAGTTTGTGAATTGAGAAAAAAAGTAAAACTGATTGTGAGTTTTATTTGAATTTTCAACAAATTATCAAAAAGTTAACATATTAGGGATAACTTTCTCGATTTTCTTGATTATTGTTTTTTTTTGTGGACATTTGAGTATTTTACTTTTTTTTTTTCGTAATTCTGTTTTTATTTTGTATTTTTTTTCTTGTATTTGCAGTCAGAGAACGAGGCGCTCCAGAAGGGTGACGTGATCAAGAAAATTGATGATTACGACGGGCGCGATGTGAGGCACGTGGACGCCCAGTATCTCCTTCAAAATTCAGAGTCTGTAAAACTGGTCGTCGAAAGGTCTGAGCCGTCGCCCGATCGACCATCGCGCAATTACACTCCTCAATCTTCGATAATCGAGTCGATCGTCAGAAGCGACGGGGCACCCTCCTTGTTTAGTTTGTCAGAGACATTTTTTTTCCTCCATAATTTCTCTAATGTCTGCAGCTCTGCTGAATAATTTATTTTATGCAAACGCTCGCTTTGAACGCATTGACAAAAAAACAAAACAAAACTCTCTTTCTTTGCTACAAATCTTTTTCTAAAACGCCTCTAATATTTCTTAATGAAAAAAAAAAATGCTTTTAAACGCCTCTTCGCAGTATCCGATCGAACGATGCTCGCTAGAATAAGGAAATAACGAATTAAAACACCAAGAAAAACTCTTAGCTAATCAAAACAGTGATTATTTATCTCATGATCAATTTAACATTCATTATATTTATAATTTACAAAAAAAAAGAAATTCAAATTCTTCTTCATGTCTCATTATTTTTAAATATTTTTCAACTCACCCACTTGAATTTTAAAACAATCAATAAATTTTAGCCCCTATAAAAATAATGAAAAAAAAAGTTGAATCAAGTAAAAAAGCTTCGTGGGTGATCCGCGTTGATGCAAAACATTAAAATCTCAGAACCACCCTCGAGCTCAATGAGTCCATAATAGATTTTGTGGCGTGACATCGATCCACCAGATTGTCCATAAATATTGAATCTCCCCGAATATTCGACGAGTCCTAAAAATGTTAACTTGACCATGCGAAGAAATTTATCACGAACTGAGTTTTTTTCTCAGGGCTTCAGCTCTTTCAACGATCGTATACAACGTATGAGACATTCGATTGAGGGAATTAATATTATTTGGTGATTTTCGAGCAGGCAAAAAACTCAGCAAACGAAAATACTGCCGAAAAGTCCAGTTCCACCGCTTGTTGAGGAATACAGGCCATATTCACCTGATCACTTCAATCCACCTCACGAGCATCTCGACGAAGTTCGCGAAGAGAGATTTTACTTGTCACAGGTAAAAAATATTTAATTACGAAAAAATATTTTTTTTTCTTGCTTTATATTTTACATATTTCGCTGACAAATTATTTTTATGAATATATTAAATTTCTATTAACTCGATATTATTTACACAAGTATTTAAGATAGATAGAAATAGTCGAGACGATGAGTTTGCCCATCAGAGACGATACAACGATTTATCTCGTTGGCAAAAATCTCGATGAACTTAATTAATGTGTATGACGATGAAATTGCGCGCGACGTTTAGTGAGTGCCACGCGCGTCTCGCTGAATGACGAGGGTACAGGCGCCGGACATTATTAATGAATCTCTGACTCGGTAAATGTAACGATCACCACACTTAGCAATTTATAAATGTCCTCGTGGAACATCGATAATCATAATATTTGTATTATTTGCAAATAAAAGACAAAGACAGAAAAATACGAGATGAGAACCGGAAATGGCCAAAATCTCACGTATTTAAATTTCACGTGAACTGGAATTGCTATTTTCATACAATTCTAGCTATTTATTTATTGAAAAAAATTAGAACCAGTTTGCCAAGAGATGAAATTAAAGTTTTTAAAAAATAATATTTGGGGCATTATTTTTAAACATGCTGGCAATTGAAAAAATTGAACCAGGAACGAGAAATAAAATTTAGAGCTAATTGAATTAATTTTTCTCAATTTATTTGAGATGATTCTTTCTTAGTCTTGTTTTTTTTTTCTCAAAATCATGACGACTGATGGACGTCTCTGTCGATGATGATCCGTCACGAGACTACCAATTGACAACACACCAGACGCTTTAACAAAATTATGCAAGGGAACGGGCAAACACGCCTCGACGAGCTAAATATAGGATTAAGTCGAAGCGCTATTTCGACCGAAACGAGAGTTTGTCTGGTAGGGTGATCCGAGAAGCTGCAAACAAAATCGTCTTGTGTACTCGCTGTTACTGTATAGCACATATATATATACACATACACAATTATAGTACATCTACATGTGTCCGAACTATCAGATTTTCCCAACAATCGTTGGCTCACCAAACTTTATGCCTCAGAATTCCTCCTTAAAAATCATTTCTGGGATAAAAGAGAATTTTATATTTTTCGGGCAATTGTGAGAGTGCGCATGTGCATTTTTTTTGCAAGGAACTATATGGAGGGTCTTCTTTCTATGCTAAAAAAAAAAACAAAAGTACTTAACGACAAATTTTTTGGACCACTTTTCTATTTGCCTGAGACAGCACAATTACAAAACAACAATTCTGGCAAAATCAGCTGCTTTGCAAAACAAAAAGTGTTGACGCGAAATTCTGTCATCACGTCCGTAGCCAGGGAGACCCGAGAAGGAAATTATGTATATATATATATTTCGTTGGCAAGCGACGATGCCGGAAAATTCGGGGAGGCAAATCCGCCACTCTATAAATATCGCTTTTGCATCGAAAAATCACGAAACACCCTCACACGCTCGATTGTCCAATCACGATATTTTAAACGTTTTTTTTCTCGATTATGTATTTTCCATCATTGATCATTCATTAATTATTCAAGTATAGAGACTCGAAAAACTCTGCGCAAATTTTTAGAGGGAACCTGACGTGAAGTAAGTGGTCAATTTTTTCTACGCTGAGTAGACATTTCAAAGTTCAAACAATTTACCAAATATTTACTACGAAATGTAAAATATAAATTCGTGAGAACGATCAAGATCGTAAAAATTGCATATTGCGAAAATCACAGGAAGTATGAGAAACGCCAAAAAGACGAGAAATAAAGATTACCAATTCACTATAATGAAAAAGGAATTCATTGTAACCAAGACGAATGCTGATCCGCCATAATCAAAAGGAGTAAAAATTTGTAACTATCTCTGTTACGTCTATCCCCACCGAATCGATCAGTCAGCTTGAAAAACTTTTCTTTAATTTATTTTCTATAATTCGACGAGGAAGGTCTTCAAATCTTTTAAATTATCGAAATATTGTCCCTGAGAAAAAAATGATGAAACCACCAATAATGACCTCGTCACCTAGTGACGAGTAGATGGCAAATTCCTTCGGATAGGCGACAGGTGGCGACCTTGAATGGTAGAGGCAAAGCAAAATCTGAAAAAGAAGAAGAAGATGATGAAGAACAAGAATAACAAAATGACGATGATGAAGGGAAGAAAAATAAAATGTTACTTTTGAGGGTTCGTAACTTCGTCGAGGTCGTCGAATCTCGCAACGACGATGACGACGATATAACCCTGAGACGAAAAACGTAGGAGTAAAAACGTTGAAGTTATCGAGAGGCTCTCTTGTGGTGTGTGGCAAGTTTTAGCGTTGCGTGAAAAGACGTTGAACGTCGAGCACACAGGAGTGCGAGCTACCACTTCGGTGTAAAAGCCAGAGTTAGTTGCCGCCTGCGCATCGAGCCAGTGCGTTATACGAGAACTTAACAAAGTGAGTTCTCCCTGAAATCATCAAAGGAGTCAAACATCGTAAATTCGATTTTTGTCCCCCCTTTTTTGTTTAAATTGGACGAAATCATTCAAACGACGATTCAACTTTTATAGCGAGTGGCAAAAAAAAAAAAAAAAAAAAAATATGCCGGGTTACACAACATATCGTTACACCATCGAACGACATCCCAAGGAGGAAGAAGCGGCTTCTTATTGGGTAGGAAATGAAAAATAAAATAAAGTGTCTTCAGCCTAAAATTCAACAGCTTTATATATTGTAGGATATTAAAAAAAAAAAAAAAAAAAAGGGAAAACTACGAATTTTCTCTACAAACTTGGGTAATGGACTTCTTAATGGATATGAAAGAAAAGAGAAAAAAAAATAGCATAAAATTCAACAGTTTGTATATCGTAGGATATGAAAAAATACGAGAATGATTTTCTCTAAAATTTTAGGGCTTTCTATTGGTTGCAAAGAAACGATAATGATGTGCTTTCAGCATGAAATTGAACAGCTATATAAATTATTATACATATTTCAGAATGATTATAAGAGAGAATATGAGATAAGAAAATTTACAAATAATTTTTACGCGACTTTCAGGACTTTTTACTGGTTATAAAGAAATGAGGATAAAGTGCTTTCAGCATAAAATTCAACATATAATTGCCATATAATTTTTTCTACTGATTGCAGAATGATAATAAGGGGAAAAATGAAATAAAATAAGATTGACAAATAATTTTCACGAAAATTGTAGTCGCGTGTTAATGGGGAGCCACACACGTATTTTTGGAGCGTGTTGGTCGGTCTCGTATGTGATGGCGCGTGAGAGCGCTTATACTCTTTTTGTCAACGTATCGAATTTCTCGGGGCAGGTGGCCAAGTACGAAGATTTACGGGAAACATCACGAAAGGCAATGAAATAAATATTGTTCTCTCGTTTTGACGATAGAAAATTGAAATTTTGCGTGAAAATTTCTTATGCGAGGGATTGTTTGTTTTATTACGAACGAGAATAAGGGCAAATAATTATAGTCAGCGTGAGTCGCACGGAGGAACCTTGACACGATTTTAAAGCGCGCAGTGAACTCGAACTTCAAATGAAGAGAATAGGTCATGATAATTTTAATAATATCGTCCGTAAATTAATTTTTCATTAACTTTCCAATATTCCTTATTTTTATATTATTTTTTCTTTAAATTGGGCAAGGGTAGAAAATAATTAGAACGTGACGAAGATTGAAAGTGATCAGCCGCACGATAAAAAGTTGACTGTTGTTGCTGGGCTAATATTATAATGTTGCAATAAAACGTGTGCAAGTAGAGAACTTTCGAACCCCCGTGTGTGTTTGATCGTTTCAATACGCTATTTTCGTTTGCAAAATCTGGGTTACTGAAACACACGAGACGTTTTTGCACGTACGTCATTGAGTAGTTAATTTTTTGCAAATTGCCAACAGATGGTAAAAAAAAAGTTTGTAACATTTTGCGGATAATATTATGAGAAATATTATTCGAGTCTCGTCTCCCCTGAAACCCTGGAAAATCTAATTAACTAATTAAATTATTGAATAATTGTGAACAATTCAATAAATTATCGAATTATTAAATGATATAATTAATAAATTAAAATGGAACATTTATAGTCACAAATAGAATGGGTCAGGCCATTACCAAGACGCCAAATTTCAAGCCCGGCAATTATCAACGTAACTCGATAATAAAATCGCAGAGCTCGAACAGGCGTATAAACACTCGCGAGGAGGAACAGCTGTTCAGATTTGTTTGCAGTACGACAAGAGAGCGAGAGAGAAACAGTGTGAATGCATCAGTGTATCATCTCGCTTTGGCCAAAATGCATTTAGCTTTGTCGATAAAATCGGTCGAGCACACAGACGAAAACGTCCGGTGTAAATTTTCGTTATGTCGAATGGCTTCAAAGCCATAGCTGCGTCACACATGAACTCAAATCGTTATTCGATATAAATATTAGAATGATTTATAACTTTTCCATCCAACTCATAAATCTCTATCCATTAGCTTATCCATTCGGGGAGTTATATAATTAAAATCATTCTGTTGCAAATTGGCCCTCAGACAAATTCATATATATATGACGAAACGTTCAACTATCCGCAAAATGATTTGCTCGGCGTGAAAAGAGCAAGAGAAGTAAAGTAACTGGTGTGAGCCAAAGTCTGAACGTTTCTCTCTGTCCTGGCAATCGTGTTTGCCAGATATTTCTCGCTCTCTTTGAATGCCTCCCGTCAATTTTCCAGCAAACGTTCATTAAATCGTAAAAGAGACTTGGAAATAAAACCAGTTTTTTTTTCTCCCTCAAAAAAAATTACATTCCAGCTTTCATTTCGTGGCTCTGCATAAAAAAAAAAAAGTCACTTCGCAAAAAAATTTTTTTTCATCAAATATTACAGGATGTGTGGCAATACACACGACGGTGACGACGACGACGACGACGACGACGACAGAAAGACACACAGATATCAAAAGAGTCCGCGGTATTTTTGCCAGCTCGCTTGTGTGGGCTTTCGTCTATTTTGAGAATCAACGTTGACTTAATATTATACAGACTAACTGTATAAAGCGCATTAATGTTTCTGACCCATTTAATCATGAGAATTCGCGTAATCGTCAATTTTCAATTTTTCTATGACAAAAGTCAACGTTTCGGTGTACGTTCTATACATAGAGCTATGAAACGCATGCAAAATACATATCTAATATTTTATCAAAATCGTTTCTAGTTTACAAGCCATCAATTATAATTTTGTTGCACTAGAAAATAAAAAAAAAAAAAACTTGTATCTATTTTATATTTATTCTTTATTTTCTTTATTTTTTTCCTGTGGAAAGTGAAGAACTAAAAAATAGAGAGAAATTCTGTACAGTCTACTGAAACGACTCCAAAAAATGATATGAATCAAAAATATAGTTCCGATCAATTATTTTGGAATCTGATCAATTTGATATGGAAGAGCCCATATATTTTAATATGTTTTTTGTATATTGCGCAATCTGCACTTGGCGGCTGTTCGTTGTGTTTCTTTTTCACGATTGTGTTTGAACGCCAAAGTCACGAACCTTGAAATATAACTTCCTGTCCGAGTGTATTTTGAAGAACGAGTCGAATACGTTAACGTTGTGACTTTTCAATGTTTCTCTAATCTTGTTTTTCCCAACACCAACCTAACAGTCGGCAAACCTATAGGCAATAAACGCAATAAAAGCGAGCTTAAAGCTCTCGCCACGAAATAATCAAATTTTATCAAGCTTTGTCGCAAAATAACAAATTTTATATAAAAATTCGAAAATAGAACAATCTCAAAAAGTACGAGGTTGAAATGTTTCCACGAATTGACCTTGAAAAATTAATCCACAACGAAATTCAAGTTTAATGTACCGTGACAAGTGCATTCGTCACTTTTTGCGAAAATTTCGTAATCGTGGCATGTGCAAGAGTATAAGAATTCTCTTTGGACCTGTGACATAACGTTGATACGGAATGCCTTGCCAAAGTTTTATTGTACAAATTCGTGTGTGTGTGTCTTATGTAATTTTATTATTATTGTACGATAAATTGGATGGATTTCGCTCGAGCCAAAAAGAGAGAAAAAAAAGCGAATTTCCGGTATTGTGAAAGCGCCATGACCGTCGAGATCTATTTGAAAAAAAAAAAACAAAAAATTGCGAGCCAAAATAAATAAAAATCTCTTTTTCTTCAGTGCAAATGGGAATTTTATCGCTATTGCGAAATTGCCCGATCAAATCGTTGCTTTCAAACGTTTACGTTCATTTTTATCATTTTTTAATGCTGACATATGCCATGATGATTTGAAAAAATCGTTAAAGCTGTTTTCGTCGATGGTATACGACGTTTTGTTTTATACTCCGAGACTGGACTGACTGATGAAACGACGGGAGCCTCTCGACGCCCGTCGCAGGATTCTCGCCAGGGCTCCTGCTCAGGCCTATCAATGTTTTATTTTTGTATCTACGTGTGAACGCATACACGAGAGTGGGTGGAGAGAAGAACGTCGTTGCGCTCCATTATATCGCCAAGGGATATCGTAGTTGGAAATTAATTGACGATCTTTTGCGACCCAATCTCGAATGTGATTTTTGATCTTTTTTTCACACGTTAATTGGCAAAAATTTGGCAACAAATCAAAATATTCTAGCTTAATGAACTTGAAGTGAAAAGCCTAAAAACCGCTCTTGTTAGATTTTTGTATTTACCGGGTCATCCAACCCGATAGAACAAAAAAATACTATATTTTTTTTAATCATGAAAAAGTTATTATTAAATATTTACGAAATTCATCGAGAACAGTTTTTGCCTCTTGAATGTTTTCTGGCTGCTGTCCAGACGAAATACTCGGAGATAAAAAAAAATGTATATATTTATGCTCCTAGTGTTTTCTGACTGCAAGATACAACTTCGTAATTCATAAGATATGCGTAAAAAAAAAAACTCAATTTGCAAACATCATTAATTACTCTACAAAAAGGTGGAATAATTTTACACCACGTTATTTGAAAAAAATTGACGAGCTGTACAAATATCAAAAATCAAATTTTGTACAAATAGCAGATTCATTGAATGTGAATAATTTTAAGAATTTAAAATGAATAATATATTTTGGTTCGTTTAACTTTTCAGCCATACCGCACAACTCCTCTGGTCTTGCCTGGGGCAAAGGTCAAGAAGGATGCACCCCTCGGAGAATGTTATCTCCGTCATCATCCAAATCCAATGATCCGGGCTTCTCCTCATCATTACGAGGTGGCTAATCCCGAGGTTGCTATGAAACAAAAAGTACGTACTTACAGTGTGCAGTACAATCAGCATCATATGTACGTTTCATTCACGGTAATGCTTAATCCAAAAATCGAAAAAAGCCCGCAGAAATGAGATAATACTTTTTTGGGCCCATCGACGAACGAATTATCAACGAATTAAGAAAAAAAAAAAACGAATTTAAGAGGGAAAAAGCAAAGAAAAAACAACAAGACATAATAATGGCTTTCCCATAATTATTTATCGAATTATTCATCAATCAGCGTTTAAGTGTTCATCGATTAATTTATCATCCCTCATCGTGTTAGATCATCTATTCATCCCTACTAAGTCAAAGTAACCATGAGAAAACACAAAGTAGCTACTAAAGTATTTCATAAAACGTCCGAGCAGGTTGCCGAATCAGTTTTGCAGCGCGTCTTGGGACCAAACGAAGTTCCAAAGGTTTGCAATATTATTTCTATATAAATTGCTTTTTTTCGCTTCGAGAAAAAAAAAATCGCAAAACGCGCAATATTCACACAAAAAACTATAAAATGTTTTGTTTTTGTTTCGCAATTTCTAATCTCGCTACAGTTTTTTTTTTTTTTTTGACTTTACGAGCTCATCAGCGTTTCGACACACTTTTCCCATTTTTAACCGATGGAATGGTAATTTTTTTTTTCTGCTGATTTACGAACATCCCCCAAAAAATAGGGGCAAAAAGGAACACCAACGGACTCGTGTTTCCGGCGAATTTATGCAAATTTTGTGATACTCTCACGAGTATTTATAAACAAATAAATAAATATTATAAAACTCTGCGACTGGTACTATATTAATTATTTTTATGCAAAAAAAAATATATACATAGAATTAATATAGCATCAAGATACTGCCATCAAGGGCTTAATTGTAACATTACTCAATCCAATCCATCACTACTGTGTTTTTGAGCTATCGAAATAAAAAAACTAATAAATCTCAAAATTTACAACAACAAAAAAATGCAAAAAATAAAAATTGCGTTGGTCATCAATGAAAGCCTTTAAGACTCGTCGTACCCATCGAACCCTTCGCTAAAAAAAAAAAATTGTATTATTGGACGAACAAAAAAAATAATAATAATATTGACAACGAGAGAATCGTTGATGTTTTTAACGCAGGTAATTTTTTTTGTGATTGAACGATTTTGACATTAACAAAAATCAAGATGGCGCGTTTTTCAAAAACGTTTATTCCACGTATGAAAATAATTTTATTTCGACAGGTTGTCCATAAGCAATTCAATACTCCGATTGGACTCTACTCGGAACAAAATATCGCTGACACTATTAAGTGTCAGACGTCGGCAGTTCCGTAAGTAAAATTCATCAGGCTATAATTGACAATGAATTCATTATTGAACGCGTCATAATATTAAAAAAAAAAAAAAATCATATCTAGCTTTTTTTAACACGCTAATTGGTAATTTGTAGAAAAACTGCTGAATGTCAGAGCTTGCGATATGAAACGTATTTGAACTTATTATAGATCCATATGGGCAATTCCATCTCAACTCGACCAGCATTCGAACTTAATTTTTACGGATTTGATCCATTATCTTGTTTTATATTATTTATAATGGCGAGTAAAGCGTACTCAATATTTTAGAAAATTTTGTGCTACGCGTTTCGATACTAAATTTTTTTTCGATATTTTGAATGCCATTAAATAGAAAATCAATTTAAAAAAATGGATTTTTCAAAAATTTTGCAATTAAAAAAGTTTGCATAGAAATAAAAGTTATTCTTGATTTTTTTAACCATTATAAAGTTGTAAATAATGTGAAAAATCATGGACCAAACCCCAGGAATAAATTCTATAGTCGAGTCTAAATAGAATGCCCCATGCTTAGTATATAGCTTAATTAATTAATCACGAATTGGCTCGATGCTGAATGCAAACTACCACTAAATTAATCAAAATGCCTGAAACGTTCGCAATAATCTTAAAAAATTGAAAAATAAAATAAACAATCGCGATAGGATCTCTCTCTGTCTCGATAACGTTATAATCAAAAATACCGACATATATCTCAAAAAAAAAAAAAAATGTCTATTACACACGAAAAGTTCGAACCTTCACATTCTTCCATGAACTCACTATGGCATTTCGATTTTTCCAGAATTTTCGTAGACTTATCCTTCGTAAAGCATAGAAGAGATATTCAAGAACAAGCGAGATTGATGAAAGAGGCTGCGGCCCAGGGATCTTCGAAGAATCCATGGCCCCAATTCAATAAGCCGATATAATTATATTAGAGTTTATAAATACATCACATGCAAAATGTCCCCCCCCCCCCGCCGCCCTTTTCCTATACGAGCATTTTCAATTGACACACCGATCGCGTTATGACAAATTTTAGGAACTTTTCATCGCATAATACATGCAAATAAGAAAAATGTCAACACTGAAAAGTTACACCAAATGGATTTTCACCACAGACATTTATCGAACAAAAACAGCTTTGCAATGATTTTTTTTTTCCCGTTCTAGCTTTAACCTAAATACATTTTCAATGTTTTCGAAAAATATTTTTCGATCGTTTCGCATAAGTAGGAAGAAAACGAAACGAGCAGGAGAGTTTACGAGACGAAAATAAACCAAAAAGAAAATGTAAAAAGTTCGATGTAAAAATCGAGACAATAGTGCATGTAGCAAACTGATATATATATATATATATATATATCGTGAGTAGTGAAAATAATGAATGATATAATACCAAGTGCGTGAAGATTTTATTCTAACCAAAGTTTTTTTACGAACCAACAACAAAGCTAGAGGAGTGTCGAATGTTTATTTGCCTGCTGTCCGAAGGTCTGGTCTTTCTTCCGGTAAATTTACCGACTTTTATCGTCATCTCGATTAAGTTTGTTCGAATGTTTACTTTTTGCACGATTATATTTATTTTTTTACTGATGCACGCGCGATTTGTGCTGTTTCATTTCGTCCACGAGAGGGCTCGCAAAACTTTCGTACGATTTCGCATACTTACCTTGTTTGGCTATAAGCTGTTCATTGATCATAAACAACAACGGCGTTCGACGAACGGAATATAAGAATTTCGTGTACGAATGATGTAGAAAGGGACCGATGAAGTACGACCCAAGCAAGAGCGAAGCGTACAAGGCACTACAGGAAGCGGAAATGGGTAATACGATCCAGGAAGTTAAGCAGCCGGCACGCGGCGCTGTTTTCGCGCCACAAAAAGCGAACCAGAACAGGGTAAGAAACTTGACAGTTAAAAAAAAAGAGTTCAATTTCCGGTATTTCAAAAATTCAAAATATCACATCGGTACATAAAATTAAATTGATCGAATTTCAACAGACGTAAAAAAGAAAGAAAATTTTCATTCTTTTTTCTTTAATGATTTTTAATTTTTGCAGCTTTATCACGCACCACAAAAAAGCCCAGCTTCGTCTCACGTAAGTATAAATTATCAAACGAAATTGTAAGAAAAAAAAGTGTAAATATTTCTGTGCATGTATTGCATTTGCATACAATAAGCGATTGAGTATTGCACTATTTAAAAAAATATATATTATCCTCGAGTTAAGTAGAATTGTTCCTGGATGCAAAGCATGATCGATTTAATAAGTTCAATTGTTTGTCTCATTAAGGGTGGAATGTATCGTCCCTTTCCTCTTCCTTTCGTAAAGGATCGCGTCAACGGCTACTAAATTTTCTCACAATTGTACGTTGAATTTTTCGTCCACTTTTATGACACCATTCATATATAATAGACATTTATCATAGTTTGTGTGTCGATTGCATGCGTACAGAAGGAAAAAAAAAACTTTCCGATATAAAATCGAATAAAAAATAAATTTCAGGTCAGTGGCTTTGACGACGATGGCGAAAGAATTCATCAGAGTGGCAGCTTCAAGAGGATCATGTACAGTGTGCTCGGTCAGACCGATTATTAAATTAATCCCTACTAAAAAAAAAATGCAACCCTTCGTCCCCTCACCGACTTTAAGCTTAAAACATTTACTTTACGATAAATAAATCATATTTACTTTATTGTATTATTTCATCGAAAAAAAAAAAAAAAAAACTCCGAGTAAAAAGATGGCGGTCAGGACATTTACGAATGCGTAATTTATATGCTACTATATTTATGAAATAAACTATATTTTCAACAACTAATATTTGTTCTGTTATCCCAAAACTTCAATATCCTTCATTAATTCTGATACTCTGAAGCGATTTTCATACAGGAAATTTCTATTTTATGTTTCACCGCGAAAAACATAAATTTCAAAAATTCCATCAGAAATAAAAGGAAAAAAAAAAAAAAGGAAACCTACAGCCATTTTACGAGATCAGACTCGACTTTTGGAGAGGATTTTTTTTCCCACTTCGTCGAGGGAACAGAGCTATCAACAATATCGTCAAGGTGTAAGGTACAATTTAATTCCATAACAGATGGTCTACAAGTGTCAAAAGATCGTCTGCGACCTCCAAAAAACTTTTTTTTTTTCATCATTGTTAAAGATACTTTCAGACTTAATGTTACATTTATTATTCACTACATACTCTCCTGCATCTCATTTAATGTTGTTATTTAACTTTGCAACAATGAGAAGTGATCGAACAAGAAAAGAAAAGAAAAATCTTATTGGACCACATCTCTCGCGTCTACTCTTCATCTACATCTTTCAAATCCTAAAGAGTATTTAATTACTATCACCAGGGAGTTCAAAAAGAACTGGTCGCTGTTACGCGAGGCGGATGGTTGAAAAAAAAAATATATATATTTTTGAGCTGTTGCCACGAGGCAAAATTACATAATCTGTTATATGAGTAGTGATAATTTAATTTGGAACAAAAAATAATTACAACAGAATTTGAATATTTCGGTGAGAAGAAAAAAAGCAATACTGTGGATAAAGTGGTGATAAGTAACTTTATACGATAATAAGAGAAGTTCTATTGTCATCTCTGACTCATCTTTAACCAGTTCGAAGTATCACATTGAAATACTTCATGCTATTGCTATTCAACGGAGTAATACATAATTATTTATTACGACCCCGTTTGGCCCAATATCTCTGTAATATCACTCGATTCGCCTTTCATTTAATTTCTTATACAACAAAACAGCGACTATAAGAAGTTAAAGTGATTGGCAATCTGTCTCTTTCCCGGCTATAATAAAATATAAAAAGAAAAAACGATAGTAAATAAAGTTTGAATGGAAAATATAGATTATACTACCGCATCTCTCGTCGATATATTATATATATATATATATATATATTTTTTTTTATGGCATGAAATTTTTCATATGAGACTGTCGGAACTTTTTGGATCACATTTTTTTCTCTTTCGTTTTTTTGTTTGTTTGTAGTAAGTTTAAAAAAATAATAGCACGGGGTTAAAAATAATACTTGATTTGCTAACCTATGACACCGCAAAACTCTCTTTTGATCCGTTAAAATATAACACATTAACACTTCGTTGGGGTCTAAAAGTTATTTTTGCTCCGGGCAGACGTGAAAATTTGATATTTATACGCGAGACAGCACCCTTATTGGTAATTCCATTGGTCTAAAGTGTCATAAAGCTTTTAAATACTCTTCTGAATTAAAAGTGGATAAAATGTTTTTCATTTTTTTTTAGTTCTTTTGTTTAATATTCACGTAAAGAGGAAATTACTGTGATACATTATCTTTTCTTGTTTTCTTGGTTTTTTTTTCCTATTCAAAAAGCATACAAGCTTTCGCATTTAATATGGTTGTTTTTTCTTTTAAATATAAATAAGTCATCCAGTGACACTGGAATACATGGTTTTCATTTGCACTTTCGGAGAAAAAAAAAAAAAAACTTCAGCAATTGTCATTTAATGACAATTTCATCGATCACCCGCTCGAATAATAAAGTAAAAAGCCCCGCCTTAAATCATGAGTTTTATACATGGTTTTTTTTTTTCGTTTACGAGGCTTACCATAAAAATCTCCGTCCTAGGATTTTTGTTTTTCCCCCTTTTTTTTTTTTTTTTTTTTTTAAATAACTTATCTACAGTTGAACGTAAGATATTCAGGAAACAGTTATAACTTGCGTTATCGTCAAAGTGTGTTTGTGTTTGAGTGATTTTTTTCATTATAAGAAACCGGGATCCGCCAGCCCGATATACAAAAAAAGAAAAAAAGTATTACTTTAAACGAGGTTTGTGTTGATCTCTTAATATTTATGGGGGGGGGGGGGGGGGGTGCTGAGGGCGATCGGTACATCAATTATGGTAAAGAATAAATAAAATTGGCTTTCTACACAGTGCTATGAGAGGGGGGGGGGGGGAGGGGGGAGGTTTAAATGTCGAATGAGTCATCCAACAATTGTTTGAGTTCTTTAAGATGTTGCATTTTACTTCCGGTCGCCGGGGATGCTGCTGTAGGTCGGCCAACGTACCTGAAACACAAATTCCATTTCGCAAATGTTGTAAGGAAATAATTTTGAAATATTACATTTTATTTCAAATATTATCAAAAATAAAAATATTCAGTATTCCAATAAATGCCCAAATTTGCCTGTAATTTGATTTTTTCATTACCATTCATACCCCTTCATCCTCTTATCGCGCGTTTTATTCTTCAATCTCTTATTTCATTTTAACTCTATAAAATTATCGACTTTTCCGTGGTGAATCTACGAAATATTACCTCACTACTCTCGATTTTGGTTTTGATGTTTCTGTCGGCTGTGGCTCAGGCACAGTTTTCGTTTTAGCTGATTTCGATGAAAACAATCCACCGAACCAACCGCTATTACTTTCACCCGCATGTGATGAACCTCCGCTACTGCAACATGGCCCAACGTTTTCAACTTTACTTGAGGATAATTCAAAACCAAAAAAAAAAAATGGAACGACAAAAAAAAAAAAATTAAAAATCTAATCACGAAATCTAATCATTTACACGACAATTATCGCGAGTGCTTCTTACGAGTTGTGACAGCATTATTTTTGTTGATTAATTTCACACTGAGACGAAATATTTGCAAACAAAAGCTGAAAAAACGTGGGCCATGTAAACAGTAAGAGTGGTCGAAGGCATCGAGCAAGGTGCAATATTTATCAATTTATTATTTCTGATTATCAACCGTCGAATTTTTCAAACTCAAACGTATGAGTTTCGTTTTTTTTTTTTTTTTTTTTTTCAGCAAAAGCGATGAAATATGACAATCAGGAGTGAAGGATGTAAAACAAATAAAAAAGTTTGATTTCTGTGAGAAAAATACGAGTTACTCACGATACGTCGCGCGATCCTGTCAGAGCCGTAACGAATCGAGGCTGAACGTACGTCCAGGCGCCCTGGTTCTTGTGCTCCTCCTGGGTCCAGATAATTTCGGCATTGGGGTACTTGGCTACTTCCTTCTTCACAAGGTCATACGGGAATGGCGAGATCTGTAACGAGAATTCACCATTCAATCAAAAATTAGTTCGCTGGCAAAAAAAATAATCATGAAAGAAGTAAAATATTCCATTTGTTATTAAATAATTTATAAATGTCATGTAGAACTTATTTTTCTCGAGAAAAAAAAAGGACAAAAAGAATATAAAATTGATAATTACCTGCTCCATCCTGGTGATGGCGACTTTGTCGTCCAAGTTTCTCTCGGTGCGCGATTTTTTAAGATCATAATAGACCTTACCCGAACAAAAAACGACTCGCTTGACTCCACTAGGATTTTGCGCCGCGACGCCCTCTTCAGGTATGATTCTCAAGAATTGCGTGTCTTCGGTCATGAGATCAAAGCTTGAGCGTGCCTCAGGATGGCGAAGCAGAGATTTCGGTGTCATGATAATTAGAGGTTTGCGGAATGGCAAGGCGATCTGTCGACGCAAAATGTGAAAGAGATTCGCGGGTGTGCTGCAATTAGCGACGATCCAGTTGATATCGTGAAGTTGCCTGACGGCAAATTCTTCGCTCTCGGGTGGAAAATAGTCAGGGTCATCAGCGGACATTTGTAGAAAACGTTCGAGACGAGCGCTCGAGTGTTCAGGACCCTAAAAGAAAATATTAAACGACGACACAACATGAAAAACAAAAACCAACAGTAAAGGGATGTTTTTTTTTTTTTTTTCAATTTTTCTTAGGAATTTAAAAATTGTCATGCGGACCATTCCCTCGAGACCATGAGGCTGCAGCATAACGAGACCCGACTGACGAACCCATTTAGCCTGTCCACTGCTGATGAACTGGTCAATGATGCACTGAGCTGTATTGTTGAAATCGCCAAATTGAGCCTCCCAGATGACTAGAGCGTTTGGATTTGTCATCGAGTAACCCAACTCGAAGCCTTCGAACACGAGGGAGGCAAACAAGCAAACAAAAAAGGGGAAAAAAAAACAAACGTTTAGACATCACAATTAATTGCTACAGATCTATCGATGAAAACCAATTAAATAGAGCCAATTGTTGCATGTACCGAGTACTCCAAACTCCGATAGTGAACTGTTGCATACGGTGTACGGTGCTTGGTCAGGGTACAAGTAACAGAGAGGTCTATAAGTGGCCTTGTCGACGGTCTGATGATGAAGAACATGATGACGATGGGAGAAAGTTCCTCTCTCAACATCCTGGCCCGAGAGTCTCACGTGAATTCCCTCCTTGAGCAACGAGCCAAAAGCCATCGCCTCGCCGAGTGCCCAATCGATTTGTCGTGACTCGATCATTTCCATTCTTGACTTTAATATACGTTCGATACCTGTGAAAAAGGCTCAAAAAACTTGAAAAAAACCGCCTCGCGCATTGTGAAGTTGAAAAAGATTTTTTTTTGTAGGGTTTAGCCGACCTTTGTGAATGACAAATTCTGCTGCGTTGGGTGGTGGGGACGAGAATTTTTTGCCAATGTGGATAAGAGTATCCTCCTTGATCCCAGTTGGAGATACCTTGAGAGGATCTTTTCCCTCGAAGAAACCGGACCAGGGAGAATCGAGCCAATCCTTGTACTTTATGTGAGTCTCCTGGCGGGCATTTGTGTAAGCTTCCTCGCAAATTTTTTCGTATTTATCCTTGACGTCTTTGACCTCCTCTTCGGTGACGACTCCGTCAGCGATGAGTTTGCTCCCATAAAGATCCAGACCAGGGGGAGTTTTCTTGATTTTTCGATACATGAGCGGTTGCGTGAACATCGGCTCGTCAATCTCGTTGTGACCGTTTCGCCTGTACGAGACAATATCGATAACAACGTCCTTGTGGAAAGTCGCACGCCATTCGGCGGCAACTTTGCAAACGTGCATCACCGCCTCCGGATCGTCAGAGTTTACGTGAAATATCGGGGCATTCACAACTCGGGCAACGTCTGGGGGTGAAAAAGAGGAAAATTAAATTCTTACCAATTTTTTTTTTAATTGAACGATTTTTTCTTGTTTTTTTAAACAATTCTATCATTTTTTTTTTCAACTAAGAATGCTTTTTGGTATTATTTTCAATTTTGTCATTTTTTTTTTGTAGAATTTTATTTATGTGACTTTATAGGATTAACTTCAATAATATCTCGATTGAATGTATAAAGATTCTGGAATAATAAGTTTGATTTTGTGAGTAAAAATTTGCAAATTCCAATGAAACTCACCTGTGCAGTAAGGCGAGGATCGAGAGTGCCTGGGATCAGTGGTGAAGCCAATTTGGTTGTTTACGACGATATGAATCGTGCCGTGAGTTGTATAATCAGGCAAATCCGATAAGTGCATCGTCTCAAAGACGATACCTTGTCCGCAGAAAGCAGCGTCGCCATGCAAAAGTATGGACATGACCTGTAATCGATATGGTGTCAGAATGAAATTTCGTAAAACATTACTAGTTTTTGTTTTATCTCGTACAATATTACACTACTTTATAAAATTGATATTTTTTACTTTTTTGCCTTCTCCGTCCCCGCGATAAAATTGCTCAGCACGCGTTTTTCCTTGGACAACTGGATCAGCGGCTTCCAAGTGAGATGGATTAGCAACGACGGCGAGACGAATATTTTTATTCGTAACGCGATTAAGACGCTCGATATAGGTCCCAAGATGATATTTCACGTCTCCGGAGCCCTGAGAAAATATATGATTTATTTATTATTATTATTATTATTTATTATCAAGATTTTTTTTGTGAATCTTGTTGAGGAGAGAAACTCACGTCGTCTGCGGCTTCAAGGGCAGCGAACTGAGTGAATATTTGACTCAGAGGCTTCCGACAAACGTTCGCGAGTACATTTAGACGACCACGATGAGGCATTCCCATTACGATCGATTCGACACCCAATTCCGTTGATTTGTCAATTACTTGTTTCATTGCCGGAATAAGAATTTCGCAACCTTCTAGACCAAAACGTTTCTCCGATGACCATTTGCGAGCGAGGAAAGCTTCAAAACTGTGGAAAAAAATTAATATATCTCATTGAAATAAGATTTATTTTGAAATAAAACAATCGAAGCTCAATATTATTAAAAGTGAACAGAAAATGTTATATTAATATTGTCACATAATTACCCAGTGGCACGGGTGAGTCTAGCCAGGATGAGTCTTTTCTCATCATTTGTAACGTCCATGACGTTTGGAGTTTCCATTTTTTGTCGAATCCAATTGCACTGTTCCAGCGAGTTGATGAACATAAACTCGACACCAATATGTCCACAGTATGCGTTCTCAAGACGTTTGAGAATCTCACGCAGGGGCAACGATTTTTCTTTTCCGCCAATGAAAGTCGTGGATGGCAACTTGAATACACGATCCATGTCAGAGTCCTCTGTTTTGTTGTTGTTGTTGAGTGTTTTTTTTTTGTTAAAAATCGTCAAAAGTCAATAATTTTTACCACGTCTCAGAAAAATCGAGACTTTTACACAACATTTATGGAATGTCACAGTCCTAAACCGATATGAGGGGTAGATACGAGTCAGTTAATTTTCAAAAAATATTTGTGTTTTTTTTCTAAAAAAAAAACATTTTAGACCTCATATAGGATTATGACAGAAATTCCTGTAAGCTAAATTGTATTTTCTTACAACTGATACTGAAAATGCGAAGGGGGGGGGGGGGAAAGGTTGCCTATATTTGGCACGCAGAGTTCCCTTATTAATTTTTTTTTTTAAACAAAAAAAAATTGATTCGACAGGAATTTCAGAACAAAATACGATAATTTCTTACTCGCAAGCGACAGAGTTTTAACAACTAGAGAAAAGATTTCTCACCACAAATCCTCATCACACCATTTGCGACAGAGGCGAATAAACAACACCGTAGAGGTTCTAAGCAATTTCATCGTTCATGCATAAAATTTTCTCGTTTTTTTTTCACTCAACGACTGGGTAAAAAAAATAGGAGGTAAAATTGATTGTGGGAAAAATAAAATAAAAATTCAATCGCAATCATGAAACATATAAAAACATGTACATTAGGGTGATGATTGTGGATCGCTACATCAGCCTCTCGCCCCGCACAAAAATACGTGTGTTCATCTGTGAGAATAATACATATAGACATTGAGTGCTGGATAAATTGTAGATTTTTTTCTACAGAAATAAATAGACCGAGTAGTAGACCGAATAGTAAAGAGAGAGAGAGAGAGAGAGAGAGAGAGAGAGAGAAGCACAAAAGTGTTTTCAGAGCAATACTGAGATGAAATGAGACCCTCGATGAAATTTTGTACAAATGATCGCTCATTTGGAAAAACGCGAGGTAATTTTCCCATTGAAAAATATAGCATATCCGAGGACAGAATAAAATTGTACCCGAGTGCGTGTTAGACCCGACTACCATTTGAATATGTATTAATCAGCCTGTACCATTTATATACTTTTATCAAGCAATAAAACAAAAGAATTAACCAAAGTCCCAAAAAATATACTTTTCAAGATCATATGGAGCCGATTAAAGGGATTTTGTTGTTGAGATTTCTTTTTACGATGATTACATACGTTTCATAAGTGCAGCTACTCGATATTGAAGGTCCTGCGAGTAAGTAGTACGGGGTCTCTTCCCTGTGGACATCAAACTCAGACTGAAAACCGAATTCTCCGAGTTTGGCGATTTAACATCGTTTTTTTTTTTTCAAGACTCTTTTGGGTGTTCCTCGCTCAAAAGAAACGAACAGACCAATTTTCAAGACACGGGACGAAGTAAATGGGTAATGATTTTTTTTTTGTGTGTGAACAGAAATGGATTGTTGGGTGATGGAAAGATTAGTGAATTATAAATCATATATAGATAGTTCAATAACAAGACACTTTTGGTGCCCCACATTCAGATGCCCTAGAGCTACAAAAATCGAAAACGTCGTGTGTAATTTCTTTTTTTTTCTACGCAAAAATATTAAATATTTAATGAGGCTAATATAACATAATATCTAATAAAATAGTAAATGGAGACTGAAAGCAAGAGACTCGTTAATTATGAAATTTTGTGAAATAATTTGCGATTCATCGCATCTTTTACAATACTTAAAAATTCGTTTTATAATTTCTGTTTATTCAACTTTTTTTCATAAACAATTTTTGCCATGAAAAAAGTTTCTCAGTCTTTTGCCATAAGTTTTCCACAAGTTTCGATCATAGGAGGATATAAAATTTGTGCAGTAAAGAAAACGCAATGTGTATCTAGAATTGCGACTTGATGTTTTTTTTTCGTTTTTTTTTTTTTTCATAGCTTACCGAAAGAGTAATAATTATAGAGCAACTCTTGGGGATGCCTATCATCAAGATCAGCGCTGTTGATGCCAAGTGGATCCAATTTAGCGATATGATGGCCACGTATCTGTGCAATGCAATTGCCAAGTTCATACCAGCCGTACGATATTCGTTGTGTTTATTTACCAATCACTTTATTAATTGGATTATAATTGCCGTCACATTTTGTATCATCAATTTCATAGAAAATTTTTGTAGCTGACTATCGTGACCAGAAGGATGAACAAAGAAAAAATAAAAAGAACGGAAGAACGTAAAAACGTGAGAAAATCTTCTTAGTCTGCACGAAAGAAAGAAAAAAATGTATGCTGACAGATTCGAATGAGCAAAAGTGTTAACGACACAACGAACACTAAGAAAACATACATTCTGGTATGCAATCAGTATAGTTGCGATTGGGTCTGTCGGGGAAAGAAAAATTCATTCCCATTGGAAAAAACAAGAAATATTTACAAAAAAAAAAAAAAAGTGCTTAGGCACTTAATCAACCACCTCACACCTCCCATAAGTGGCGTCAGATTCAATTTATCGAGAGGGATGTCTCGAGAGAAAAAAAAGCTGTGTTACAAAAAAAAAATCAGTTGAAGCAGCCAAATTAAATAAAAGAAGAATGCAAAAAGCTCCGTGAGAGATATTATATGTGCGATTTAGAAAGCAGGCGAAAAACATTCAACATGCAAAGCCGAGCGGAGACCTAACACGATTTCCTTACCTTTGAGAAACATCGAAGGATATTTGGAATAAAGCGAACCTTTTTTTGAATATTTTTTGTTTTGTTCTTTTCTTCACATACCGGAAAATTATACCCCGACAAACACGAGGGAAAAATGTTTACTCGCCCACAATTTCCGATTGGCACATTTAATGGTTTTTTCCCCCAAAACCCCATATGCATTTTCAGTATCAATGTGTAAGTGTATACGTGAAACAAAATTTCCATGTAAATGAGTTGAAGGTGATGGAAAGTTAGGGAAATTGGGAGGTTTACGATTTTTTTTTTTTTTTGTTTTTATCGTGCAAGCCTTCAATCTCATTAGACGTGGAACAATGAGTAGTTTTACGCCGGGATGAAAAAAATCATATTTTTGAAACTTCTTCGAGAAAAAAGGTACAATCGTTAATTTTCTCAATATCAAATTTTTCAGCAATAATAAAATATCGGGACTCAATGACAAATATAAATTGAAACATTTATGAGAATATTATCATTAGTATGACGATAGTATATTTTTTCTTTCGTTTTAAGTAGTTGGAAAAATTGATTTTGTACTTTCCCATTTTTATGAGAAAGGAATGAGTGTTGTGGATTTTTTGTTTTTTTGTTATGGAACCTTACCAAGCATATATTGACGAAGAACACGCTCCGGGGCTCCCTTGCGGGCCGCATAATGTGTGTGTATCAGGTCGTTTCTCATGATACCGAGCGGGTCCAGGTCAGCGACCAAATGACCTCGAGCCTATGATGCCAATGAACAAAATGACCCACAGGATGTCCCAATAATTTTAATTAAAGAGAAAGAAAATTTTCTCTTCAACAATTCACGAAACATTGACTACACACTAAATCATTCGGACGACACAATCCGCTGTACCGATTCGTGGAAAAATAAACAAAGCCGCCAACCATTCGAGTTGATTAACGATACGATTAAAAATATTCTAGAAAAAAAAAATCTTATAATAATTGAATTCATGCTCCTACAATAGTCAACTGGAATAGTTGTCGATTTACCCCTGGGACCATGAAAATCTCAAATCTGACCTTTTTTTTTCTTCAATTTTACACAGAAAAAAACATTGAATTCGAAAAAACAATAATTATCATCACCAAAATAATGCATTAAAAAAGAGAACTGTTTTGCCTCTTCCTCAGTACCAATAGAGAGCGAGGTGAAAAGCGTGAGTACCGAGAAATTAGTCGCGGTTTCGAGAATTCAAATTGTACGAGTTACATGTTTTTTGTTTGCGATTATTTGAAATTTTTGTCATTCGATTTGCCGGACATGCTTGAGGTAGAAGGCGCAGTGGGACGCGCATTCGCCTACAGCGAAATTGCGTAATCCAGGGCTATTATGTAACAAACCAGACAGTAGATGTGAATTGTTAAGCTATAGTATTTTTCTTTTTTTTTTAATACAAGTCAAGCGTCCTTGAATCATCGTGAATACATAATAGCCCTAAAAACAATGAAATAATTAACTTTATATGCATGTATATTGATATCATGATACAAAAAGTGGACCTTGTAAATTCTCACGAGTCCCATGCAGTACGACGGATCATGACTGCCCCTAGACATAAAACACTTTAATCGTGGATATCCAAATTCCGACAGAGTTGAACATTATTCGAATAATAAAATCTTTACTTTGTAATTAATTTAATCAAATTAATTTAATGCTTTGTAATTAAAATTTTATTTTATATCGAAATAATTTTATTCGAATAATTATTTATATAAATAGAAAATGGCCCAACTCTGATTTGCGGGATAAACCTCGTATGCATGCCACCAAAAAAATGTGTAGATCAGCATACGGTGAATGAAGAAAAAAAAAAAAATGTATATATAATGCAAATTATAACGACTCGTGACCCAAAAAATCAATGATGCTTTGCGCGAATAAGGTCACGGGTCGATTCGTGACATTCTTCGTTTTAAGAACGATTCGACGATGACGTGATGAAGGCATTTTTTTTTACACATGAATATCTTGCATCTGGGAGGTGCTGAGTGGCTCTCGTTAATAAATTTCATTTACGAATCGTTCGTTTGGTCGAATCGTTCGACCTGATCTGTTTTTTCGTCTTTTTTTTTACGTACCTGATACGATCGAATGATCGCTTGAACGGCGAGATGATCATCAATGATTTTCTCATTAACGGGCATCTGGCTCAGGTGAGATCCACCGCCGAGAGGCAGCAGAGATCCCAGAGTGTGGGTCGGTGCGAGTGAAGGTGGCGCTTGATAAGCCAGACCCGGAGCTGCTCCTGCTGTGCTGTTGCGAAAGAAGGAATCCCATGACTGTGGAAAATAGTAAAAATCAACATCTGTTATGAATGAATCTACAAAATAATTTTGAAACAAAAAAATAATTATATATTTTTGCGGGGGAATTTTTATCGTGAAAATTTTCTAATAAGGTTGAATTCACATTTAAAAGAGGAATTAAAAAATATATGACAATGAAAATGAAATTTATGAAAAAGAACGAAGCCTTGAATTATAATTCTCCTGATGTTACTAGCATAGACAATTGGAAATTGTTTTTGAATCATGCCGAGTTTTTGTCAACCAAAAAACCATTCTGTACATGAAACTGTTGAAAAATTGTAAAAAATTTACTTTCGCCAAAATGCAAAGCATTCGAGCTAAAATAATCTGATTTTGTAGTTATGCAATTATTAATAATGATACTTTTTTTTTGTCATATGATGAGAAAATTGATTTTTGGTTGTTTGATAATGAAAATTGTGTTGTTGGAAAAAAAATGTGGAAAAATTTGAATTGGTGTAAAATAATAGAATTTATACTGACGACGTGGACGCTATGCGGATCTTGCAGCCACGCATTGTACATTTCTTCGACATAGGAGCTGGAGCTGCCATTGAGGAAGGGCTCAGTTGCAGCACGACTTGTGTAACGACGAAGCGGCTCTGCAGCTACCACCTGGCTTGTGCGGGCTGATGGATGGCTTCGAACTAACCAGGAGGCGAATCTTTCGGCCCCGCAGACCTTCGGGGCCAACGGGGTCAGGGAATTGAATACTGTTCTAGCCCTATACATTTTGATCTGAAAAACAAATAGGAAAAACATAATTATTTCGTGTCTCAGAGACAAAGCTGATATTTTTCGTATTGATATCGTACTGAAGAGGAAAAACGCGACTGCCGAGACGGTGGATTGGTGGGTATAAAAGTAAATGATTTTACATTTCAAACTCGACAATTGCAACAGCAGAAAAATCACTTTCATTGTAATTCAGTGAAATATGATAAAAAATTAATTAATTAAAAAAATTAGTTCATTAATGATCAAGGTCATTTTTTTTTTAAATAATTAAGACCAAACGTAAAAGTTTTAAAGCGAAATGGCTGTATGATACTCTTATCGCTCAAAGACCAAGCAATTCCGGTCTTGTCCTCGTTATAAGACGTTTGTCTGGAAGTCACTGATTGCGCCTGCTACCTTGTCATTATGATTTAAGAGCAAATATCGGATGTCTCGAGTGCTCTGACCCGATACATGCACTGTCATTCCAAATACGAGTTTGTAATAATTGGCAATTTCAACGTCTTCATACCAAAGATTTTTTTTTTGATTATTGCTCAAACAAAAAATGTATTATGTGGATTAAAAAAAAATTGTCCGGCTGACAATTTATTTGCGCAATGATGAGAGTGGCCGATTATTTTTAAATGAAATATATTTCTTAATTAAAGGAACGAATTACTTGTGAAAATATGAAAAAGTTTTAATGCAATTATCAGGAAAAGAATGTGCGAATATCATCGCAAAAATTAATTTGTAACAATAGACAACTTCATTTTTTTTTCGCAACAAACTACGCGTCCAAATTATAATAATAGTAATAATCCTTCGTGAGAATGGGCCAAGTGGACTATATACACGAGAGCAAAAAATATATGTATATAGCACGACATACAAATACGGCAACACACTATAGCTATAACTGAAAAATTCTTGCTTCGACACAATGTACTCTTCATATTGAAAAACATTTGCGAGCAGCCTGAGAATTTAGTTGGGCAATGATTGAAGTGGCCAATTTTTAAAAATAAAATATATTTCAAATCGGGAAGATTTATTTGTGGGTATATGAAAAAGTTTAATTTTATTGCCGAGAAGCAAAGAATGTCGTTAATCATTACATTGTCACTACTCGTCGGAAAAACTGGTTCAAACGAGCCTTGAGGGATCAGCTCGTAAATCTAACGAAACCCGGTTAAATACAGACGGATATGACTCATTTAAAACGTCTCGAGCAAAAAGACACACACAAAGCTGTCTCGAATGTTTATACAAGGACCAAGTTTCGTTCAACTATAATTTATCGCGGGGTTATTATCAGTCAAGATAACGATGCACAGTCAAAACATTGTCATTTGTCCAATTAATCAATTTGTAATTTATTTCAAATTCGACAGGCACTGAAAAAATTGCACGTTCAAGGCAAATCTGCCAGACATTGAGAGTGCAATTTTTTATGTATGAAAAAATGTATGAAATTACAATTATTGACGAAGTAGTATCAAGTTTTGTATAAATGAACAAAATACGAAATTTGAAGTTTCAATAATTTATGAATCTCATAAACATTGTGTAATCGTTATAATAAAACAGAAAGGTTGCATGCAATCAGAAATGCAGCTCAGCTTTAAATATTCAAATGCATTATTATTAGTTATAAAAGAGAAAGGCCAGTGTGGAATCCAAGCAAGAAGCAAAATATAAAAATTAAAATGTTTACAAAATGTATAATAATATGATGAATTTCCAATCGATGAATCTGATTTTTTTAATGAATGGATGAGTTAATGGATTGACCTGATCCGATAAATCTTGTATATCCACGAGGATCATGTAATTATCATAATAAAAGAGGTAGGTCAGTGTTGCCTGAAACCAGGAATGGAGCAAAGCCGAATGTTAAATATTCAAGTTCATTATCATTATCGATTCTATTATTATTATCATTATTATTATTTTCTATGATTATATATACTCAGTCGGGTGACTGAGAAATTGTATAACGAAGCAAAATTAGTGCAATATACAAATTGGAATGTTCAAAAAATCTAGAAAAATAATAATTAATAATTGATTTTGAATTTTTAATGAATGAATTGATGAGTTGGCTCAATCGAACGAATCATTGATATACATACTTAAAATCCATCAAATCATCTAATAAACATAATAATTATTATTATTGTTATTATGAAAAAGGGTAAATGCAAGAAATAATGAGAGCCAGCTACATTCTCATCTATGGTTAATCATGTGACCGAAGGAACTTTATAAAAATTAACATCACTGTGAAACTGCACAATAAAGAAAAAATAAACCAAATATAAAAAAGTAGCCGTTTTTTTTAGAAATTACAAAATTCTAATAAGTTATAAATTAATTAATTTCAATTTTTTAATTAAACAATCAATTAACCCAATTGAATAAATCTTATACATACATCATTTATAATCCATTCATATTAAATTATTATTATTATAATTACAGTGTAATAAAAGGTTGAATGCGAGCAATAATGAGGACCAACAAAATTTTCATGCATTTCACCTAATCATGTGACCTGAGAAACTTTATAAAGATTCACATGACAGTCACGTGACATTAGAATACAATGTCTCGGAGACACACTTGCTAAATTATGATGCAATGCTCAGACATCTCATGAATGATTATTTCAAATTAGTGCCTTGTTTTTTTTACCCCACCCCCCAACACGTGAGACAAGCTACATAAAACTATTCATTGGACTGTGACCACGAAAGAGCAGACAATTGGAATTTTCTAGGAATAAATTTAAAAAGGAAATCCTTGATAAAAATGTCTCGAGTACATTCAGTGTCATTCGAAATTGATTTCAAGGACAAGATCGGAGGTTCACATTGTACGTCAAGCAAGACTACACAATATTTGCCGCAATATATTAGGTTTAAATACGACGAAGTAAAAAAAAACTGAAAGCAATGCCAAAAATAAGATACAGTCAACATATCTCGTGCCAGGATTACACAACTTTTGGCATGTGAACGAATATCTATATGTCCACGAGTTTGAAATATATATGTATATTTTTATGTATGTATTACTTTATGTATCTATATATTTTATATGGATAAAAAAAATCACGGAGTAAACCTAAAGTAGGTTAATCCCCGTTGCCCACAAAATGTGTCACAAATTCCCAAAAATTCTCCATAAACGTCATCGTGATCATTCCAGAAATGAAATATCGCCAAGATCGACCTCAAAAACTGATCGAATTAATAGAACACCGAGACTATTTTTATCTCGTGCAATAATTTTTACGTAACCGAAAATAAGTGTCATAAAATATTGAAAAAAACCGAAAAACAATAGACGATCGTGATCACGATAGTTGGCCGCATATGTGAGAATATTCGTAACAATTATTAGGTTAAAGATGCACAAATACTTGATAAAAATTGCATACCTGATGTTAACGATACAAGTATGACAGGCAGTCCACCATTTGCAACTCGCTGGTACCGCACTACCGTCGAGAAATATAATGCCATTCGGGAATGTGAGAACAGCGCGCATGACGGAGAGCGGCCAAACTAAAAAAAAAGCGGTTTATTCAAATATGAAGTTTGTACTGACATTAATAATTTGATTGATTGTATTAATTTTTTTTCACATTATTAATTAACGATGTTGTTATTGATATAAAGAGCGATGAATTTACGAATGAGTTCATAACTGAATTTGATTAATTATTATTTTGACATTATTACATTGACGTTTCAACGTCAACTGATTTCGACCAAACTGAATATTTCCCTTTTCGTTGTAAATTATTTTATAACAGATGAAAATCAATAAAAACGAAGAATGTGATCGTTCAGTCTTTGGTTCTGGAAACCTGCGAATCAATTTTATCACTTTTTGTGAAGTTTTTGTAATCAAGTATTAATTTTTGTTGCGATAAATTTATTTTAATTTTCCAATTCGACAGTTCACATAATTCAGTGATAACAGCCAAATTATAGATGACAGGATTTTTCCTTCTTATTTCGTCATAAAAATAATCAATATGGAATTGTACTTTTAAATGAAAGAGTCACGTCATAATGGATACTGATGATGTTCGGGGGACGTGGATTAATGATGGCTATGAGAATGATTGCAAAGATTTTAATACGAAAAATTCAACGACCGAGTACAGTGGACGCCACAGCAATTTACCGGTTCCGGTCAAAAGTCGAGCTGACATAATTTTGACAGGTTTTTAATAATTTAATAATAATATAATAACAATAATAAATTAAAAATTAATTACGCATCATTCTTAAGTATTATTCCTACTATTATTATCTATTTTTTAAAAGTAATTTATCAATTTTTTTTTAACTTGAAAAATGATTGTATAAATTTTTCTATTTCAGATCTGGAAAAACAGCTCAAGGCGACTGAATCTCAATACGATTCAGCGAAGGAAAGATTGCGTTATTCAAAATTACTTTATCACACTGCCGGGTCTATTTCTTTGGGAGCAAACGATTATAAGCAAGCAAGCGAAACTCCAGTAACTGAAAGAAATTGGCAGTCCGAAAAATCGGCAAATTCTCGCTTGGCGAATGAAAAAAATTTCAAGAATAATTTGGCTTCCGGTGACACGCAATATCTCAGAGACGTGAAAAAGAACCAGCATATCGAACTAGGTAAATATAGATTTTTATTGTACAGCAGAATTTTTTTTCAAATCTTTCAAATATCGAAAAAAAAAAAAAAAAACCTTTAGAACCAACTGAGGAAAGTCCAGTGCACACAGCGAGATCTTTGAAGGTCACGTCAGACTCGAATATTTTTCACGACGTTCACGATGAAAATAGCAATGACTCGGATACACAACATTATTTTTCCGAAAAAGCCAGAGGTGATAGAAAAATATTTGCTTATGATGAAGCATCGGAAAATACTGGAGCCGATGAAGATGCAGAAGTAATTTTTTTTTATTGCACAAAAGGAATATTTAAAAAAAAGTTACAAATACATTTTAAGGTTTTCGTTAAAAAATTCATATCTTTCGTATGGGAATTAATACTCAATTAATAATTAACTAAATTAATTATTTAATTGAACAATTCAGCGATTAATATTTTTTCAATGAAATTAAAATACTTCAACCATCTTAATTGATGCCAGATTGAAAAAGATCACATAATCAACGATATCTCGACAAGGGGACAACATCCTTATCAGCGAAATTTGGAGGAGTATTCCAAGGGCCTTCAGGATGAATCGGATGAAGAATCTCGACATGGAGAATTTTCAAAACTCGAAGATCCACAGGATTATCCCAACGATCTAAAATCGTCGAGGCAACAAAAATTGCCAAAGCAAGAATTGCATCTGAATCTCGTAGAAAGTGCCATGAGCCTGCAAATGTCGGTGAAAAATAGAAAATCCCGAAATGAGAAGAGTCGAAGAGTTAGTAGTGTCGTTACATCGACCAACAGGAAAATTGCGAAGCAAATCGACGATACGATCAGTGCAACGTCCAAGAGAAAGAAAAAAAAAAGAGGACTCAAGGCTTCGAACTCGAGATGCACGACTGCCACGAGAGACATGAGTTTTGTTGACAATAAAAAAGACGTAAAAAAACGGAAGCAAAGAGGTGCAATTTTGTTTTTAATTCAGTTTTGTATCAAGAAAAATTGGTACAATTTTATATTCTTTGCACATGTTAGAAAACTTGCAATTACGATTTTTTTTTTTTGTCACTTTTAAGATATTTCAATAGGATTTTTTTGAAAAATTTGACACTCGTTTCAAACTTTAATTAAAAAGACTTAATCACGTGGCAAAATTTAATTTAAGATTTTTTTGTTTAGATGACAATTTTTTCGTTTCTTTTTCTATTGTTTTGAGTAAATCCTTATTTTGACATGAACTAATAAATAATCTAATTTTTCTCCAGGTCACTCAACAATGCCTGGATCTCAGTCCTCAAATCGTCATCATGATATGACCGCAAAGATTCAGGAGAATTGTAGCGAATTCGTCGAGATTTATAACAATCGTGCTGTTAAAAGTGGAAGTATATCGGTCGTTTCGAGCAAACACTCGAAATTAATGGATCCACGTGGTCGAGGAATTGGCACAGCCAATACGTGCGATCAGCCAATTCGAGTAAAAGGCAGCTATAAACTCGTTGAAAACAAACGTGATGATATCGAGGAACGAAGATCAAGGAAGCAAAAGAATAATCAACGAATCAGCAGCACTGTAGAACATTTTGAAGCTGATGATGAAAACAGGTCAATTTTTTAAATGATTTTTCAAAAAAGCCCAAAAACAAAACTTTTTAAGTCAATTTTTTTGTAATTTCACAGCGATAATCAAATTTATCAATTATGTTGACCCATTAGATCCGAAGAACCGATGAAAATGAATCTGATTTATCAAGCAGAATGTTCGCCTGATCACATGGATAATAAAATAATCGAAGAACACCAAAATCATCATTCGAATTCTCATTCACATGAAAATTCCTTGCCCTACTACGATTCTCTGGCAATAAGAAATTACGAATTACCAACTGTAGCCTCGAGATTGAAACAAGTGAACAGAGCGTATTACAACAGATTCAATTTCAGAAATATTCCGTTCGTAGTTGGAACATCAACGACTCCCAGTTACAATTTAGGACTGAATATACAGGAAGTTCGTTTCATTTAATTCTGCCTATGTAATTTTTTTTTACCAATTTTCTCGCCCTCACGTTTTTACTTTTATTATCATAAATTAGACGCTGAGCTTGATAAAAACAAGACAAATAATGCCCGGTGTAGCTACTCCATTGCTAATGAATAAAGTTACAAAAGGTGTGAGGCCAGTCTCGACGTTGCTCGGATGTATAAAGGATAAGGACGAAGCACAGGCTGATGAAGCAAATATTCAATTCGGCGTAACTTCAGCTGGTATTTACAGCGTTTGTCCCGAACAAATGTCTACAGGGCACAAAGTTCCGAATTCCGTTCAGCTGGGACCACTATCACTGAAGACCCCAAGGCTCAGCTGCATTGCTGATAGCCAAACATTGTTTGAGGCTCGGGAAACTTTGACAAATGCAAAAAACGAATCAACGTTTAAAAAACAAAAGACTCAATCAATCTGCTCATCAATGAAGTTCAATCCGGGTAAAACCATTGAAGCCACAACACAGTTGACACAGAGCACGCTGCTGCGCCAGAGACAAGTAATTTTGAAGAAATCTTAATAACGCGAAAAAAACAGTTTCCTTGCGATATTGCTGTAGAAAATTGTGTCCTCCAAACCGGCTGTAAAGAGTCATTTCTCAGGAATCACGAAACCGATTTGGTTCGCTTTGATAGGATGACTTCAATTTGATATTAACTCGCGATCTACAAAGTTTGAATCCAGTTACACTATTTGGACTGTTACTTTTGTGGAGAAAACGATTTTTTACAAAAAAAAAAATTGATTGATCATTTCATATGATATGGGAATTTCGAAAAACGTAAACCGATTTCGTTCTTCTTGCTAGGATTACTTCAATTTGAGATAAACTTGCAGCCCACAAAGTTTCAATTCATTCAGACCCAAACTTTCTAGCACGAATTTTCTTATTCTTCGCACAATTTTCTTATATGGCAAATAAATGAAATTTTCATCATTTGCCTTATTTACAGGAAGAACTCAATATGGGAGAATCGCAGTCAATGAAGTGGCAAAGCATGGCACAAAATGGGAAAGGGATACGCGAAGTACTAGAAAACTTCCACGACCAGTTTGACGGAATGTATACGTAAGATACCTCAAAAATTACACTTGAATTTGTCATTTTTCAATGATTCATTTTTTTAACAATTTCAAAAATTATTCATTAAACAGAAAATACGAAAAAATGAAGGAGCAATTTGAAAAAACGAAAGATAAATCATTGGAAAAAGAAATGGAGTCCCTGGACAAAGAGTTGAATGCCAAAGAAGAAGAAATTAACGCAGTCGCCAGTCTTTGGATGGAAGTAAGCTGTGCAAAATCTTTTTTGAACTTAAAATTAAAAAAAAAAAAGAATAAAAAATCCCTATTTTTTCACATCAAATTTTCAGGTAAGATCTTTGAAGCAACAGATGAAAATGCTTCACGAGAGAAACAGCCTTGTTTGCATAGCTACCGAATCACCCGAAAGTCCGATGTATCATGAATTATCTACACGAGGATGCACAGCAAATCCAATTCGTATGATCAATTTTTACCGACGAAGTGGATCGGCCGATATCAATCGTGGTCCCTCGACATCGACGAGATTGGCTGGTTTGCTTCGCCAGATTAAAACGTTCCAGAAGCAATTAAAATCCAATACGTAAACAAAATTGCGCAATTCTTCCTCCCTCCAATCCTCTTTTAAAATTGTATCCTCCAAGTTATAGTAAACAGGAAATCAATCCACATTATGAAAATGGACCTAAGGATAGGAAAAAAAAACAAAAATTAATGAAACGAAAAGAAAAAATCGGAACCATTTTTTTTTTTTCATGTTTGTTCTATCTCGTATATTTTTTTTTCGTTTTAAATGTTTTAATATGACTGCCTGTATGTAGATATTTATAATATATATACTTTGTATATACATATATTCAACACATGTATAAACGCAAAGAGTCGTTGGTATATTTTTTTTTTCATCTTTTATCTCTCGCAGGACATTTTTCCTCCTCTTCTTCTTTCTCTCTCTTTGAGTTAATGCGCATAATTTATAATCATGGAACGTATTCCTATATCAGGCGACACACCTATAGTGGGCTGGAGATAAGCTATTTTGGATTGATCTCTCTTTTTTGCTTTTTCTTTCCACTCTCGCACATTTCTATTGCATTTTTGTTCGAGCAATTTATTATTTTTTTTATCCGAGGATCTCTATACATTTTATAAAGAGAATCTCTAGATATGTCGTTTAAAATCCACACCGGTCGATTCATTCTCAGAAAATGTCTATCGAAAAAAAAAACCATTTTTCAATTCAGAGAAGTAAAATCGACCCACGTACGTTTGTATATATTTCTGAGAGCATTTCAGTTTCGAGAATTCGATCTATTCTCCCAAGCCGCCTTTCTACCGGTTATGAAAAAAAAAAAACCTATGTCTTTTTTTTTAAGCAGCTTTTAATATAAAACTTTAAATCTACACGCCTAAATGACGATTATTTGTTCTCTCGCAAAAATCGCGAGAAGCGATTGGGTGAATTTCTACAATTTCCACGAATGGAAATCATTATTTCACTCAACGTTCGGAACTTCGAGCACAAACTCATTCCCACATTTCTCTTCTCGCGATACAAATATTTCTTCCATTATTTATATCACAGACTAAATGATGCTTTGGTCTAAAAAAATCGTTTCTCTTTATTTTTTTTTTTTGCTTTTTTTTCACTTTTCTCTCATTATTATATATATAACCGATTTTCGGTGGACGAAAGAGCGTTCCATGGCATGAGTTTCCATTTTTCGTTCGTTGGTCGGTTGTACAATTTTTTTTTTTTTTCTTTGCACCGTCTTCTGCAATTTGAAACCGACCAGCGATCGGTCACGTCAGAGAGAATACATGGAAATCGAAAATTTTTTTTCATCAATCATCCAAAAAATGAATCCTAAAAACGTTTTGCAAAGATTCTAGAGAGCTCGGAATCCGATCGGAAAAATCGTCGTGATAAATCTTCATCAGCCTATAAAACGCTCGATGCGCGAAAAATGTGTATTTTAAAAATTATTCTTTCCTTTATTGTGTGTGTTCGTTTTTTTTCTCTCCTCTGTCGATCTATAATAACGCTATGATATTGTTTGGATAAATGTTTTTCTCCATGATTCGACTATCAAACTTAAATTGTAGCACCGTCGATAGAAGCTCCGTGAAATTACCAAGTAGCGATTATTGTTTCATACTCGCCTCTCGAACGATACAACGGAAAGATCAACGAGTCATTTTTTTTTTCCTTTTTCCATTCTTTTTTTTCCCCACTCCACTCCTTCAATGCGTTATACTGACGTAACATTTTATAGTACTCTTATACATTTACAACGTGTAATATCTCTTAGAATGGTTATACTTATACTTTACAAAATAATCCCTTTTCTTTCCTCTTACTCTGCGTTTTTCTTCTTCGTCCGTTTATTTTATTTTTTGCTTCATCGCTCTTTTGTCTCGAGTAACGATAATCATCATTATTTACAGGAATAAAAAGCTTATTCGTTTATTTATTTATTTTTTTTCAACTTGATTTTCTCACTTTTTCGACTCGTTCTCCTCTACCTGCTCTTCTCTCGACAAAAATCCAAGACTCAATTCACGAGTAAAAAATAAATAAAAATTCATTGTTTTTTTTTTTTTTTTTTTTGTTGAAAAAACTGTTTTTATCGCCAAGACGCGATGATTGTAAAAATTTAAAATCGTTGTAAAGAAAAAAAGATCACTCGACAAGAAGTCACTCAAAAAGCGTCATATCGTTCGAACGTTTGTACAGAGAAATTGAGAAAAAAAAAATTCCGTTCTTAACGTTGATTTTGGGAATTAGCTGTGGAAAATCTGTCTACTGCGTTTTTCGACGAACGCATGAAAATCGAACACGATTATGTTTTTTTTCTTTTCTTTTTCCTTTTCTGTTTCGTTTGTTTTTGTAAGCTTACACACTCCGTCATGCGTTTTTGGCAAGGAGAGCCTCGATCAAGCGTAATTTGGCTTTTGTCTGTTTGTAGGACTCGTAAACGGTTGTGACGTGTGGTCCGCGATCTTCTCGTTGCATTCGACGACCGGCTCGTACCTCAAATTGTGCCTCGAGCTCTTTGAGCGCTCGCCGAAGACGTTTCTTCTCTTCTCTCGTTACTCGCTGCTGATTCAAGAGTTCCTCTCTGCAATGAGAAGAACAAAAACAAAAACAATTTTATTAATTGACAGGAAAAAAAAAAATCGGCGCGAACGATAAGTCTCAAAATTATCTCAAAATTATCAAGCGAATAATTTCAATTTAAAAAAATCACACGCGATCGAAAAAATCGATAAACAATTATTGTTGAATCGTTTTAAAATTATTTGAATCATCAAGATATTTCTCAAGCCGAAATGGAAAAATTTCAAATGAAAAAATTGCGATTAAAATGTCGTAAAAAAATGGTTTTATTACTCAATAAATTATTTAAATTGTTAAAATTACTTACTGAGGAAGAGCATGAAGACTTTCGCCAGCTCCGCGACTGCCCTCGCTACTGCTATGCTGACTGTCGCTGTCGGTTGGCAATTGATCGGCAGGTTCGATGCAATCGAGAATGCCACGATGAGACATGTCAGGCTCGCTCGCTCTGCGGTCACCATCGGCGGTACTTCCAGGCAACGAGGACGATGTAAAATCCATTGCCTCGTGCTCCAATATAGTCGCCAATTCGGGAATACTGTCCTTATTTTTCCCCTACAAAAAAAATCCATAATCATTATAGCATAAAAACTATAAATAAGAAAAAAAAATCAAGGGTTTATTTTTTTTAGACACAATTGAACTTACAGCTCCAGATCGAATGAGGAGCCTTTTGAGTGTTCTATATCGATCGTAGAGCGGTCTGACCATCGTGCGATCTTCCTTGGAAACTGGCCGACCAAATGCACCCTCAATATGCAGCAAACCTTTCTGAACCGCCGTTTTTTCTTCCATTAGCTGTTCGTACGTCAATTCTTCCATATTATCGGTTCTGTTGGACTTGAGACGTTTCTCGCAAAGTTTTCTCTCCACATCCTTCACCATATCCTCTATAAGTGCACCTCTCGTTTTTTCAGGACTATTGTTGTTGTTTGTCGGACCTCCGGAATTGTTCAAGCGTGAATTTGCATTTGCCAGAAGAGCCGAGATCGGATCTTCCTTTAACAATTTGTGCTCCTTTCGCAATTTATTGAGCTCCGAGCAGAGTCTCTTGATGTCACGATTGCTCATCTTGTCCGAGTGACTCGGGCGATAACCAAAATTTTCCTCAAATTCTTCCTCGTATTTTTTTATCTTTTTCTTGAGGCCATTTATGTGTTTTGTCAAAGTTTTCAGACCAAGATCCGTGGGATTCGGGACGTTTGGTGGATCGTCGGTCTCGGTGTAAAATCGTCGTGGAACAAGCAACGAATTTCGAGGGGATAACATCGCCTCGACGCGCGAATTTGTTTCTTCTTCCTGCCATGTAAAAATGAGCATAAATAAATAAATTTATTTTTAATAAATTTCTTATATTTCAATCTTTGTTTAAAAAAATATACTTTTCTTCAAAGCCATAAAATAATTTTGTGACACTTAATAAATGAGAATTTACACTCACGTCTCCCGGTCTATGCTGAAATCCCCAATTGGTCGGCACTGGATTGTTCAAATCCTCATGATCCAGGATGATAGCTCGGACTGGAGACGGCGATCTGCTTGGTCCGCTGCTCAGCATCTCGAGAAAACTCTGTCCGGTCGAGCCATTTGAACGATTGGTGCCCGGCGAGACAGCGTAGATTCCGTCGGACTCGTCCTCATTTTCCTGAATAAAAGAAAATTATAATTCCCATTGAAAAAAAAAAAAAAAAACATACCAGATCCATTTTTCAAAATAATTATAAAGCTTCATTTAAAGAACGTTTTAGAAGTTTAGACAAATAAAAATTTGTCTCAATCACAAGTTTCATTTTTTTTCGAGTCGCAATCAAGTTTTTAACGAAATAAGTTTCGTTTATTTATTTATTGCCTGGGTACCTTTGTAGAACTTTGGTCAACCTCGAGGCCCTTGTGAACCCTTTTGCGTCTTCCCTGTCTTCTGCCACGTGGTGTGATGCTTCTGCTGAATCTTTCGCTACTTCGAAGTCTCTCAACATCGCACTCGAATCTTTCAGCGGGTGAAACTGCGTCACATGGCGATGGTACCGGTGATGGTTTAATCGAAACCGGCGAGACGTTTGTTCTCTCGTGCAGTGGCAATCCACTGCATCTCTGAAACACCAATGGAAAGAAAAGACCTATAACTACGAAATTCTTGAAAAAAATATAAATAAAATAATGTCAGCCGAAAAATGTCCAACTGCTGGCAGAGCATCGAATATTAAAAGGCCAAATTTTCTAAAATGGTTTAATATAAAAAATTATTAATATAAAAAATTCTACGTTAATTTTTAAGCATATTCCTTGAATTTTCGAATATTTTAACTCAGTTATTTCATATTTTTATTATTAAAAAAATAAAAAGATTATTGCAACATTTTCGTCGAGTATAAAATCATCGAGTTCTCGACAAATTATTCAGTTTCATGAATAATAATAAATAATAAAATCACACGAAAAAAGTAGAGGAAAATTCTTTGATTTAAAATTAAAAATTGAATTTGACAAATTTGAACAACTCACCACTCCATGTCCCATGTCTTGTGGTATTTGCGACAGTACGTTAATATGTTTATCGCTGTTGAAATCCTCGTGACTGCTGACACGACGTATGGATTCAGCAACTACATTAGTCGTGTCTTCCAATATATGTTCCTCGCTGTTACTTCTAATGAGTTTTCTCTCCTGACAACAGGATTCACGTCGTTCCTTCCGTTTGCGCGGTTTCAGCGCGCAAAGCAACGACGTCCTGTCCGTTTCCCTCGTCGTTGTATCCTCGTTGTTCGATTGACGACAGCAAACTTTACAATCGTTTTGTATCAGCGCGTACGACGTCTTGTCACGAACGCTGCAAACAGATTGAAAAGGGTGAAAAAAAAAAAAAAAAAAAAAACCAAAAATTATCATAAATGAATTGTATTCTATGTTTGAATGGTATATCAATATTTTATTATCTCGTTGAAACGTCAGAGAGCAACAAGGAAAAATTACGCAATACATTTGTGGCGTAATGTTGAAAAATAAAATAATTAACTTGGCTATGGAATTCTTGACCTTGAATGGAGAAAATTGCAAAGTTTGCTTGGTTATTCATTTACTTGCAAATTTTTTAGCGCTATTTAGTGCTGTTAACAAAATACTTTGTGGTCGAGAACTCGTCATTCTGGAACGTGAAATTATTTTTTTTTACGGTGTATGTTTTGTTGCGTGAGGAGTAAGAAAATAAAAAAACTTCCACTGGAATTTTCAAATAAAAAAAGATCGTTATACTCGTTATAAATGGAAGATATTAAATGAGTATTGTTCCCTGTTATTAGATCGTTCTGAATTTTTCTTCAGTCAATTTGTTCTTGAAAAAGTAATTATCTAGAATCTCGTGAAGAATGGTCTCGTTGTAACACTTAAAAAAACAGAATTCAGATTTTTATATTTAAAATATTTCCGTTATTCATATTCATATCGAATTATCATATCGTTATTCATTTCAATATGAAAAGGAGAATGAGAATCTGAAAAATGGACACTATTCAATTGCAAATATTTCAGAATAAGATTGCCTGATTGGGTAGAAAAATTCGTGTATTTTATCTTGGGTTCAAAAGCATTTCTTTGATGCAAAATAACAAACGAAAAAATGTTTAATTGAAAATTTTTATTCATTATTAAGTTCCTCATTCTTGTGCAAAAATAAAAATTCTTTTTCCCTATAAAATAAAGAAGAAACTATTCAATTGAAAATGCTTGAAAATAAATGCTCCATAGAGTATATATAAATATTTCTATATTATGTATAAGAATTTTATGTTGGGAGGAAAAAGCTTACGAGCCTCGATATCGAGGACCGTTACGATAATAGCGAAGCTGCAGTGAATAAGTAATAGCAGCGTTGGAAATCGTAGATACAGCCCTGTAGCTCGTTATTTCGTCAGGAGGAATAGACTCCAGTTCGTTTTCTGTTTCTTTCAGTGTACTACATGCATTATCTGTATAGACGACGTGAATGGATATGAAAAATAAATTGCTCAATTCTACGCTAAATTAAATTGAATTAAAAAAAAAGCGATCGTTTATATCGCTCATTTTTATATGAACAAAATTTCATAAACTTTTTTTGTGATCACGTGACAATTTCTTTTGATTCTTCTGCCCATAAATAATAACAATAATAAATAAATTATGAAAAAGTTTCAATATAAAATAATTTCAATTTAAAAAAATCATTGAAAACAATTATGTGAAAAAATAATTACGAATAATTATGCAAAAAATTGTTATCAATCCTTTCCTCATTTGAATGAGTTTAATCAATTTTTTGATTATCAGCAAATTCATTTACGGTCGAAGGAAGTTGTAGAGAATGTGCAGCTGTTGCCCGGTCGTTAACTCCGCTATTTATCTTACATAAATTGAGGAAGCAGGTCAAAAAGAGCTGCTGCCAAGACGGCCCAATCAATGTTCATTTTATAAAAATATCCAACGCTCGAATGACTGTCAATTTCTCCATCGAGAAGTCATTATGAACGTACAAACGTTTGTCGATTTTGTTGCTAATACATTTCCATCCGTCATTACAAATATCGCGAGCTCGATTTGGAATATTTGAATGACGTTTCTAGGAAATTTGTGGCTGTTTAGGAATGACTTGGAAATCGAACGAACGACTTACATCACGATTTCACTTCAACTATAATATCTATATATGTAAGGCTTAGTTATATATATATATATAACTAATCCTATATACTAATATATATATAACTAATCGATAACCCGTTAATTCGAGGATTAATTTTACATGATAATTGTACGATAATAGATCCCCCCCCCCCCCCCCCCCTCGATGGCATTACCGAGTAATTTCGTCATCGAGATTTTCAATGAATAAAATTGTAGCCTTATCGAGTTTGCAGATACGGGAGGAACGAGACGAAGTAATTTTAATCCACTTACGTGTCATTAATGAGTCAATATATGATATCTGGTTTTACTATATATATACACTTCGAGTCTGGCGAAAGGCTGACGATCTAATCGTGACTCATTCACGCTGAATATTTTACTCTGTCTAAACACGAGAAATTAACAAATGAGGTGTGAGTTTTTTTTTCGCAGATGTTCACAAGTACCGATCTATTTTTAACATGATTTTTTTGTGAGAGCTTGAAAATACGTCAAAATATTTGTTTAACTGCCCTCTGGTGTTTATTTGGTTAACGAGTACATGAAATTTTATATTAAGCGTCTTTTACACACGGAACGTTTTTATTGGAAAATATTAAGTGAGTTATTTTCGATCAAATTTTAACTCGAGTTTATTTCTTATTGTATATACGCAAAAAAAAAATGAGAAATTGTAATTTTTGTAAAATATTCATTTGAAAGTATTTTCGTAGAAATTATTTCGGATTTTGGCATTAAAGAATAATTTGCAAAAAACGTTAATTCCTCATTATTAATAATTTGTTTGATTCGATCGTGACTAAAATAAAAATTGTTCGATAAAATTATTATCCGCGTATATTTATCGCATTTACTGCAGAATTTTTCTCTTTTTTTTTCTTAATTACTTAAATTTGAAACTATCCAGATCTTCGGGTCGTTGGAGCTTCCGATTGCAAGATCGTAATATAAGTATCGTTTTTTTTTTGTGCTTCTGGAGATTTAATCGCATGAAACAATGAGCATAAAATCAAGCTGGCAAAGCCGCAAAACTTTGAATCATCGTTTAAAATGTCTCGTAATGATTGTCGCCATGTTATTTTGTGCCGATTCACGTGACTCAGCATATAATATATGTGCGGTACAAAAGGGATAATAAAATCGTGCGAGTTCGCTGGGTCGAACTCGCTCCAACTGTTTCGACGAGTCATGAGAATTTTTTAAATGGCAAAACGATCTTAACAGCAAACCATTCGGACATGAAAAAACTTGTTTTTGATTGTTGCTTATCATGTTAAAGTCACGTGAAGAATCACGAGTGAAAACATGCTTAACCGGCTTTTATTCATGGTGTTTGCGATCGGTAGACTTCATGGCGCTCGGAACGTATCTGAACTTCGATTCACGGCATTTTTATTTCTCTCTCTCTCTCTCTCTCTCTTCTTTCTCTCGCGTTTACTGCAGAGCACATTTTGTGAGTATATCTCAATCGCATACTTTCGCCGTGACTCATCGCTCGGACGGGTTAGAGTACGTATAGATATAGATATTCATCGTCTCTTGAGACGTAGGAAAATTTTCGTGCACCTGCACATCGATCCATTAACAGAATATAAATTGCCGTTTTTAGCCAATTTTTCACGAACTATTTTTTTTTTTTTTTAGAAATTAATTTATGTTTATTGCCAGACTGATTAAATGTTTTAATAAAAACGAATTAAGTTTAATTAATTCCAATATAATTAAGCTTTTTATTATTAAAAAAAAAAAAATGTAAAATAGAAAAGGAGTGTTTTTCTATTTTCGTAAAAATTCAATTAGCATCTCCATTGACTTTTCAATTTTATGATTACTGCGAAGAGATCGTCATTTTTCACATTGCTTTCAGGCTGCAAATGTTCAATATCTCTCGCTCTTTGGAATCATTTTTTTCTGATACAAAGTGTTGATTATTTGAAATGTGTCATTTGTGGGTTCGTCACGTGATAGAATCGATCATTCAACTACGGGAATATCCGGCATTATGTCTCTATACATCTTACAGTAAAACCTGAATAATCCGCAGTCGACTTAGTCGCATTCGACATGCCGCATTTTTTTTACGAATTTCCCATTTCTACTTAAATTTGGGTAAAAATGAAAATGTAACTGGAACTTTTTTCAATTCGGGAATGTTGAATTTGGCTTAGAGTAAACATTGTAGCGATGAATTTTCCAATATTTATATTATTATTAATACATTATTAATATTTTTATTATACGGAATTCTATTATCGGTGGTTTTCAATTATCCGGGAAAATCCCAGACCCACTTGCACCGGATACTCTACAGTATTTAACGCCCTAAGTATATATATATAGTACGGTTCTATCTATCTAGCGTTGATGTGCCAGTAGTCGGCCAAGAACCAGTAATTGGCCACACCATCAAGTTAATCTATACCTATATATATAGACCGACAGCGATAGGTGCGCGGTCGGCGTGTAGCTCTGGCGGTCACCAAAGTGCAGAAGCGTTGGACGCGGACAGTACTTGGTGCGGTGACCGCTTAGCCGTGCGCTAGCTGGCGCATTAAATCGCTCAGCGGGAGATAAACTTCCCAGAGTTTGGTGATTCCTTGTAGGAACACTACACTCTGCCAAAAGAGCCGACTGTACCGACACAGGTTTTCCTCAGTTTCCCTGTGCCCATGGCGAATGCGGTACAGTGTAGCTAAGTCGACTGCGGACGCACCGAAAGTTAGGTTAGCTCAGCGAAGTGCGAGTAGGGAGTGATAGGAATGGGAAGGGTACGTAAAAACCCTCAAGGGTATACGTTGGAAACACAATAAAAAAGAATCATTAAAAATGAATATATATATATATATATATATATATATATATATATATATATATATATATATTTGGCCAATATGTGAGCATAGGAGCGGCCCGACTACTGGACGTGGACGACTTATTGGCACATTTAATTACCCTGCGCGATTCCCTTCAATAACACGACAGTTTTTTTCAAATTATTTATTATTCGTTCCTATTCAAACCTAATCGCTCTCGTGTTGAATAATTTTTATTCGCTAAACGTGTTTTAATTTCGTAGAAAAGTATTCGCGACTGTTTTTTTGTCTTATTTAACGCGGTGGTCTACACCATTTTCTGTCACCGCGTTGAAATACACAGTGCTTTTGGGTCACTGGGTCACTGGTGACCCAGGTGTACACCAGAGGGTTAATTTCTCGCAATTCCAAAATAATTTTTTTTCGTATTCCGACTGAATATGCTCGATTGCATTTCTCGTATTCATGAAACGTTAAAATATCGTCAGACAATTCGTGAGAAAGTTCAAAACTTCAACTTTAACGAGACTCGCTGCGATAACCATAAATGCGTGCAAAAATTCGCGTATTTATATTTTTATTAAATTTGAACGAAATACGAGCACGATTTGAATGAAAATCCACTGAAAATAATTTTTAATCAAAATATTAACAAATTTGTCGAAAAAAGTTTTAAAGTAAATTTTTATAAAAATTCTTTATTATCATTAATTTTCATTTAGTAATTAATAATATTTAAATAATATTCATTTGTTATTATTTTTTTTTATGCTCGTTAAATTTTAAAAATATGAAAATAACAAGTAAAGACAGAAAGGTGAAATTTTCCGTAATCGAGAGCGCGAGTTTGCAAGGACGCTGCGATATGGTCGAGGCGGGAGGACATAAATATTTTCTCAATCGACGTTATGCACTCGTCTCGACATCGTGCGTGGGCACGGGTGCGGCGAGGCCTCTCGCGAACGAGAGAATTTTCCACTGCCGGCTTCTTCAAACTCATCAAGCCTATCTAGAATAATGTCTCTTCTGCGGTCACGTCTTTCTACCTTTTTTTTAGTTTTTTTTTTTTATTTACCTTTCAATTCAACGCATTTTCCCCACCTGCTCGTACACCGGATGCCCGAGAATGGCCCCGTCCAGATATACATATATATACATATATATATATATATATATATCTATATGTATACATATCTCGATGGGGCCATTCTCGAGCATGCACGATGACTAGGACAAAGACGCGTTATCTCTCTCACAGGGAAACTTGTCGATCGTGAAATAAATTTCTCTCATTCGTGTTCTCGACGATAAACACACGATTAGGATGGCGCTACGAGCCAATGCCTTTACGTGGGACGTTTTAGAGGAAAAAAAAACAATTCAATTGATTTTAAATTGATTTTTTTTTTGTTCAATTTGAATTAGTTGTAAATTTAATTTATTAATTATCTAAAAAATGTTTCGATACGTAACGATATTATTATTTTTCATTCGACTATTAATAAGTCCGTGAATGAGTACGTGTTAAAATTTACAGTATTGCTTATGACATACGTAACGCAATAATTTAGAATGAAACTATTTAACGAGTTTGTTTATATGTATACTATATATATATATATATATATATATATATATATATATATATATCACGTTGTGTATATACACGACGTCACATCACACATCGTTCCAATTAATATCAATTCGGATATTTCGACGAGTGTCTCACCCCTCGCGAACGTTCCAGAAATAAATTAAGAACATAACGTGCAGTTTCATTGTAAAAATTACAAACATAAGAATTTCATCGATTGCAAAATGATCGTTAAGAATTTTTATTTTACTTCGGGCTACGTCCAAAATTAATTCGACCCAAGTACAATAATTACCTGCGTGAATAAAATAAAAAGTATTTTTATATTCAAACTCAAGACCGCGTAAATCGAAATGAAATGCAAAAAGTGTTGAGTTTGTATTTAAATAGTCCGAATTCATTGCTTGAAAATTTCGAGTTTAATTTTTTGCTCAAGCCCAAACAAATTCAAATAAATTGTAATGCATAAGAAAATTTATTTCCGCCTTGCAATAAAATGTGCGGGGTTTTTTCCATGTTTAATTTTTGTGCCAAAATCAAAGTTCGAAACGAGAGGAAAAAAGTATCAGAAAATGTGGGCCATCAGCTCGAAAAAAGCCGCGAAAGGGTTGACTGTAAAAACATTCACCCCTCAACGTTTCGCTTACGTTGCGCAGTTGCTCGTCTCTCTCGTTTCTCCCATGTGTGCCATAATTGCCTTAAATAAATGAAAACTAGCTATCACCGGACACATCCGGCAAAACACGATTAAAACGAACGAAAAATTTAGTAAAATCAACTCACTGAAACAAAATGCTGCCTCTTCTATATATATATGTATGCATATGAAAAATGAATTTTAGTCCTTGATGTGGTAGTCCTTTTAATTAAGGAAACTCATGTGATCACAAAAACCAACTTTCTTTTCCAATAACGAACCACGGGCGTAAAAACGAATCTCTCGACGATTCGATGAAACATTTATTTACGCGTTAAATTCAAGTTTCACGTTTATAATTAATATTTTGTTTTCTCTTTTTTTATCAACACTAATTATCTAAAAATCGATTTTAACGGGTAAAAACGCCGTTTAATCGTTCAAAAAATGGACGAGCTCATTAAAAAAGCTGGAGAGAATTCTTTTAAAAATTGTTCCTTTATTTAATTGGACTTTTCTTCGTCGCGAGATTGTATCGTCGAGCTTTTCGCTTGTTTCTCGTTGAGAATTATCGTTATTATGATTTTTTTCTTCAAGTTTCACTATATGTGGTTGTTTCTCTTGGCTTTTTTTTTTTTTTTTTTTTTTAAATGTGAGCTGTTGCTGACCGAGAGCCGCGCGCGCAAGAGCGGTTGAAAGCCTTTCGACTCCGTATGACTCTGTAGGACGTCGGAGAGCGGACTGCGCCGGCTTGCCGGTCGACTTTAGTCTATATCCGTATAGTATCGGCGTGCCCCTCGCGCCGGTTCTCGCATAATAGCATATACAGTTAAAATTCCTATAACTTAATTGGTCATCGACAATTCTCATATTTCAATTTTTTTTCTTATAAATTTTTCTTTAAAACAAATTTCTTTGACTCCAGTCAAGGTCCAGGCCAAGCCCACTTCATTTATCTTTTATGAATTTCTTTTCTTTTTAGACGTTCATTCCCAATAATATTTGGAAATATTATTTTACCGCAGGAGAATTTAAAAATACGTTAGACCATACATTAGGTGGAGAGTTAAAGAGTGGGGAATTAAATTGTGGAAACTTTGACTGTATTTATACATGGACGCCGACGGGACGTGAGATTACGAGAATGTTGGTAAAGGCACACACGAGTCTTACGAACCAGGGATGTGGACAGAAAAATCAGAGCCATGCTCGAATAATTTCATCGATCAGTGATGAGATGTTTAATAAATTGCCTCAGTGCCCGAGGATGAGATTTTGAATAGAACTATTAAAAATTCATTTAAATCAAAATATGAATAATAATTTCGTAATAAAATTATAACTTTTTTCGAGTGATCAAATAATTTGGGATGACGATTTTACAATTAAATTTTAACTTTGATTTTTTGTTTCGTAATTTATTAAGAATCTTACCTGGCTTTTTTTTTACAAGTCCTTATAATTTTTATCGTAAGAACGTATTTAAACAAAAAAAAACATACGCCACAATTGTTAAGACTCGATTTATGAAAAAGGGAATAAAGTTGACAGGGTTGAAAAATTGAAAAAAAAAAAAAATTTATAATCGCCAAGTTTTTTTTGCCAATAGAATGAAAATATTGATTACGGTGGATGAACTCGGTTTGATCGTATGATGAGACTTTAGTAACAAACGTTATTATTAAACGTAAAATATCGATCGTCCTCGTGCCGTCACCTCGCGACGACAACACACAATCACACCAAGACGTTTTGCATCGGCGTGGCATGCGAGCATGTCGTTGCATACACATCGTCGAAAGTGCATCCGCGTAAATTACATGCCAGGGCCGTGCTCGTCCAAGGATTGACCCTGGCAACCAAAGGTCCCAGATTGCAGACGAGACGAGAGACATTATTTCATCGTGTATCGTATCATCGATACATTTGCGACTCTCGATTTTAATCGACGATGCAAAAAAAACTCGAAGATACATTCATTGGCTAATGCAAATTGATGGAAATTAAGCAAAAAATCATACAAAACGTTTAAAAATATTTTTTTCAAAATTATTTTAATTGCAAAAAAATGTTTCAAAATAATAAAATTTTATTTGGTCAATCGATGTTGCTTTTTCAAAGTATCGTTTGTTTCTTTTTCCGGGTAAGGCACAAATGCCATTCGATAAAATCGAAGTTTTGAATCAAACGTAAATGGAGAAAACGAACGTATGGAATAAAAAGGATTTAAAAAAATATATATATTTTCTTCTATTATGCGCTTTTGCACTGGCTGTTCACGCGTGAGTGCACGCTATAGTGCTTCATACCGCTATTACACTACAGGAAGACGAAGAAAGAGGGAAGAGATGTAGTAGTAAACTAAAAGTGTACTATACTATTGCAAGAAACCAGTTTCTCATCTCGTCCTTCCGCGCGAGCGGAACAAACAACAGAGAGAGAGAGAGAGAGTCCTCTCGCCGGGTGTGCCGACTCATCTCATGAGTGTGACGAAAGTTTCGACGGGGACGTATCTTCAGATCTTCGAGATGGAGGATCCTCATATTTCATAACAATTATGTAAACAATTCGCTTAACATAAAAAAAAAAAAATTTAATACAGTCAATTTTTTGTAAAATTAAATATCGAGAAAGACAACATTCCCCAATATTTTTTTTAAGTTTTTATATCAAATGAAAAAAAACGAGAATGATTGAAAAAACTTGAAATACCCGAAACGAAATTAATTATTGAAAAGACAAAGAAAAAAAAAATCGTTAATTTTTTGAACGCTCTGGTACATTTTTAGTATATTTTTTAACGGTTCGAAAATCTTTGCGTTCATGGTTCATTATCCATTAGATAATCGTGCTGTCGATTATTCAACGCTGGCTGGTACAAAAGCGATGTGATAATGAGCGAAAATTAATTTAACGCTGAAGAGCTCTCACGCGGTCGATCCTGAGCTGTTCACTAAGCGGAATAAATTCGAAGATAGGACCCGCGATATCGATTCAGGGCTGTTGGGATGATTGTATCGATCGATTTTCATTTGAACTCGTTAAATTAAATAACGTTGTGTGAAGTGACTCGAGTGAAAATTTTCTTACGAGCCTGGTCGTAAAAAAATATATATATATGTATATATATATATATATATATATTTCACGACCAGGCTCGTAGGCAAAGCGCGGAAATTCTAGGGGGTAAAAGATAAATATTAAAATCGATATAATTCTAGGACATTCTCAGAGTTCTACTCCGCAGTACTTTCTAGCAAATTATTTACGAAGCGAATTAATATTAGAGCATGATGGATGAGAGAAGATCGATGTCATCGCGGTTCTCCATGACTCTGCTCTACATTACATAACTACGAGAATATTTTATTACCTGAGAGGGCACATTGCCTTACTGGATTGCACAATACGATGACCCATTCCCACAATAAGATAAAAAATAATTCTTCAAAAGAAAGTTTAATTTGAAAAAAGGTGTTACTTGATAATTAATGTTGACTCTGATCTCGTTGGTAATGAAAATATGAATGGAGAATTTTTCGATAATTTTCGTCCATCATTTTGTATAGGAGCTAATTTTTCTTTTTTTGCAAAAAGTCCATGAATTTATCTTATAAAAAAAAATAATATGTGGCGTATTTTATAATAAAAAAAAAGGAAACATTCGATCGATTTTATTGGAACGAAACTTTTTGACGTAATAAAAAATAGTAATCACAAATAAAAATGGGAAACACTTGTCTCATATTTGTGTAGTAAATTTTTGCGATGCAAAGTTACGTTTGCTTATGTACATGTAGCCAATTTCTCGTGCCTTCTGACCACAGAATCCATCACGTAGACACGATACTCGAGCGTGTGTAAAATATACTATAGTGTTAACATATTGGCATTTGGACGATCCCCAATTTCTCCTCGTGACGGCATTAAAAGTGTATATAGGGATGTTGTTGAGTTTTCCCGCACGTGAACACACGTTGTCACGCCGTGTTCGCCAGCGATAGCCACAGTATATTTTTCGGGCTTTAAAACGACCCGTTGGTGACGTCAACGAGGTACTATTTTCGGGTTGTTCTCGGTCGCGTCGGGGTGTTCCTCTCATAAATATAACGAGACACGGAGAGAAACGCAAAGCGACGACACGCTACAGAGACACGCGAGGTGGATCAACCGGAAATAAGTGCGATGACTACGCTACTCAATATAACCGTTGCAAAGTGACCAGTTTGTATGGATAAATGACGGTCATATGACTAAAATTTTGAGTCAAGCGAAGTTAAATAAATGATAAAAGACTGATCAAATCGTGAAATAAGTTTCGGTCATATGACCGCGATATCAGAAAAAGATACAGAACCGATTTTTTTTCTCATCTAGCGGTGATTTGAGCATTATTTTATGAAAATAGCGTCGCTCTGTCCATTACAAACGTAAGAAATTTAATTTACATTAACCTCCATGTAATTTCTATTTCTCGTTAATTTAATATTTGTTTCCACGCACACTTTGTTTCTCACTATTTTCTAGCGGACATTTGACCATTATTTTAAAAATACATTCTCAATGTGTCCATTAAATACGTGATGAATTTATTTATCATCCACCCTCTCCCTCCGAGTGTGTTTTATATTTTCCATAAATTGGATATTTGTTTTTATTCGCGCTATGTTTTTCCCAGTATTTTTTTTGTTTTTATCTATCACGAAGGAAACGCGAAAAGAATAATAGAGGCCGATAAGCAAAACGTTCAAGAAGCACGATGTTAAATAACGTGTTATTATATCGTGACCCTCGGGCAGATTCTCTGAGAGGTCCACACGTGTAAGCTCAAACACGACTTCAACTTTTTACGTATTATGCTCTAATCCCAACGGTCTTCGTCTTGCCGGATCCTCGTCTTTTTGTTTACTTTTTTTTTTTTTTTAAATCTTCGACTCTTTCGCACGATATTGTTCGTGTGAGTGAGTTGGGACCCTCGGGAATTTTTTGCTATCTCATTACCCACGACTATATATGTATGTATATATGTATACAAAGAACGTCCGCGTGATACAACACAATTCGTCGAATCGTTACAGCTATTAGGACCCTGTTGCATCACTTCTGGACCACTGCCCGCGTGCAAAGTGTGCCGAAACGGAAAAAGCAACTCTCGAAGAGCGAAGTTCAATGTACAAATCGTAAAAAAACGAGCTTCAAACGAAGAATTTTTTCTTTAACGACCTTCTTGTATTTTAAGAATAAATAATATTACTATCAACGATTAAATAATATTTATTATTAAAGATCTCCAAATGAAGAAAAAAAAAATTTAACGACCGCTTTGCATTTTTAGAATTTTGTAAATAATATTTTTGATCCTTTTGAATATTTTCTGAGTATATTCATAAATATTGTCTTATATATATATACCGTCGAATAAATACTTCAATATATTTTTTTCTTGTTAATTTTTTTTATATCAATTTAGAAGAGATAAAAGTTCGTTAAATTAACATAAAGTTTTATGTAAGTTTTTTTTTAGTAAATTTTTTTTGTTGCCAAATTAATGATTGTTTTTGAGGACATAAATTTCGTGTGGGAATTAATGAAGCAGTAAGAGTCTTTTTTCTGTTTAGCTCGATGACTCGCGTGATTATATGCAGATGTATAACAGACGACTACTGTATTGATTTCCGAAAGGTTTTTTTTAAGGATGAGAAGAGAAGGGGAGAATCGGGCACGTGGAATTTTTTGATATTGTTTTTTTGGGCCATACATGCGCCCGTGTATAAGAGAGGGAATCGCCGCGAGACTCGAGGGGATATCATGAAATGGAAAATCACAACGATCTTGCGCCCTCTCCGTGTCCCTGTTGGTTGTCTAACCGGTTCGCTCCACCGCTCGATACTCTCTGTATAATGAGTATAAGTATATTGTATCGCTTATATTCGAGGATACTCGAGGCAATAAAAAGAGAACGATTCTGACCTATTGAGCCGCTAGATATATTGCAAAGGCAAAATTCTCGAGCATAAATTTCGACTACTATAAATATTGATAATCAAGTTCTCGAGAGAGATAAACAAAATTCGAATCAATAAAACATGATTTCATGGTCAAAAAATTGGAAAAAAATGGAAAATAATCAAACGAAAGCCTCTCGCAAATTATTCTGAGTAATTTGAAATAATTGTAATCATCTGAATGGCATTTATTTTAAAGAAGTTTAATAAAAAATCTCGATCTATTTTTGATAATTATTTACTTATTTATTCGCTCATTTTTTATAGTTGAAGCAAATAAAGTAAGAGAAAAAATAATTGTAGGAATAAAAATATACAAGTATAATTAATTTCAGGGTCATTAACTCCGTTCGTCCTTCATAAATATTATTTGGACGTTTTCAGGGAATTGTATATTCTGTTTTAGCAATGTATGAAATATTAAATCTTCCTGTTCGGTCTTTCGCGGTAAATTCTAATAATAAACTCAGACCTCAATGGATTCGCTCGTGAAAAATTGACAATGAACTTCTGGGGCATCGACTTTCTATTTTCGTCAAATTTCGGCTCTGTTTTGTCGATTTATAAATTAATGAATTTCCCTGGGTCTTCTTTCGCGATATTTATACCACGAATATATATTTCGTGTAATGTTTTGCCTTTTTTTTTCCTCGCAATATGCGAAATTTACGAGTTTTTTAACTGTTTAGTTTATTCCGAGGGTTTGAACCAACGAATTCAGACGACTGATCTGAATTTGTTGGTTTAACTCAAGAACGTTCGAGACACAGACGTAGTTGGATATATTAAAAAAATGAGTTTACGATCAATCATTGACACGTAATGATTTTTTTTCAGATTATTTAACGAATTTAATATTAATGAAATTATCGATTAAAAATTCAATTAAAAATTGAATTTTCTGTAGATGAAAAAAAAAAATTGAATCATAATAAATTTTTACTCGATTGAACAAATTGTAATTTTCGAATTTCAATCATTGGCCCATTTCCCTTTTGCGGATAAGAAAAAAAAAGTTTCTCTGGAAGGATCTCGAGCGTTTTCAGGGTAAACAGGATTGAACGGACACGCAAGCCCTGACGTTTCCTTCAAGGCCATGAACCTCGGGCAGTTGTTGTTTTTTGAAAGAGTATTTTGTCAAGAAAGTTCCCGAACTATGCGATTGTATCCAGAGACGCGGTAGCGTCTCGACATTTAATTGTAAGCAATTTTCAAAAAACTAAAGAATCTTGATGCCTGTAACCTCATCGAGATATATAAAAAGGAAAATTAACTTTATTTAAACAGACTTAATAATAAAAAACCCATTTTCATTTTTTTTTTCTATTTATTAAATAATTGGGATCAATGATTAATTTATTTTTTCGATTAGTTTCTAAATTGTTCCATTAAATCAATTTATTTGGTTTTTTATTTTCGTAAATAAAACAATTAAGATTCGATTAAAAATTTAATTTCATTCAATAAATCAATTTTCCTCAATTTGCAGCATGACTGTAATAATATGATCGAAACTGTTTCGGATATGCAACGAAAGTATTGATTATTGCCACAAATATTACGATGGTCAATAATTTAAAAGCTTTAAAAAGTATCGAATGAATGGGACTGAATGTCGTAAACGCAACATGCGATTGTAAGAAATGAAATATGTATATGTAAATGCGAGTGTCGCCGATCGATGAACGAACCTGATTTATCGATTCGCTTTCGATCATAGCGCGAGCGGGCTATGATCGCATGTAATTCGAGTTTGTACGTTGCATGAATCACATGCGAATTGCGCGTTTCGTTGCTAACCGGCGTTACGGAGACGGACGGGAGAAAGAGCGAGGGGACACAAGAACAGATCGATTGTCTCGAATTGCGCGTCGCCGTACATGAATATACGGTGAAAATACGTCCCAAGAGGAAATTGAATTTTGGCAACTAATAATAATAAATTTCTTATTGGCAATTTAATTTGCTCGAAAAAATTATTAATTAACATTTTTTTAATGGACAAAAAATTTATTTATCCATGCAAGTAAAAATCTATAATAAACATAAACAAGTAAATAAAAATTAACGGGGCAAATTTCGTTGGATTAATAAATAATTCAACATTAGATTGAATTTTATATTCATTTTCGTTAATATACGCATTTTTGAAAAGTTGCATTTTTGTGCATGAAAAATACAAATAAAAATACATTTCATGGTCATATTGAAATTTGTGGCAGGGCTAAAATTTTACCAAAATTCTGGATATCCATTAATCTAATCCGTTCGTTAATCTAAAATCCAAACACATCACGTGAATTGTAATTCCTTCGTTATTTTCATCTTTCTCGGTTCAACAAGGTTGCATAACATAGAACGGCTAGTCAGGACAGCTTTGCAAATTGAGTTAATCGATCGCCGAACACGAGAGACTTCGCACGAAAGTTTTAACGTTCAAGCGAAGGAAAAATTATCGAATGCATTGCGAATTTTCGTAACAGAAAATTTAATGAATTAATGAATTAATGATATTCAATAAAACATTAAATAAATAAAACTTGATCAAACAATAAATAAATAATGTTAAATTTTTGCTAATCTTGCGCGATCGAAAATAAATTTGAATAAAAAATTCCTTGAACTTGAACTGCCTTATTCAGTTATTTCGTATCATTTCGTATCTTTAAATAAATTTAGATTCATGATGCTATATTTAAATTTCCAAGATGTGGGAGTGTTTTTCCGTGGAAATTCGAAAATTCGTCAGATCGTCACGCGGAGAAAGAATCGTGTAAAAAAAAAAAAGTCAAACGACATGTGGCATGCGTGGAATCCTGGTAAACTGCCAGGATTATGGCACGGCTAGACAGCTCATTATACCACCAAACTGTGTGTATGTATGTATGGGGAATTTTAGCCAAAATCGACAGATACGTCAGCCTTATCCTTTAGGATTTAATTCTCAATTTTTTATATCGTTCTTACAAGCCTAAAATGCATTTTTTTCCAGATTTTCTTTTGCTTGCTATTACTCGATTTTTGAGAAAAAAGAATGTACAAAGAACAAATGGCTGGACCGAATTAAAAAATCTGATGAAAAAAAAAATCCTGGTAAACTGCCAGGATTATGGGACGGCAGCTCATTATAACACCAAAATGTGTGTATGTATGTATGGGGAATTTTAGTCAAAATCGACAGATATGTCAGCCTTATCCTTCAGGATTTGATTCTCAATTTTTTATATCGTTCTTACAAGCCTAAAATGCATTTTTTTCCAGATTTTCTTTTGCTTGCTATTACTCGATTTTTGAGAAAAAAAAATGTACAAAGAACAAATGGCTGGACCGAATTAAAAAATCTGATGAAAAAAAAAAATCCTGGTAAACTGCCAGGATTATGGGACGGCAGCTCATTATAACACCAAAATGTGTGTATGTATGTATGGGGCATTTTAGCCAAAATCAACAGATACGTGAGCCTTATCCTTTAGGATTTGATTCTCAATTTTTCATATCGTTCTTACAAGCCTAAGATGCATTTTTTTCCAGATACTCTTTTGCTTGCTATTATTTGATTTTTGAGAAAAAAAAATGTACAAAGAACAATTGGTTGGCCCGAATTAAAAAATCTGACGAAAAAAAAAATCGCAAAAATCCCGTCTTGACTAGTTAAAAAAAGACACAAAAAACTGCATATCTTTTAGGATTGTAAAAAATGTATTAAAAAATGGCGATCAAATGCTAGAGGGTCATGGGACCTTTCAATTTGCCATGAAATGCCTCGTACATCTTAGACTACTATATACGCCTAGCTCGGAATTGAGAAACTGCGCAGAATTTTCGATTTTACATCAAAGTGTGGTATAAATATAATTTTGGCCGGAAGAGCAAAGTTTTGCTCTCTGAGAGTATTTCAAGTTTTTTTTTTTCCAATATTTACTCGCCAGCCAATTTTTTCCTTATCGTCATCGACCAGACAATCGCAAAAATATTGCTCTATTTTTACGTTCCATAAAATGCAAACGAGTCTTCCAATAATATATAATTTTTAATGGAAAAAAGTAGGCCATAAAATTGCTAAAGGAAAATGGACTGAAAAATGATTATTGCGTTTGAAAAAATAGACAAATTTTTAAAAAATAAAATATTTTAACGTTGAATTCTGATGTGAAAAAGGATTAAATAATTTTTATACCATTAACGATATGATTTCGCGATAATTATTATAAAATTATTATTTTTCATTTTTTTTTTTCTTCATTAGCGAAATTTTCCAACCGAACAAAGAATTCGTATCATTGATGTGAGCAAGGAGAATAATTCGCTGCTGATAAATATCTAGCTTGAAAATTTGCATAAGCGAGAACTCGGCCGGTGTCTTTGCTCACGGCCCTGGAAGAAATTGATCGAAACACCCGAAGCATTCATATATACATATATATATGTTCCAGCCCTATCCGATAATCGTGTTAAACTTTACGATAATGCTTGCTCTGCTATATAGTATCGCGGACGATAAACAAACGACGATAAAACTCACACGAGGGTCCTCTCATCCATATTTTCATAGCAATTTACCACGTTTTACTAACTCCGATGAACTTGCCAGATCGTTGGAGGCGATAAAGAAAATATTCTCGTGGACGGGTGAACACACCTCGACATCAACAAATTATACACTACAGTCGAAAATCAAATATTTTCCTCATTGTATTTCTATTATTTACACTATCTAAATTCCCTTTTTTTTTATTGAAAAAAATATAAGAATTAAGTAAACAAATAAATAATAATAATTAGACAAAATATAAATAAACATCGAATTTACGGGTTAAAATTAATTAATTATTTTATAGACTTGTTCCAAGGTCTGAAGGACAAAAAATACGATACCTGATAGAAAAAAAGAGGCCCACACGTTATATTTCATAATAAGATTATCTTAATTCAATAAAATCGAAAAACGTTACCCAAACCCAATTTATCGATACTAAATTCTGAAGAGTGCAAGGAAACTCTACAGAAGCAGAATATATATGATATATATATATATATATACGTATATTTATCATTCTGATTGAGAATTCAATAAAGTGCAACCTGATGCTATTTGATGACCTTTCATCCCTTATTTAGCCTTGAATATTTAATCCCCGGAAATTTGCTCTTCAAGCATTATTACGGGGGGGGGGGGGGGGGGGGGGCAGGGGAAGGTTTCTTTTATTGCACGTAACACATTTTTTTTGCGACATAAAAACAGGTGAATCTTCCGTTTATATTTACAATGATTGAAAAATGCAATAATTCGCATCCATAACTGCGTCGCTTAATATTAAATATTGACGACATTATCAACAATTAATATTCAACATTGACCATATTTCAAATAATTAATATTATCAAAAAATAATAATGATAATAAAAAGCTACTCAACGACAACCAACAGAAATCTTGGCACCAAAAATCTTAAAAATGCAAACAAAAAAAAATGCATTTTTGCCATCAAAAATTCGATATAAAAAAGAAATCAATTAAATAAAAAATAAAAACAATATGCAGCGAATTGTCGAGAAATTATTGAGGATGTCCATTTGGCAAATTATTTTTCAAACGTACGTATGCGTGAGTGAAAATAATCGAATTGGAATGATATGTCGCCTGTTTATCAGAGAGGATCCACCATATGGAAAGGGTGGATGTTCCATCAACCGTTTTGCGACCGGGCAGTTATTAAATTAGGTCAGTCAAGCATCAATGTCGCTCGATGTTGCGTTGGAATCGAGCAGGAGGGTGAAATTGAAAGGGGGTAGAAAAAGGGGCGAGAGGGGTGTCATAGTTACGTACCATCGCGGCTCTCCCAGAATTTATGGAATCGGATTTGACGCATTACGCGTATAATTAACAAACGTAACATTATATCAGCTGATATGTAAATTTCCATTTCAGATTATATATCGATATTATTTAACCCTCATTGCGTACTTTGGAGTCATTCGTGTTCTTCAAATCTCTCAATTCCCCAAAAATTATTCATCCTGCATTCCTGCAAGCCTGCAATTCCGCATTACGCGATTTTTTGTAATCCCCTAAAAATTACGCATTATCACTCCTCTACCTTAAAAAAATATTCTCCGGCGGAAAGTTTGAAAAAATTCACAGAAATCATTTTAATTATTACAGATTTTTGTTAACGGTCTATTTTTTTTTTTTTTTCCAAATTGGAGGGAAAAGTTCGTTTAGTGAAATTGTCATAAACTTTGCTTCTTAATGGAGTTGCGAGTACAATTTTTCCTCATTTTATTCCTCGATCGTTCAAGCTTTGAATTAAAATATTTTCTAACTAAAACGAGCAATTTTATTAACTTTCCGACTTCTCGCCAGTGTCTCACGACCGTCTGTATGTATAAAAATAGTGTCGTACATTCGCCTCATTGTGTCGATCGATCGCGAGAATGTTCGATATTTTTTCATCATTGGATGGTCGTTTATCGTCCGACTCATAATAATGAGAGTTCTATATTATGCATTAGTCGACTCAATTATCCGAGACGATCATATACGTGTATATATATATACATATACATATACATATACATACATATATATATATATATATATATATATATATATATACACCATCATTGCATACTGTTTTCTCCGTTCTATACGATTCACTCTCAAAGGAATATCAAATTTCACTTTATGGGGCATTCCAGGCCAAATCAAAATGCCTCCCACAATTTTTAATTATTTTTCTCTTTTAGTATGTTGGGGGTCAATAAAAAAAAATAATTTACACGAATTTTGGGTTGAAAAAATGAGTGCGGTCGTAATGAAAAAAGTTTTGAATAAACGCTAAAAATTGGAAAAAAGCGGAAAATTTATGGGAATAATTTGTTTTTTTTTTTATCATCCTTTAAGGTACTAAAGGTACGTTCGAAAATGAACTGCAAGCCATCAAAATTAAGAAGTTACAGTAAATGTCACTTGAATTTTTGTTTTTTTTTTTATCGGTCAATTTTATAACGCAACATTAAAGGATAAATTAATTAAATCCTCTGTCAATTTGGCATGGAATTGCCCATACATAATGGTAACCCAGGTAAGGGAAAGTAATATCGCACGAAAATAATATAGAAATCGTTTTTATACTCTTTTTCTCAATTCTACAGAGAATCAAAATCGAACTGGCAGCCAAGTGGAAAAGCTCTGTGAGCATTTCCAAGCCCGTAACGATGATAACACGATAGAAAGGCAATCGGGGAAAAATGCGATTGCCGAGAAAAAAAAAGTTAAATGAGACGAAAAAAAGAATAGAATTTAGAAAAAAGGGCAGTGAAAGAATAAAGCGATGCGAGTGACAACTGATTGGAAAATTCATTCTCTCTGAATGAATAGAATTGACGAATTAATTTAATTTTATAAACATAATATATATATATTATTTACAAAATATAGAAAAATAAAATACTGATTTTTAGTAAATTGTGAAATATTTAATTTTCTTTTTTTTGCATATTCAAAAATTATACTTTAACGATTAATGACTTTGAATTAGTAATTCGATTCAATTCTTAGGAGTGTAATTTTTGTGCAAAAATCGGAGATTATGTACGAGAATTTTTAGATAAATAACGGGGAAATAAATAAAAAAATTCAAAGTGTCAAAACTTTACTCATGATTTGTTGATCGCGATTCAAGGTCACTATTATTATCCTCGAGTTTGCTCAATCACGTAAGTATAAATTTGTGTGTGTGGGTAAAGGATATTGTGGGAGGAACCTCCATACTGACCACAGCAAAACGTGCATGTCTGAGCATAACCGAGGAAATTATCTTATGCATAATGAATTTTCGTCTCCGCAGCGACGCCCTAGGGCGTTGATTCGCCTAATCGTTATGGGCGTCGATTCGCCTAATCGTTATGAGCTCTAGACGACGCTCTCACGACTAATTGTTCTCGAATAATTTCGATTGGAATGCTCGATTCTCGATTCCTGCAATTTTCTACTCGGTTGCTTCGTAGAAACTCCAAGAATTTATACATATTTGCATTATCAATATTCAGAGATAGTGCAAACATTTTTTTACGATCGAAACGATGTGAGAAAAAAATAATACAAATTAATATTTTGTGAAAATGATTACTAAAATAATAATAATATTAAAAGAGTGTTCGGAAGAATTTGAAATAATTTGAAGCGAAAAAATTACCATTTTCCAAATAAAAGTTTGATAAAAATGAAAGAATTATCGTTAAAAGTTAATTTTTTTCTTTCTTTTGAAAGAAGAAGATAAAAAAAAAAAATAACAATTGTAAGATAATTTTGAAAAATCATTAGGTACTCATATTGTCGGGACTGACATTGACCGAGGACAAGAATTTAGTGGAATTTAACGCAAGTCCGCCGCGTGACACATCTCGTGGCTTCGGTTGATTAAATTCACTGACGAT